>QAOA01004016.1:46473-64684 GCA_003255065.1 Cercis canadensis | reverse complement strand
CAAAAAAATGGTTAAGGTAAGAAATTCTACTTTCTATTTCTCTAAATAAATCCATCTCTCTCTCTATAAATCCATTTCTCTCTCTAAATTTTGTTTCTCTCTCTAAGCTGTTTCTCTCTTTAAAAATGGGTTACTTTTACTTGAGACTAATGAATAAGAACAAGAATGGTGTAAAATGTGACATGTGTGCATGTGTAGGTGTGTGAGTGTGTGTTGAGAAACATAGAGAAAATAGAAGGATTACCAAAGACGTGTTTTCTCTCTATATTTGTTTTTCCTCAATCTCTCCTTCGATTCTTCCTGCTGGTTCTGTGTTTCTGTTCTCCCAAAATCAGTTTTTCTTTCTTTTCTTCTGTTGGTGCTACTAGCTTCTTTATATTGCACTCACTACTCTTCCCATGCACACACGTTTCTTATTTTCATCTCCACCTTCTTTCCTATTTTCACGTCTCCTTCTCTTTCTCTCATCTCTAACTGCTACCCATGACCCACGTATCTTCCTTTGGTTCTGTTTTAAATTAACTTCTCACTCTCTCTTTTAGTCTCTCACGTCTCTCAACTACCCATACATGTAAGTTTAATTTCTTTTTTTTTTATAAATATTGGACGAAAATAGGTGTCTACATGGTGCACAGAGGTAATTGCATATAAGTTAGTGTACCAGAAGTGATAATTAAAGGAAGATGCTAGCAACATGTATGTACCTTCCCATGCTTGAAACGAAGAACTTGCATCATTTTTGTTTCAAGAAGCTTCCTCAGAAACCCAACAAAATGTATATCCTCTACCTAGCAAATCATTTTCCAAAGCCACAAAAAGAGCAAACAAGGAACAAACAACATAAACTCATTGTAAGATGTAAACAAATTAGGTCTTACAATAATTGTTCACATTCAGAAAATTCAAGCAAATGAACAAATAAGACCAAACACCATGGTTCCATTCTTCAGCTACACAGGAAAGCATAGTTGCACCAAACAATGTGCTTCCACCATGGGGCTTCAGACCACTTCTCTACAAAAGCAAAAAAAAAAATGTGTTGATTAGGAAGTGCATTTATTGAATCCTTTATAAGTGTGTCTTAGTATTCATATGCAATTGGTAATGTAGAAAATTTCTAGTGACATCATAACTGTCACAGAAGCAATACAGAAGTAAAAATATATATCTCTTTGCTTGTATGTACAGATAATTATGATTATGCCTTTATATTCGGGCTGTGATGTGTTGATTTTAATTTTTGTGATTCTATCATACTCAGTTGATTGCTGCTTTTGGCTAGTATGGGAGGGAAATCCTAGAACAGATTTTGTAGTCTTTATATTCATTTTTTCTCTCTTTCTAATGTTGTTTCAGTTCATCTATCTTAACAGGCTTCAAATAGTGCAATTTTTGTTGAGGCTACAGAGAAATCTAGTGAGCTTTGTCGACATGATTATAGAGTGAATGATGAAATTGGAATTTACTGCCATATATGTGGCTGCGTGAGCACTAAGATAAAATATATTTTACCACCTTTTGTAAGTCAACCTTGAAACTTATGAAGAATCTATGTCTGTGTGTGCATTGATTAGAATTATCGTTAATCCAATTAAATTAAACTGAATCCCCTAATTAGAATGCAATAGAGGGCATAATCCGAGTTTGTCTTACAAGGAATGCAATTTGTAATCAACAATTTCAAGTTAAGAACAGGGGATTTTGTAAATCAGAATTGTATTTTCAAATTGTAAAATGCAAAATTAAAGGTTCTTTATCAAGGAGGATCTTTTTCTATAATGATTTAGAAGAAAGGCACATATTCTTGCTTATATTTCTATATGCTCTTTCTTAGTCAAGGTTTATCATTTATGGTTCCTTGTGAACGTCTGATGCCTGTGAATCAGGTGTAATTTATGTTTGCATTGACTAAAGCATTGGTCCATTTCTTTTTCTCTTCTCTACCGTGTTTGAGTGTCTCCTGGCAATTTGGTGCAAATTCTTAGTTGGTTCAATCTTTTGACTGATAATGATACCCATAATTTTAAATGTTGTCTAATTTTGTCTTTGTCTTGCAAGCTTAGACCACATAGGATATCAAAAATCCTTAGACGTTGAAGAAAAAAAAAATGGATTGCTTCAAAAATGCTATTGGTAGCTTTATATATTATAATTAGANAAGATTAAAGTAAGGTATAAATCCAAAGAAGAATAATTGCATTAAGTTTAATTCAATTAAGTACATAATTTTAAGAACAAAACCGAATTTAATCAGGAGTCTAACTTGGTTACAAGAGTTCTACTCCTCCATGGTTATGAAATCCAAGCTTCAATGGAGGAGGAAGAAGACCATAGTTCAAAGAGCTTCAGAAAATATAAGAGAGAAAATAAAAGCTGCCTAAAAATTATCTAGCTAGAATTTTCAAAACGCTGCCTCCTTTAACCTAATTATAATATCAAAAATTTAGTGCACACCTAAATTACCCTTAACCTAGGTTTAAACCTCAGCTTCAAATGGGCTCCAGTTTGGGCTTTATTGGGCCTGAATTGAGGGAGTTAAGCCCAATTAGGTCTTAAGAGGTCTCTAGAGTAATCATCCGGCTTCAATAGGTAATAAGACCATCAAAAAGACATACTTGGGAGAACCAGCCTTCACAACAATTGAAGCCTACGTCTTAGATTTCCAATGGAACCGGTTTCAAGTCCATAAGACACTTACAACCCAAGTTATGGTCCAAACTCTGCAAGTGGGTCAGATTCCAGCAGCTGCATCTTTGATTTGACTTCCGGGTCAAATTTGACTCACTGAACGTCCGTAATTGCTTTAGAAGTCTGAATGAAAGTTGTAGATAATCCTATTAGCTTTCCTACAAGGCAAGATTCACAATTTTTAGACATACAAAACTAAAGATATACCCAAAATACAGAAATAGTATCAAAACCCTAATAATACTGAATAAAACAATTAAGTCTAATATGAACCCAAACTTATGAAATAAGACCAAACCCACTCAATTAAGCACTAAAAAAGATTTAAGACACTAAATATGAGGGTTAATTACTGTATAAAAGTGTGATTATCAAATCCTCCCAGATTTATCATTTGCTCGTTGCGGGTAAACTAGAAGTAAAACTAGGGAACAAGGAAAACAACTTAGAGACATTTTCAAGCAATAACAAGAATGCAAAAGTTAAATGAGCAAGAAGAACAATCAAAACTTAAAAAGATCAAAGACACTTATGAATTTCTTCCTTGCACTTTCAACCAACAAGCATGATGATTTCAATATAATTGAATAGACTAAAAATGATAGAGTCTCACAAGATACACTCTCATTCCCTCAAGTGTTTAAGGGCAAGTGCTTCACTCAAAAACATCTCATGACAAATTGTACTACAATAAGCTTGTTTATTTTCTAATCTCCACTACTTCAAACACATACATGCACAAATTAGAAAGATTTTATTTAAGGATGTAATGGGGCCAAGGAGAGAGAAACAATGTAATAGGAAGTATGGATATGACAAGTTAAAACCAAAGAGAGCATGAGAACATTGGGAATGATGAGTCAAAACCAACACTAAGCACAAAAATTTTTACCCAAAAGCTCTATGCAAATTTCTTTACACATTTCTTCCTCTTTGAAAGGCAAACCACTACTTTTATTCTCTTTTCTTTGCATTTTTTTTTATAACAGAGTTTTTTTTCTTTTTTTTTTTCTTTATTTTTACACTTCACATCCCCCCACATTTGAAACTTTGTCTGTTCTGAACAAATAAAAACTCACTAATTGATCAACCAATGCTCTCTTACTCCCTAAGGTGTTGGGAAAAATATTGTTTTACGCTAAAAGCTTATAATGAGCTAAATGAAAGAATGAGAAAAATTAGGCTCAAAGGAAAAATCAAAGGAAAAAGATGTGAGGTAGATTATTTGGTTAGCTAGCTAAAATCAAGAAGAAAAAATGACATTCATCACATTCATGCATGCATATGATAATGTAATCTTAAAAAAAAGTAAAACAAGTTCTAGAGTATCAAACATCATGAGTGCACACAAGAAAGAAAAGAATATGACAATAGGCTCAAAGACTCACTAGGAATGTACTATCAAACTCAATCCATCAACTCAATTTCTATCACCAAACTAGCTAACTAAAAGATGCAAATAATTTATTCAATCATGCTAGAAACTTCGAACTTACAAATGTTTTAAGCTCACAACCTTTACAATTCTCAAAATGCTATGAAAAATGCAGAAAGAAAAGTAGAAAAATATGCATAAAGAGAATAAAAACAACAAAACAGAATTTTAAAACAGAACCAAAATTTCAAACAAGAAACAAAAACAGAATGAAAAGCAGAAATAGAAAAATAAAAAAAGGACAAAAAACAAAAACAAAAATTAAAAACAGAAATGAAACAGAAAATTAAAACAGAAGACAACAACTAAAACTAAAGAGAAATTCCTCCCCCACACTTGAATTTTGCATTGTCCTTAATGTAAAAGCTTAACAATTATTACCAATTAAATAGGATAAGTAAAATAAAAGAGAAAGAAGAAACATTCTTATTAAGTGAGGAAAATGGCTTATTGCACGAATCGAAATCCTTCATCAGTTAGCAACCAAGTTCCTTCTTTTTATTTGCAATAAGCGAAACAAGATACCTGGGTCAAAAACCACTCTCATGAATCATTTAAAAGAAAAAACAGAAGCATAAAAACATTTAAAGACATAAAAGAAATAATGAAGCAAGCAATGTAAAACTAAAAGTAACTAAACTTAGCCATTGATTTAAAAATCCAACAAAATAAGCATTCAAAATATCACCAAGGGAAATATGTAACAAAGAATTTACAATCTTACCTAAAGCCTGAGAAAAATGAAAAATCTTGTTAGGTATAGTCAACCATCCATGATTCCTATACATGAGCCTAAAAGTAAGCAAGTAAGTAGGTCTAACAAATTCAAGCATATAATAATTATGCACAAGTCCATTTTCACAAAATACATTAGTGTTATATAACATGTTGTTCATAAATAATTAGCAAACACTAACATCTCTTGTTTCTCATTCAAAGAATAGCTTGACCTATGGTTGGCTTAGACAGCCCATGTACTATCCACACTCAATCCACCAACATCAAAATATTCACTTGCAACTAAGGTTCTAACATGATCTATACCTAGTGCTCTAGCATGTGAAGAAGTAAGAAGCATGAAATCTCCTAATCCATTAACATTAGTTCCTAAATCACAACATGCATACACCATAATTACAAGTTTAAGATTATGTTGGAACAACTTTTCAGCAAGCTCACAATTAAAATAAGGTTGTGTTAAAGTAGGAAGGAGTGCAGAATTGACCGTATGACCCTTGTCATATTCATCTTGGGTTGTCCCTTGAGAGTCTTCTTCAAAATCTGTAAAACCAAATTCACCAGAATCTACAGAATCTCCAGAATCACCATCTCTCAAGAATGCAGAAATTTCAGCACACACAACACATAGTATTTTACCATCACAATCAGCACATGAATTACACTGAACATAGTCATTGAACCCAATAGAATCAAGGAATTCAACACCTAACTCATTGTAGACCTCATCGACTAAATCCTCCTCTGTCTTTTTGGACTGAGTAGTTCTCTCGGATTCTAGGGTCACTGAATCAGGGACTGCTTTCTCTATTGGCTGTGACTTGCTTACAGGTTGAGGTTCAATTGGTTCTGACATAGAATTTCCAGACCTCAGCATAATGACACTCACATTCTTTCCGTTTGGATTTGGAATTATTTGCAAATAAATTTTTTTAGAACCCTAGGACTGCAGTTGACTCACTGAGGATGCCAATTGTCCAATCTGGTTCTCTAAATTTTTCATGGAGGCCTCTGTCTTCTGTTGGACCTGAATGTTATGAGTGGTCATTTGCTTCACCAAGTCCTCAATGGAAGGTTCAGGTTTTGTGTCTGAGGAACTTGGTTGCTGGAATGTTTGCCTATAATATTGTTGTGGGGCTGCATCACCATATCAAAAATTGGAATGATCTCTCCAATTAGAGATATAGGTGTTGAAGTATGGATCATATGTAGGCTGCTGTTGGGGTTAGTATGGTGAATTGCTAGGAAAGATACCGGCTGCAGCTACTGATGGATCTTGAAATTCATAACCAAATCTATAATCACCATCATGAAATGTAAGGCATGCCTCCGTAGGATAAGATGAACAATAACAAATGTCACACACGATTGAATGGTGAGGTTCAGATACTTGTTGTCTCCCTACCAATTGTCTTACCAATGAGGTTAACTCATTAAGACTATTCTCCATTCTTTGTTGGTTAGCAAATGATGGAACAACCTCTTTGACACTTATAGTGGTAGGAGGACCTAGCATGCACAAAAAATGACAGAACACCAAAACACACAACAACACAAAATTATACAAAGAGTAACAAAAAGTGATAGAATTAGACTAAAGTAGAAACACACAAATTGCACAAAATATAGGTAAAAACACACCAAAATAACATTAGTTGACCCATCTAAACATTTTTAAAAATTTTGAAACCACAACAGAATGAAAACTAGATGAAAATGAAGCTCAAAAATCAAATAAAAAAATTTTAAAAATAGAAAAGTGGTCCAAAAAGTGGAATTTGGCTTAAAAATTAAGACCTCATAGCAGAAGTTATGATTATTGATCAGTGGCCCATTTTTTTTCAACTAACAAAGTTTCAGGTTAATTGAAGCACAAAATTTTGCTCAGAACAGTGCACCCGCATATAGCAAATTTAAGCCAAAATGAAGGGAAAACAAAGGGAAAATGAGATCAAAACACCAAAATTCATATAGGAGACTTGAAATTATCAACTAACATTGATATTCCCCGGCAACAGCTCCAAAATTTGATTAGAATGATCACTAATCCAATTAAATTAAACTGAATCCCCTAATTAAAATGCAATAGAAGGCATAATCTGAGTTTGTCTCACAAGGAATGCAATGTGTAATCAATAATTTCAAGTTAAGAACATGAGATTTTATAAATCAGAATTGTATTTTCAAATTGTAAAATGCAAAATTAAACAATGATTAATTAGGTTGATTAAAAATGTAACCTAGCTAGACATCCATAAAAAAATGGTTTGATCCGTCCTAGATTAACATAAGTTATCAAACCCTAATGTAGCAGTACTATTAATTGAGTTTAATCACAATTGAAATCTCTAATTATGACTAATTTTCTCATACTGAGTTATCACTCAGGATTCAATTAATCACATGTAATCACTAATCTTGTAATCACAAAGATCTCCATGAATACATACAAAGATTAAAGCAAGGTAGAAACCCAAAGAAGAAGAATTGTATTAAGTTTAATTCAATTAAGGACATAATCTTAAGAACAAAACTGAATTTAATCAGGAGTCTAACTTAGTTACAAGAGTTCTACTCCTCCATGGTTATGAAATCTAAGCTCCAATATAGGAAGAAGGCCATAGGTCAAAGAGCTCCAGAAAATATAAGAGAGAAAACAAAAGCTGCCTAAAAATTATCTAGTTAGAATTTTCAAAACGCTGCCTCCTTTAACCTAATTATAACATCAAAAATTTAGTACACACCTAAATTACCCTTAACCTAGTTTAAACCTCTGGACCTCAGCTTCAAATGGGCTCCGGTTTAGGCCTTATTGGGCCTGAATTGAGGGAGTTAAGCCCAATTAGGTCTTAAGCGGTCTCTGAAGTAATCATCTAGTTTCGATAGGTAATAAGACCATCAAAATGACATAATTGGGAGAACTGGCCTTCACAACAATTGAAGCCCTACGTCTCAGCTTTCCAATGGAACCAGTTTCAAGCCATAAGACACCTACATCCCAAGTTATGGTCCAAACTCTACATGCGGGTCAGATTCCAGTGGCAGCATCTCTGCTCTAACTTCCAGGTCAAATTTGACCTACTAAACGTTCAAAATTGCCTTGAAGGTCTGAATGAAAGTTGTAGATAATCCTCTTAGCTTTCCTACAAGGAAAGATTCACAATTTTTAGACATACAAAACTAAAGACATACTCGAAATACAGAAACAGTATCAAAACCCTAATAATGCTGAATAAAACAATTAAGCCCAATATGAACCCAAACTTATGAAATAAGGCCAAGCCCACTCAATTAAGCACTAAAAGAGATTTAATACAGCAAATATGAGGGATAATTATTGTATAAATGTGTGATTATCATGCATGCACATGTGTTTTTCTTCTAATCATGCATTATGGTTTCTTCTCGCCGTTAGAGACATTATTTATGCTGACAATTTCTACTTCAAGCACATCGTGCAAAGGAAGGTATTTCCTATATTCAAGTCCATCATAGAATAGAGCAAAGAAAATGTGTTCCTAAAACGAACATGTGTGGTTTATGGCTTATGAGTTGTGAGTAGAAGATCGAGAGAAGACCTGGTTTATATAGTAAGAGCATCAACTGGGAAGATTTTGCAGGATATATATATAATATTAGGTGTATAAGGCTCCCGTGACAAGGGGAGCTGTCTGATTGGGAATATAATGGGCCAAATAATGTGTCACAGGCAAGCCTTGGTGCTTTAAAGGAATTGGATTTTAGCGATAATTTTATGTGGGTTTAGTTGTTTAATATATAGTCTAAGACGCAAAGGAATAGCTTGCTAATTATGTGCAATAATGGCATGTGAAATAATTGTGAAATGTGAAGTAGTAAGAGAGATTCCTATAGGCCCTTACAAGTCGGCGAACTGCCCTATTGGTTTATGCAATTAGAGCCCAAGCTGGGTTTTTCACAGAAGAAGAAGAAGAATTCAGATAAAAGTTGGTCATTCCAGCATCCAAGGCTTGTTTTGCATGATTCTAAAGGTTAGAAATGGTGTTCAGGAAGTGGGTTTTGAAGGAAGAAGGCTTTGGCTCGAGGAAAGGTAAATGGGAGAGGTTGTGGGTGAGAATAGAACAACGACATTGAAGGTCAACAAAAGCTTTCTAGAAGTCTAGCTGGGGTTGCTTGGGTAGTGAGAAAATTTTTGGTTCCTTGGTGTTCCCGAAGTTCATCTTGTAGGAAATATAGGAGATATGAAAGAGAATTACGGTTTGGGGAATGACGTGGCATAAAACTGCTTGTGCTTTTGTTTTTTTCTTTGAGTTTATAATCCACGTGGCAACTTAAACTATCATGCAAGCAATTAACGGTGACATCAACAATTCCGTCACCTGTTAACAGACTTGACTAACGGAGGACTATTTTGTTACGGATGTCCAATCTTCTAAAGATCATTTTGTAGTTATTGATCTTTGAAGGACTAATTTGTTAAAACTCAAATCTTTCGAAGACGCAAATGTAGATTTACTCAATAAATAATAAGACAACTATTATGTGCCACTCTCATTGAATTTTCTTTTATTTGTATTTTTTCAATTTTTGAGGTAAGTAATATTTTTTTTTGAAATAATAAAANATTTTTTTTTTAAATAATAAAATTAAGAGAAAATTATTAAGGAATCCAAATAATTTTTTTAAATGGATTTAAAATTTATACTTTATTCTATTTTAGTCTAGTATACAATTGTACTTTATAACTAGTGGCCATTTGTAATTCTATATGATTAATGGTCATCCTATCTCTAATGATAACACATTGACCACTAGAGATCATATAATGATCACTAGTCATATTAAACTTCAAATATCTATTGGTCAATGATTAAAGAATAAAGTATAACTATGAAACTCTCCTAAGATTATTTCTATTTGAATTTCTTTATAATAATTTTTTGTAAAATTAATTATTTAATAGCACAAATAATATTTATATCACAAGTGAAATTAATTTTTGGAATGATGTGTAACATCTATCTTATAAGGTTTACATATATACTAAGTAAAACAAAAGACGCAGATTATCAAATTTTTCCTATGACATGATATCACTTGTCATATTGAAATGTTAAGCAAATAATATCATGCTCAAAATCTATAATATTGAGTAATGCTACTTAGTTATTATTTATACAAACATACTTCATACCATGTGTCACAGCGCACGTGATAGTCGCTACAACGCAAATGACAGACTTTTAAAAAAAAATTAGTTTTCGAAAGAAAATTTGGAATCGTCACTAATTATATTAAAAAAAATGGAGAACAATTCGAAAACCCCTTTTATTTTTTTTAAAAAAATGGTCTACGAACTAGAGATGGTTCGAGAGTCAATTTGTGTGTTGGAAATGTGTTAGGCACCCCAGAACTCCCATCTAAAAGATGGTTACCCAGAATTAATTGTGTGAACATAATATGACAAAACATATGTATTTTATTTATCCTTAAATAATAAATGTATTACAAAAATATCTGACAAAATTAAAAGCAAAAAATCTAAACATGCAATGCATGATTTCTCTACTGAGACCTAAATCCTTCAACCCATTTTTCGCATAAAGCGCCATCTAAGGTGGTGCTACCTTCACCTAAGTTGGATAAACAAAGTTATTTCATAAAGGAATCATACTTCATTTATCCTCCTATGATAAGTGAATGGGCGTATGGACGGTATACATATATATCTTAAATGAGTGCAATGCATGATTTTACAAATTACAATATGTTTTCTTGTCCAATAGGGGAGGGAGGGTTTAAATTACATCTCAATAATAGAAAAAAAAAAAACAATTGCATCTTCGCACTAGGACTCAAGTTGGCGTCATATCCTTCTAGCTTAAGACAAGGGAGTCCACTTACATATCACATAAGTCCACTAACACTTGTAAAGAAAAATTTCTACACTCAGAAACAATTGTTAGTGAAACTAAACAAAAAATATTATTCAATAGAAATAAAAGAATCAAATTACGTAGCCACTACCACTAAAACCATTTTTTTTTAAAAAAATAAACAACCACGTAAGGATGGCTAACACTAAGAACAACAATCATGACTTCTCTGAAACCATGGGGCCAGCGAGTAGAGCTAGCCAAAAATTAATCTGACAAGACACAATGGGTGCAATTTATAGGGAAGAAAATTATACTTCCATACTCAAGGGAAAATATGACTTTACAGCTGTCACAACGTACTTGAAGGTCGCTACGACGCGAATGACTAAATAAAAAGAGATTTAGTTTTCGAAATGAAAACTCTGGAGTCACCACCAATTGTATTAGAAAAATGGGGAACAATTGAAAAACTCATCTTTAATTAAAAAAATGGTCTGCAAACAAGAGAGGATTTGGGTGTCTATTTATGCGTGAGGAAGGTGTTAGGCACCCCACAACACCTGTCTAAATGACGATTATCCAAAATTAATCGAGTGAATCAAAAAATGGCCAAAAGATGTATTTTATTCATCCCTATGAAAGTATGTTGATATTTACAAGTTTAAAATAAAGAGCAAAATAAAATATTTATAAAAGTGGGTTCGCCCTATAATCAAGTAAAATGGAGTGGCATAGAGCCAAGGCAGGTAGAACTTGGCATTGAGCCAAAACAAATAAAAAAAAGTGGCTTAGAGCCCTTGACTTTTTTATCTTTTCTTGAAAACTAAAAATTAAATGAAAATGGGAAGTTATTAGAAAGTTGGACTTGACTTGCTTCCCCTAGAATGCCTACGTACCCCTTGGATGGGATCAAAGTCCACGTAGTTCGCTTTAAAAATATTTTTTTGAAATAGAGATTTTGAGAATATGAATCAATCTCAATTCTAGCTCAAAACCTATAAGTCCTTATAGAGAGCATGCAAAAAAAAATTATAACAAAATATTAAGCATTTTTAACAAACATTCTCTAGGAAGAAAATTAAACGTGCAATGCATGCGGATGTAAATCTTCTATCATACATCTCTATTACGCAAGAAAATAAATATGCAATGCATGGTGCAACTAGCGCGACCTAAGTCCTTCCACCTGTTCCTCACATATGGTGCCCTCAGGGGTGGCACTTATCCTTACCTAGGAACAATAGGGTGGGCCATCTGATACGCAGATTGATCGTCCTATCTCTCCATGATAGGTAAAGGGCTTATGGATACTACGCAACAGATATATATATTACATGAATACACATGCATGGCTTTACAAAATTATAAAATTATTTGGGGAGGTGGAATTGAAATACAATTATGAAATAAAATAAAATAAAATAAAAATGATCCTATAGTCTAGCATCTCCCACTTGTCTCCAAACTTCCAGTTCAAAATAGAGCTCCACTTGTCTCACATAGACTTGCCAAAATCAATATAGCAAGGAAAATGACTCAGGGAAATATCAAACCACAAAAAAATGAGAAGAAAGTTATATGACGATATAAAAAAGAAACAACTTAAACAAACATTACCATTAAAATAATTTTTTTGGCAGAAATAAACTAACATCCGACAAAAGGCTATGCAAAAATAAGAAAATAACATCTATAGAACCAAAGGGCAGCAAGTGAACCAATTAACCACAGCAGGACAACAATTATTTTTTCAAGACGAAATGATGCACAAATATAGCCTAGGACAGCCCCTAAGATGGGTCAAAATAATGCTAAAACAGCCAAGAAAAAGAATGCATAAAGCAGTCCCTTAAATCAGTAAAAATAACACTATGAAATATATGAAACAACCAATGAAATGACATGCAACAACCTTTAAATGATGCACAAACAGCCAGTAAAACAAGACCAGAAACTGTCTAAAAAAAAGGCTTAAATGCACTTTTGGTCCCCCTATTTTACCTGAATAAATGATTTGGTTCCCCCATTTTGAAAAATCACAAAATAGTCCTTACTGTTTAGCATAATGTTGCACTTTTAGTCCATGACGCTAACGCCATTCAAAATTTAACTGAGAGTCTGACGTGGCATACACGTGGATGACACCTGTGTAAAAAAAAAAATTATTTTCTAAACCTCTCATTTGGTGACTGAAGAAGGCACAATGTTCGATTTGCTTGGAGGACTACGAAGTCGTCGGTGAAGCTAGGGAGATGCCGTGCAAGTACAGTTTCCACTCTGGGAGGAACTAAACTTCAAGCTGGCAAAGGAACTTCTGGCTTAGCCAAGACTTCTTCCTTCTTTACACCGATAATAGTGCATTCGTTCACAGCGAGAACAACTCCTTCTTTTCCAAGTTGGCTTTTCGCTCATCTCCTTCCAGGAGTAGCAGTCACTGGTCTTTCTTTAGCAGGGATAGATCGAAAAAGAGAGAAAAACCGCTTTCACCCATCGCACCTATCCACTGAAGCAGTAGCTAATGAAGCAACGAAAATATGGAAACCCACCCATCGCACCCAATTTGCAGGTTATAGATGCTAGCGGAGGAGGCAGAGATCAAAACCCATTCTTTTTAGCGGCATCCTTCTGCATGGCGGCGAGTGGAGTGCCACAATCCCATTCATAATTTTTTATCTACATAAACCAAAGCCCATAGCACTGGCGACATCTCCGACATAAATGCAAGGAGGATATCAGCGGTTGGCCTCGTTCTAATGTCAGCAAAAAAATCCCACCGGAAGCTTCTCCATATCCGCGATCCACAAGGGGGGATTTTGTTCTATCCACTCAACGTTGCCTTTTGGCGAAATACCCCTCTCCCTTTTATGAGGCCATAAAACTGGCTCCAGTTCTGGAGAATTTTTGAAGACATGGGTTTAGAAAATAATTTTTTTTCTGCAGGTGGCATCCACGTGGATGCCACATCAGCTTCACCGTCAATTTTTAGACGGAGTTAATGCCTTGGACCAAAAGTGCGACTTAAGGGTAAATAGTAGGGACTATTTTGTGGTTTTTCAAAATGGGGGGACCAATTCATTCATTCAGGTAAAATAGGGGGACCAAAACTGCATTTAAGCCTAAAAAAAAAACAAAAATAGCATGGAAATAATTACAGAAATAACCTTAAAACAATGAACATGACAGTGAACCAAAAGGCATTGATATTAAACTAAGTAATCTATTTAAAATGGAGCAGAAAATAACAAGAACAAACAAATGTGCAGAGGAATAAGTCAAGGCTCAAATCGAATCAAATTGGAGAGGAATTTAGAAATAAAACAAAAGCAATCCACCAAAGATACAACATGTTGCATCAACTAGAAATTGACTTGATCCAAATGCAAAGTCATGCTATTTCCCTTTTGATAAAGCTCAACATAACATAAGACATATTTCCAAGAAGAATTCTCTAATTCTCCTTCATGAATAAGTCATTTGAGCTTTCCACAAAATCAAATATACTAATGTATTTGGATATAGTGATTATGGGATGATATCAATGCCCAAAACTTTCTAACACATCTGTGGGACAACCAACACATATATAAATTAAGTGCAATCCAGACATAGTAAATCCATATATAATAAGCAAAATGATAAACCCCACATTGGAAAGGAAAATAAGCAAGGCAGCCCCTCATTTTGAGTCTTAACAACAAGCAAAATTAAAAGAAAAGTTAAAACATATACTAAAGATTAACATAAAGATAAAAGGAAAAATTCTTTTTCTTATTCTTTTTTTTTTACCATAAATACACAAATCATAACTACCTGTATGTACATATATAGATCCAACACTAAAAAGAGACCAAATATTATAGGACTCTAAAGACATAACACACAGAAAAATAGAAATTGAAATAGTAGGGCTTTGAAATTCATTGTAGGTAGAAAACGTGTCCAAAAAAAGGTTAATAGAGATTAGAGCTGGGTTCACGGGCTGAGCCCGGTGGGGCCCATTAAAATGGTGGGCTGGGTTCCCTAAATGGTGGCCCGTGGCCCGATCGGGTTCATGCCAGGTTGACCCGGTTGGCCCGATTAGCCCAATTTTTTTTATTTTTTTTTCAGCTTTCAATTGCCCTCATTCTAAAATCTGAATGCAGTCTTTAACTCAAAAATCAAAATTTCATCTCTCACATTCCACTCTCTCCAAATTTAACTCTCTTTCTACACGGTTCTACTTCTACCCCTCTCCGCCTCCTTCTCCTCAGTCCTCACTGACGTCTCTGGCTGCCGCCTCTCATTCTCTAGCACCAGCCAACACTTCCCATCTTTTTCCCTCATGCTCAATATTAGATGAAGTGCTTTGAAGTTTGTTGTTGTTAGCACAAAGTAAAGTTGATGGGTATTGTTTCTTCAATGTTCTTTGAGGTTTCTTATGGGTTTCTTAGCTTTTCATGAAGTGGGTATGCTTTATTTTTCATCTATACTGTGATTATTGGGCGAAATATGTTTTTTTGGACCCCCGCGCTTAGCGCTGGCATCTTGACTTCAAAAGTTGCTGTCGCTGGACCCCCAGCGCTAGGCGCCAGAACCCAGAGTTGAGCGCCAGCACCCCAGCGTTGGGCGCCATATCCCAGATCTGAGCGCCAGCACCCCAGAGGCTATCGCTGGAACCGCAGCGCTGAGCGCCAGAACCCAGAGCTGAGCGCCAGCACCCCAGCGATGGGCGCCAGATCCCAGAGTTGAGCGCCAGCACCCCAGAACCTTCCATCCAGCTGATTTTTCATCAACTTCAATTTTTCTAATACCCTACCTATAAAAATAATAAAAAGGGGTATATTTAGGACATAAATTTGGACTCTCTTATCTTATTATAACATAAGTATATTTTTTTTATGAACTTTATTAAATCAATCTTAGAAGGACTATGTAGTAAAAGATTTAGTTTCTCTTAAACTTTAGGTTATTAAAAAGGAAATTGTTTATTTCAATTTGTATTTTGATTACGTATGTTAATATTTGATGTTTCATAATCAATATGTTCTCATATTCTCTAAAAAATAAGCATGGCAAAAAAAAATAAAAAAAAAAAAAGATTTTGGCCCATTATAGCCCGCAGCCCGAGGTGGGCTGGGCTGGACTGAGAAATGGCTGGCCCGATTAGAACCGGGTCACTTTAGCCCGGCCCGTTTAGGCCCGTGGCCCAATGTGGCCCGGCCCTAATGGGCTGGGCTGGCCCGTTAGCTAGCTCTAATAGAGATCTAGGAATGGAGGGCCAGCAAGGAGACATTATTGTGAGCCAAAGAAACCAAACAACAAGATCTCAAGAAAAAAAAAAAAAAGTGAAACCAAATTCAATAAAAATCAAATTTAACTCAATAATAAGAGAAACATGACCGATTATGATATAAGTAAACAAAAGTAAGCACAGAAATAGAGATAACCCCATCGAACTTAACATCCTAAAACCAAAATATCCAATGAATAAATAAATAACTAAAACCATAAACCAAATGAAAGCTAAACCAAGCAGCAGAAATAAAAAGAAATGGACAGAAAAATCCACCTCCAAACCTCAAACCAATATTCCAAAAGCATTAAACACTCATGAAAAAAAAAAAAAACTTTCAAGGTCAAAACCTCCATCATAGAGCCATCAATATTTATAAACATTCAAATCCATTACCAAAAGAAAGAAAAATTAAACCGAATATTTACATAATGGGAACAGAGCATAGCATATCATAGCAACATCCACAAAGGGAAAGAACTCTGACCAACCTGTGAGAGCTAATTTCCACTGTCGTTAACCACCGGACGTATGAACTCCGCCGCTGCTCTGCTCACCTTTTTTAGCTCTCTCGTTGGGGATGAATAGAAACAATGTCTACCTCTTACAATGTCCACCCAAGAGAAATGGCCAGGACCTTTGCTCACCTTCCTTGATCTTTCTCAAGTTTTTGGTCTTTGCACCCACAAAACTGAATGGGTTCTGTTCTTCTTTTTTTCTATGCATTTTTTCTCACCTCAAATGCATTTTCTGCTGCTCTCCCTCTTTGTGAAAGGTTCTTTCTTACTCTTTGCTCTCCATCACGTTTTTGGTCTTCCCCTAAAAAGAATTCTCCTTGCTTTTTTTTTTTTTATTTCTTTTGTACCTGCACCTTTCCTAGCACTTTCCTCTCTACCTTCTTATTCTCTTTTTTGCCTTTTTGTGTAAAAAATCTCACATGCACCTCTCTCTTTCTTATCTTCTTTTGCTTTTTCATTTTTTTATTATATATATTTTTTCTCCAAAAGTCTTATACGTACCTATCTTTCTTATCTTCTTTTGTTTTTCATTTTCTTTTATTTTACTTTCTTTTCTCTTTTGTCTTTTTGTGCCTCCAATTGTGCATCTCATTTCAATTCCTTTGCACACACAAGACATATGAAATCTAGGGCAACATATAAATTTTATTCTTCCAAAAATAACCCTATGAATTAAAATACTAAAATGCTCTATCTAATCCTCTTTGATATACATGCATGAAAATACAATAATAGGTCATGGGTTTAGAAAAAGAATAGATTTTTGTCTATTTAAATGGACTTTGAAACAAAATTAAATTAAAAAAATAAACACATTTATGAAAAATAAAGTCCAATAAAAAATCTTTTTGGACAAAAATCGGTGTCTACAGTTTGCCCCTCTTTACATGTTTCCTATTAGAATGACATGTTAATCTCTCGCTTATCACGCTTTCGTGTAAAGAACATGTAAAGATAGAAGACAAATATTTTGTCCGGCACTCAAAAAATTAATGGATGGAATCGTAATAGCATAAAAATTAATGGAAGAAAATTAATTGCGAGAAAATTAATGGTTGAAAAAATAATGACATGAAAATTAATGGCAGAAAAAATAATTGTATGAAAATTAATGGCAGAAAAATTAATGGTGAAAAGATTAATGGTAGAAAAAATAATGGCGAGAAGATTAATCGCGGAAAATTAATGACGATAAAATTAATGGCAGAAAATTCATTGCGAAAAAATTAATGGTAGAAAAAAAAATAGTTGTAGCAAAATGCAATTGCGAAAAAATTAATGACATAAAAATTAATGGCAGAAAAAGTTAATGCCAGAAAAATTAATGGCGAGAAAATTAATAGCAAAAAATTAATGGCTTGAAATTAATGGTTGAAAATATAATGGTATGAAATTGCAATGACATGAAAAAGTAATGATGAAGATTTGTAAAAGCATGAACATGTAATGTCATGTTAATTAATGATGAGAAAATTAATGACTGAAAATATGATGGCAAGAAAATTAATGATATAAAATTTAATGACTGAAAGTAACGTACCCTGTGGCACTAAGACGAGACATCTTTGATCTCTTGCAAGGAGAAGATGGTTCAATCAAAATTCACTCTTTCAAAAGTCAACTCGTTCAGGCATATTCTTTCTCGTTATCACATTGTACTTCTTTCCTTGTTGGCTAAATTCTCTTTTTTTTTTTTTTTTTT
>QAOA01004016.1:27175-46468 GCA_003255065.1 Cercis canadensis | reverse complement strand
TTTTTTTTTTCTTTTTCACTTGATGAAATCTCAAACTCCTTTACGATCATAGGCTCAGATAAATCCTTCTGATTAACTATTTTTCTCTTTTTTATTTATCAACACCCTTTCAAGGTCTATTTGTTTCATTTATCACTAAAGAAAACCTTTAACAGATCTCAGGTCTTGCTTTGATTTTGAAGATATCATTCTGAAATTTAAAAATCATGCCAATGTGACATATTTTAAAGAAATAGATGAATATGTCACATAAACAATCCACTCACGTTTTATTCAAAATAATAATTCAATAATTTATCTTAGAGAGTATGCATAACTGAAAAAAGTAAATTCAATGAATTAACCTTTTATTTCAACAAGATAGAATGTATACAAAATTTCACAAAATCAAAATTCAAATAGATATCCATTAGAATAAAAATTTGCTCCAACATGGAGTCTTTTAAGAAATTAGAATTGCCCTAATAAATAGGTTCCTACGTATCCTCAAAGAGGAATCAAAGCTCACATAGTTCGGGATGAGAGATCTAGAAGCCATATAGAATGGACAATTTTGCTCCAGTTGCAACTCTATGGTGTCTAGCTTTTATTGATTCTCATATTGCAATCGGATTAGGCTTTCACTTGATTGAAGAGACATTTATCCTTCTGATGTTGAAATTCGTCGTTTTTGTTTTCTCATGAGTTTCTTCCCTTATCTCAAACAACCTTTCTGTCTTCTTTAATTCATTTTCGCATAAACTTTCTTGTAGACTCAAACTCGCACTTGGATCGTCCTTTCGGGTTTTCAATCTAGTGATTTTTTTTTGCGCCCTAACTTTTGCCTAGATCGCCCTTTCAGGTTTTCAATCTAGCGGGCTTTTTTTTTTTCACAAGTAATATTTTCTAATTGCGTCAGAGTTTATTGGCTTAGCAAACTCTTGCCCTTCCATATTTGTGAGAATCAAAGCTCTTCTAGAGAATGCTTGCTTGACAATGTATGGGCTTTGATGAGTTAGGACCCATTTTTCCCACGCATCTTCTTGATGAGGTAAGACATGTATCAAAACTAAATCTCCCGATTGAAACTCTCGAGTTCGAACCTTTTTGTTGAATGCTCTAGCCATTCTTTGCTGGTACAATTGCCTATGACAGATTACAGCTAATCACTTCTCTTCAATCATGTTCAATGGCTCATATCTAACTCGTGTCCCTTTTGATTCTTCTAATTCAGTTTCCATCAAGACTCTAAGAGAGGAAATTTCTACTTCTATAAGAGTAACGACTTCCATGACATACACCAAGGAATACGACGTTGTCCCAGTTGATGATCAAATGACTATTCGATAAACATGCAAAGCATAAGGAAGCATTTCATGCCAGTCTTTGTAGGTCATCACCATTTTTTTTACTATCTTCTTGATGTTTTTGTTTGCTACTTCTATTGCTCCATTCATCTGAGGTCTATATGGTGAAGAATTGTGATGCTTGATCACAAACTATTTGCACAAATTTTATATATCAGCACCATTCAAATTTGAACCATTATCTATTATGATGCTCTCCGGTTGCCCATATCAACAGATGATATTCATTTTCAAGTATCTGGCAACTACCTTCTGAGTTACTTTCGCATAAGAAACGGCCTCCACCCATTTTGTGAAATAATCAATGACCATTAAAATAAAACGATGTCTATTAGATGCCTTCAAATTGATCGGACCGATGAAATCTATTCCCCACATTGAAAATGGCAAAGGGGTTGACATATTATGCAATATAGACGAGGGTACTTTGATACGATTTGCATAGATTTGACATTTATGACACTTCCTAACAAAATCAATACAGTCTCTCTCCATTGTTGACTAGTAATAACCCGCTCTTAAAATTTTTTGAGTCATCATATGGCTACTTTCATGAGTAGCACATATTCCATCATGAACGACACCCAGAATGTGATTAGCCTCTATGGCATTCACACATCGTAACAGTATTCCATTGTGACTTCTTTTGTACAAAATATCTCTACTTAGAAAGAAACCAAATGCAAGGCACCTCATTGTCTTCTTATCATTTTCATTTGCCTTAGTTGAGTATTCTCTGAGCTTAATATATTGTAAAATGTCATAATACCAAGGGTGGCCATCAAGTTCCTCTTCCACATTAGAGCAATAAACTGGTTCGCCTCCTAACTTCACTTGTATAAGTTGCATTATTACTCCACATTGAAGCTTAGTAATTACGGCCAATGTGGCCAAAACATCCGCAAATTGGTTCTTGTCGCGAGATAAGTGAGAAAATGTGATGTCTTCAAATTTTTTCATTAACCGCGTCAAATATTTTTGATATGGAACCAATTTTGAATCTTTGGTTTTCCATTCTCCAGTCACTTGATAGATGATGAGTGCAAAGTCACTAAAAACATCCAATGTGAAACTTTTAGATCTAGAGCCACTTGTAGACCTCTTACACAAGCTTCATATTTGGCCATGTTATTAGTACAATTGAACTTCAGCTTAATGGCTATAGGGAATTGTTTCTTTTCTGGTGACACAATCACAGTTCCTATTCCTTGCCCATGCACATTCACAGCACCATCGAAGTATAGCTTCCACTTTATTTCTTCTTTTTCATCCACTCCTTCGACTACGAGAACATCTTCATCAGGAAATTCAAATTTCATAGGTTGATAATCATCTATAGGATTTTTAGCTAAGTAATCAGCAATTACACTTCCTTTAATAGTCTTCTTTGTCATATACACCACATTGTATTCTAAGAGAACAATTTGCCACTTAGCTAGTCTTTCGGAGAGATAGGGCTTTTCAAAGTTGAACTTGATGAGATTCATACGAGAGATGAGTCATGTAGTATGGTATAACATGTATTGCCAAAGTCTACTAGCCACCCAAACTAACACACAACACTTCTTTTCAACCATGACATATCTTGTCTTGTAATCAGTGAACTTCTTGCTCAAGTAGTAGATAACCCTCTCTTTTCTCCCCCCTTCATTATGTTGTCCTAACACACTCTCCATTGATTCTTGAAGCACGGTCAAATATAGAATGAGAGGCTTTCCAAGTGTCGAAGGTACAAGCATCAGTGGGTTAAGCAAATACTCCTTGATTTTTTCAAAAGCTTCTTGACATTTTTCATCCCATTCTCCTGAATTATTTTTCCTTAGCAACTTGAAAATGGGTTCACAAGTGTGAGTAAGATTTGAAATGAATCGGGCTATGTAATTAAGCCTCCCTAAAAAGCTCTGAACTTCATTTTCTGATCTTGGAGATGACATTTCTCAAATTGCTCAAACTTTGTCCGAATCTACTTCAATTCCCTTCTCGCTAACAATGAAACCTAACAATTTACCAGAAGTCGCACCAAAAGGGTATTTGTTTGGGTTCAATCTTAGCTTGTATTTTCTCAGTCTTTTGAAGAATTTCTGAAACACATTCACATGGCTTTCCTCTTGTTTTGACATAGTTACCATATCGTCTACATAGACCTCAATTTTTTTGTGCATCATGTCATGGAAAAAGGTAACCATGGCCCTCTGATAAGTAGCTCTCGTATTCTTCAACCTAAATGGCATTACCCTATAACAATAAGTGCCTCAGTAAGTGATGAAGATTGTCTTCTCTTTGTCCTCCTCGGCCATTAGAATCTGGTTATACCCCGAATACCCATCCATGAAAGAACATCGGTGATTTTTGGTCGTATTATCAATGAACACATCTATATGAGCAGAAGAAAGTCATCTTTCGGACTGGCTCTATTCAGATCCCGAAAATCCGTGCACATTCTTACTCAACCATCCTTTTTAGGCACTGGAATTATATTGGTGACCCAATCTGGATATGTAGACACTTCCAGAAAACTAATTTCAATTTGCTTAATCACCTATTCTTTTATCTTGCTAGACATTTTAGGCCTCTTTCTTCTCAACTTTTGCTTGACTGACTTGCAATCTGGATACAACGGAATCTTGTGAGACACAATGTTGGGGTCAAGACCAGACATGTCTTAGTAAGACCAAGCAAACACGTCAATATACTCTTTGAAAAGAGTAATCATTTCTTCTCTTTCCGAGTTATCAACAATCTTCAATTTTCTATTTTCATCTTCTGTACCCAGGTTTACAATTTGAATCTCTTCATTATGAGGAAGTATCACTTTTTCAGCTGACTCAATCATTTTTGTAAATTTACTAGAAAGATCTAAATCTTCATTAGAGTGGTAATCATCTTCACCAAATTCAATATGAGAATCAATTATTGGACACACAGGAACTTCCACTTGAGACATTAGATCTATATTAGCAAGACTCTTGGGAATAGATTAAAATGTAATAAAATTAAAATAGATAATAGAGTGAATAAAAAAGATAGAAGAAGTAAAATGAGGTCAAGAATTGATGAAAATTCCATGATAAATCATTTCATTAAAATTTTCAAATAAAACATGGTCCAATACAAATAAAGATAACATTCAAATGACTTTGGACTTCAGTCAAATGAAATAAACATGACATAAACATATATTACTCAAAGAGAACCACATCTGACATTGACTCAATCTCCTAGTTGTTCAATTCTTCTTCACCTCCGCAAAGTCGAATCTAGCAGTTCTTCTAAAAGTAGCCGTCTAGGGTATTCGCTATATGCATATGATCAACAATTGACAACTCAGTTGATGGCACAAAGGTTTCTCGCAGATGAGGAAGTCTGGTCTCATGATATTTCTTTGGCCATCTTAGGAACTCTTCCATGGAAGGCTCATATCCTAACCCTTGTCTACCTTCATTTTCTGGAAGTACCACAGGCTCACTGATACCTTGCAAGTTGGCCCGCAAGCCTTTTCCTTCCTGAAATTCGCTCTTCTCCATCATTTTTGCCATAACTTAGTTAACCTCCTTTTTTTCTTATAAACCTTGCTCATTGCATTGGACGATTTCTAAGGATTGAAAAGAAGATTCCAATGCTTGTTCTGTCGATTCAACATATGGCAATGAATTAGGCTTGCTCACTAGCATCTTCTATTCCCCTTTGACGGTTATGACTCTCTCTTCATTCGCATACTTCAGTCTTTGATGTCATGTAGACGGCACCACTCTAGCGGCATGACTCTAAGGCCTACTCAATAACATAGTGTATGCAGGTTCTATATCTATTTCTTGGAAGGAAACATCAAACTTGTCTGGCCTGATCTCCAGTTGCAAAGAAACATCTCCAAACAGTTCACATCTTATCCCATCAAAGGCTTTTATTACCATACTACTCTCTTGTATGCAAGATGCATTCACTGGCAGTTGTAAGAGGGTGGCATAAAGTAGCACATTCAATGCGGACCCATTATCAATCAGAACCCTAGCCACTATATAGCCTTCACATTTAAGTATGATATGAAATGTCTTGTTATGAGCACTTATACCAGGCATCAACTCCTCTCCAGAAAAAGAGATTGTGCTAACGTTCTTGACAAAGTTTATCATTCCCCCGAACTTCTCCACAGTTATGTCAAGTCGCACATAAGCTTGTTGCAAGAATTTTTGTAAAGCTTGCCTATGACATTCAGAGCTCATGATAAGAGACAACAACGAGATACAGGCAAAGGTTTTCTTCATCTGTTACACTACATCATATTCGCTTTGTCTCATTATCTTTAAGATCTCTTCCTCTTCCTTATTTGCCCTTTGGGCAATCTCTTTAGCCAAGTTTGGCTCTTTATCATCATTCATAGCTTTTCCTCTTTTCAATCTTTGGCGTTCCACCTCTTTAGGCAAGTAAACCCTCATACTTCTAGTCAAACCACCAATCCCTACCATATTGGTGATTGTACTTGGCTCCTTTTTCTCCTTCCTTTCTAGGCAACTCCTTGAAATTTCTTCCTTGGTGTTCATAATCTTTACACCATAATTCCAAGACACGGCGTGGTTGCTTTCATAAGAAAAATGTGTAGGTACTTGAATGACCACATCTGGCCGAGCTTGGCTAGCTAAGGGATTAGGCAAAACTTTAAGAACAAAAGGTTTGGCCGCATGTTGTTGTTGTTCTTCAGTCATGTTGACCTCTTTCTGGTTCCTCTCACTTCTTTTCTCAAACCTCAAAACTCCCAAAGTAATCAGTTTCTGAACTCCACACTTGAATTCCCAGCATTTTTCTATATCATGCCCAATGCTCTGGTGATGTTCATAGAAAGAATCACCATCATATTTGTCATCATTTTTTATCGTCCTATAAGAATTTTTTTATTCATACCCAACTGACCTCAAGTTTTCCCACACTACCCTCATAGGAGTCTTTACTTGAGTGATCTTTTGAACCTCCTCAACCTCCTCCACAATGATGTTAATCATCAGTCTCACTTCATAATTAGGCAAAAGGTTATTATTCACATTAGGACCTCTCCCCATCTCTTCAATTGATCACTCCCTTTTTTATCAGGTTTAACACAGTAAACTTAAAGCTACGACAATCTTCAATGGAATGCCCCACAACACCTCTATGATAGTCGCACTTAAGGCTTGGGTTATATCATTGAGGGAAAGGTGGTTGCAATGGTTGTACAGACTTGGGAGCTATCACATGAGCTTCACACAATTATTTGAATAATTCAGTTCTAGTGATAGGAATGTTTGGGAATGGTTCATCTCTTTGTGAAGGACGAGGTTGGTTCCTATAGCCCTGATAGTTAGGCCTGACCGGTGGTCTTGGAGCTGAAAAGTTTTGAGGTAGATTTTGATAGGTGGAAATAAAAGATGTTTGAGGTAACTAATAATTTGGTGTGTATTGGGGATAAGATGGAGGGATGACATTTACTGGGTATGATGGTGAAAATGAAGGATTTGGAGAATAACTTGGTNACCTCTTTCTGGTTCCTCTTACTTCTTTTCTCAAACCTCAAAACTCCCAAAGTAATCAGTTTCTGAACTCCACACTTGAATTCCCAGCATTTTTCTATATCATGCCCAATGCTCTGGTGATGTTCACAGAAAGAATCACCATCATATTTGTCATCATTTTTTATCGTCCTATAAGAAATTTTTTATTCATACCCAACTGACCTCAAGTTTTCCCACACTACCCTCATAGGAGTCTTTACTTGAGTGATCTTTTGAACCTCCTCAACCTCCTCCACAATGATGTTAATCATCAGTCTCACTTCATAATTAGGCAAAAGGTTATTGTTCACATTAGGACCTCTCCCCATCTCTTCAATTGATCACTCCTTTTTTTATCAGGTTTAACACAGTAAACTTAAAGCTACGACAATCTTCAATGGAATGCCCCACAACACCTCTATGATAGTCGCACTTAAGGCTTGGGTTATATCATTGAGGGAAAGGTGGTTGCAATGGTTGTACAGACTTGGGAGCTATCACATGAGCTTCACACAATTATTTGAATAATTCAGTTCTAGTGATAGGAATGTTTGGGAATGGTTCATCTCTTTGTGAAGGACGAGGTTGGTTCCTATAGCCCTGATAGTTAGGCCTGACCGGTGGTCTTGGAGCTGAAAAGTTTTGAGGTAGATTTTGATAGGTGGAAATAAAAGATGTTTGAGGTAACTAATAATTTGGTGTGTATTGGGGATAAGATGGAGGGATGACATTTACTGGGTATGATGGTGAAAATGAAGGATTTGGAGAATAACTTGGTCTTCTAGGTTGAGTATAATGGTTGGTTCCAGGTGTTTGAACCTAATTCACCTTTCATTCCTTTTTCTTCTGAAAACCTGTCTTCCTTTGGCTAAAGCTATTACCCTCAAAACTTGCCCCTTGCAACTTCCCAGCTTTCACCAAATATTCTATTCTCTCTCCAGCCTTGATGATATTCGGCAAAGTCATGGAAAGAACAACCCACCATTAACTCTAGATAAGGAGATTTCATAGTGTCAAGGAAGATACTACACAATTCGAAATCCAAAAGTGACGGTTGAACTTTGAAGCAAATGTCCTCCACTTTTGTGCATATTCTCTGAAAGACTCATCTGTCTTCTTTTGCATACCCCTCAGTTGCTCTCTTGTAGGAGCAATATTATAATTGAACTTATTTTGCTTCAAAAATGAATCAACCAAATCTGCCCAAGTCCGCATCTTAATATTGTCCAAATTCAAGAACCAATTATAAGCTACTCCAGTAAGGCTCTTAGGGAAAAAGTGAATCAGCACCCTCTCATCTTCATCCATAGCAGTCATTTCAGTAATGTATGACACTAAGTGGAATTTAGGATTACTAGTGCCATCATCTTCTGAAATTCGGGAAGCTTGAAATCTTTGGGAATGGACACATTAGGAGTAAGCAGCAACTTCTTGATCCCTACAACACCAAAAGAACTAGTTCCCTTAATGACTCGAATTCTTTCTTCAAGAGTCAACAATTTCTCTTTTTGCATATCTTTCTCATACTCTCCAGACTCCTTTTCAAAATGTAATGCTTCCAGTGGATTTTGGGAAATGAAGTTGGGAACATGATGAGTAATAGGTGTAGTGTAAGTGAACACACCTCCTTTATGTTCTCTTAGATTGAAGGCAGCCTCTATGGGTGGGTGGTAGGTTTCGACATGGGTAATGTGATGGATTGTCGAATTTTAGTTTGTTGAATGGTATGTGGGATGGCAGAATTGAGGTCCCATCCTTGAGTAGTCATGGATGTGGGCACCATCAGATGAGAGGGCATGCCTCAGATGGGGTTGACTTGAGCCGTGGAGATGTTCGACTCATCCGAAGGTAATGTCAATAATGGTGCCACTTGGGATACGGGAAGGTAGTTGGGGTTACTGGAGCCTTCAGACGACTCCTTCAGTTTCAAACTTTCAATAAGCAACCACCTTATCTCACTCATCTCTTCTTTCATTACATCTAATTCAGCCCCAAAATCTCTATCTTGTTCATGTATTCTTTCCGTGATGGTAACAGTTCTTGATCTGAGCCTGATTGATATTTTTACGGAGCGCTTTTGATTGAACCGTGCCTTCCTTGCTAGAACAATGATGTATTACCTGTGAGAAAAAGCTATTGAAATAAGAAATAAGTGACAAAAAGAAAGAAAATGAACATTATCCCGCCTTGAATCCATTGATTGATAAGTGAATTCAGCCTATTTGGATTAAAACCATTGACAATACCTTCCCTTTCTCAAGCATTCATGGACGTACAAATATTATATCATTTGATAAGAACATATAGTTCCCTATTAGATGGTATAACTTAGAGTAACTCTCGCAAAAACAGTGCGCTCATCGTGAAAAGTCACTAAACACAAAAAACCAACAAGGATATGATAATTCCATTCATTTCACTGAAAGTGATGCAATACACTTGATTTCAAATCATAACAATTACTACATCCACTTAGAAGTATAATGAATTACTACAACCTAACATTTCCTTGAAATCTTCCAACAACTTCTCTAACTCTTTAACTGGCACTGCGAATGGAGTGTAATTGTTGTCCACTGTTTGAATTCGTTGAGTTAGCCTTTTAGCTTTGGCCTCTAAGTCCCTTACCACCGCATAGTACTTTTGCGCGCAAAGTGATGACTTATGTCTCTCTTAATGTAAATCTTTAGCCAACTGAATTAACTCTTCATGAAGTTTTGCAAACCTCTGCTCTAAGTCTTTTTTCTTGCTTTCCACATGTCATTTCTACTTTTCCAAACTTTGATTGGTCTCCTCTAAATTAGCTATGTATTGCCCATAAGTTTCTTTAGTTTTTTTTGCAAATCAAGCTTCATGCACATAGTTTTTTTTTTTTTTTTTTTTTTTTTTTTTTTTCTATTCATTTTTCTTGCACATATTTTTTTTTTTTTTTTTTTTCTTTTTTCTTTTTTCTGATATGTCTTCAACTTCTCATCTTTTTTCTTCATGGTGCTCTTCAAAGAAGCAACTTCCTTTCTGCACTTAATTAATTCCTCATCTTTCTCTTTCATTTTTTGATCATGATGCTTCCTCAGCTGCTCTATGCTCTCAAAGGTGCTATCCTCTAGTAAACGAATCTTCCCTTCCTGCTTTCTTGTCTTAGATTCTGACAATGCATATTTTCGCTCTCATTCTTGTTTTTTTTTTTTTTTTTTTTTTTTTNTTCTTTTTTTTTTTTTTTTTTTTTTTCTAATTTGTCCTTCATCTCTTTGATCTCACGATCCTTTAAATTAAGCTGCTATACTCTTTCATCTATCGACTCATCTTCAGCCATGCTCCGATGCTTGCACCTTGCTACTAGGGGTACACACATTTCTCTGCCCCTCTCCATGAACCACTTCTCATAAGCTCTACTTGTGCTGCCACCATAAGGGCCAACATCCTCATTTTTTATCACGATGTGCTTCCAGGCCTGCTGAACTTCTCCTATTTTCCCTTCATCTTCTTCCTTCCCATACTCGAATTCTATGCCGAGAAGTTCCTTGGTTCTAACTGTACATGCCCAAATTGCCTCAAAACCAATAGGGGTGTATAAGCAATACATCCACGCGTCCTCATAAGCAGTACATAAGCAAACTATCCACAACCCACTAAAATTCTGTTACTATCAGCCCACTTGTATTTGAGATGGAAGTTAGATGCGCACATGTTGTCTAAGAGCTCAAACCATTCCCTTCTACCCATAATTGGAATTTCGGCCTAAGAAAAATGATGAAGGAAATTCAATGTGAAAGCATAGTTTTCAAAGGCATGATATCTTTTCTGCAAGGTGTGAGACACAGGCCACACATAAAGTAGTTGCCAACAACATCTTAATTTTCCTTTCCCCTCTCTTTTATAATAGTTGAGTGATAAGAAAATATCTGCCAAAACAACGGGCACCCGATTTTTCTTATTGTGCTCAAATTTTAAGAAAACGTCTATTGCCAACTGGCTAATAGAGTCTTTTATAGTAGGGAATAAGATTAACCCGTATATCGAAAGAGCTACTAACTTACTGAAAGACCTCCATTTTTCCTGATTACGAAAAATTTGCATGTATTTTTCTACGAAAGACATTGGCCAAACAAAACCAACACCTTCTTTCTTGAGCATCCCACCTTGCACTTCACTTGCATCTGCTCCTAGCAACTCGGAGCCAATTTGAAGTCAGTTCATCAATAACTCTTTTGCTTCACTTGCATTTTTTTCTTTGTTTCTCAAACTAATAACTTGAATTTAGTTTAGATTTTCTCATGATGACATGTAGTAAATCCCTTCTATCAAGAGATATACTACTATGCTGAAGGACAATCCTTAATGTGTGTAACATTTTTTAAGGAATCCTACCTTATTATTCTTGATTTTCTGACTTCTTTCTTTCCCGTTTTGGTGTAAAATTTCAGCTCTGTAACAATTTTGGTGGAGTATTTGAAATCAATAGTCTCATTTGCTTAGGGTGTAAACACAACATAAAAGGCCATAGAAATACAATGTCAGACTCATTTTTATTTTCTACATATGCTCATTTGTGGCAAGCAGCAATGCGCTTAAGCACAAGGTACCAAACACAACTGATAAAACAATTAGACAGGGGACAATTACAAAAGAATATTTTGTATTGCCAATTTGAAACATGCTTTAAGGAATACTTTGATGAACTCTACTTAAATGGGCTCCTTTGGCTAATGTGCAGATTCAATAGGGATGCTTTTTACTGTGGCTATTGTTTCTATTGTTATTATAAAGTCAATGCTACCATAATATACCATCAATATAGTTTGATTGGTAAGAGAATTAGATACAATCCTCAATCTTCTTTTCACAACAAAGACAAAAAAAAAAAAAAAAAGAATCTCAGGTATTGCCTATTTATGAACAAAAGAAAATTGATTTGATATAGATAATCGGTAGAAATTATCAAAGTTGTTTTGTTTGTGCAATTTGGTCTATCTGTGTGTTGTTAGAGGCTTATTTGTCACAATTTTGGGATTCTCCTATGGCTTTTCATTGTTCAAAAAATTTTTCCCATGCAATGAAGAAGCCGGTGTTGCAACTGCTGTTGCAATATGCAATAACAGGGGATTTAATGGACAACATGAGTGTCTTGCAGCTGCTGCAGATATAATTACTTGCTTATGGTTGTCTTGCTCAAGGCCTTTTGGAAAGTGAAAAAGTGATTGAGAAGTATGTTGCACAAATCTGTGTTGTAGGGGAAGATTGTGATCAACTTGACTATGTTAAATTGTTTAAAATTCTGTGTAAGGTAATCTGAAGCATATTTCTATGGAAGTGTATTAGACACATGTATCCCAACGATAAAAAAGTCTAGTGTTTTTTTATTAATGTCACAATCTAATTAATGTAAAAAAGTCATAGTGACAAGAAAACCCTTACCCAAAAGTATTTACACACACTCTCTCTTCACTCCTCAATCCGTCTTTATTCTTTCCTACCAATTAACAATTTTTTATTTGTTTATCTTTTTACATCTACCGCTCTTATTTTTTTTTATTAAATATTACTTCTCTCTCTTAGACCACATAAGATATTCTTTTTTGTGCCAACATGAGATAAGGAGAGGGGAGAGAGAGAATGGTAATATTTAGCAAAAAATAAAAAATAAAATAACAATTGAGATAAGAAGATAAACAAAAGAAAAATTAGTAAATGGTGAAACCACTAATAACTGATTGAGGAGTGAAAAGAGTGTGTAAATACCAAGGTTTTAAAAATTGGACCAGACTGGCTAGTTCAACCAGTCGGACTGCTACTCGGTTTGAATTTCGGTTTGGTTTAGAGGTCAAAACTGATTGGGCGGTTAAACCGGTGCGAACCGTAAAAACTAGTGAACCGGTACCCATTTTCAATAACTGGCCGGTTCACAAAATCACCTTCTTTTTTTTTAGATTTTCCCCAAAACCAGTATCGTTTTGGCACCTGTTTCTAACACGTTGAACTCCTCCTCCCTCCCCTCGACCTCCAGCTTCTATTTTCCCAAAATCCATTCTTAAATCCCTAGCCTAATCTCACTTACTCATTCTCCCTCATTCCATCTGCTTCTTTTTTTTTTTTTCTTTTGGATTCCAACTCTACAAGGTAGGAAAGAGAGTTGGTTTATACCTACTAAATTGGCTACTAATCTTTCAGCAAGCTTGACTGATTCGTCATCTAGGAAACAGGTATGCCCCTTGAAGATTCTTTGAATACAAAATGGTTTGATAGCAAGTTCTAAATATGGATATCCTCAAACTCGATCTTTCAGTAGTAATTTTGATCTGAACTTGATGATCTATATATAGCTTTTTCTTCTGTTGTTCTATGGTGTCCCTGCTCTTGATATGCCCGTGTGGTCGATGAAAGACAAATTTATTTATCCTTCCATTATATCTAAAGCATATCATGATATAACGCATGACTCTAATAAGAGAGTGAGTAGGCACTGTGTAAGGCCAAGGTGGCTTGCTGATTATGCAAGCTAATGCCAAGGTGGCTTGCTGACTATGCAAGCTAATTAGGTAAGAGTTAGTTACAGGAGTTAGTTGTTTTAGTTAAAGCCAATAACTGTAATTAGAGGATAAATAAGGCTTTGGTGATTGTAAAGGGGATAATTCAGAATAATAGAAGTTATTGGAGTATTTTTCTGTATTTTTCTCTCTCTCACTCTGCACTTTTCCTCCCTCGTTACTCCTCTCCCTATCTGGTTTGCATCATTTGGTGCTTTCATTGAGAGTCAGAAACGCAGCGGGAGGGGGCGACCTTGGAAAGGAGCGACCAGGGAAAGGGCTACCTGGCAGACAGAATGACAGCCACCTTGAGTAGGCAGCCAAGAGTGGGCCGTCCATGGGCGTCTGGCTTCTCAAGGGGTGGGTAATGTTACGATATAGGAAGTCCCACATCAGTTTCACAAGAAAGTGTGAAATGGTACTTAAGTCTAAGAAGCTCTCTCACCTAATAGGCTAGTCTTTTGGGTTGGGCTCTCCTCTTGGGCTTGAGTTCCTAACTTTGGTGCTTTCATTGAGTCAACAATGGCAGCAAACACCAGAAAGAGGCTCGACAGCCATGAGGTTGCAATTGGATAGCTCCAAGAAGGCATCGCTGCAATTATGGAGGAACTCAAGACGATCAAGACGGAGATGAGGCAGAATCGAGGACCAGAGACATTGGGCAATTCATCACCAGAAGCTCATCAAGAGAGTGATGGCTTGGTAAGAATCCCCAATTTTGGCTCAAAACCATTAAAGATTGACGTGCCCAAATTTGAAAGAGGTGATCCTAATGGTTGGATTTTTAAGATTCAACAATTTTTTTGAGTTTCATGGCACACCAGAAGATCATAGAATGAAAATAGCATATTTTTACTTAGATGGCAAAGCATTAGCATAGTACCAATGGATCCATAAGAATGGTTTTATTTCTACTTGGTCTGAATTCTTGAAAACCTTAGAAACCAGGTTTGGACCTTTGGAATTAGAAGATTCTCAAGGAAAATTAGCCAAACTCTGTTAAACTGGTACTGTCATGGAGTACCAAGAATCTTTTGAAAATCTTTCCCTCAAGATTCATGGCCTTCCGGATTCATTTCTACTGAGTTGCTTTATTTCGGGTCTTAAGCCTGAAATTAAACATGGAGTAGTTTTATTGCAACCAATAAACCTAACCAAAGCTTATACCTATGCTAAGTTGTATGAAACCAAATTTCAATCCTTAAACCAGAATTCTAAACCATATTCCTTTTATCAACCAACCCTACAAAACTCAATGCAACCAACTTCTCAGACTATTACACACAAATCAAATTACAGCCACACATCCCCTGCCCTGTTGTAGCAACCCTTCAGTGGAGTCACCAAATCCTCAGCCAGCTCTTCCAATTTTAATTCCAACCCCAGGCCTGCATCCAAACCACCCTTCAAGAGGCTAACACAGAGTGAAATGCAAGCTAGAAGAGACAAAAATCTCTGCTACTACTGTGATGAGCAGTACAAGCTAGGCCATCGATGTCAAAGTTCCATACACTTGTTGATTTCTCCTGATGCTCCAGAAGTTAGCCAAGAGGTAATGGCTGATTCAGAACCCATGATCAATTCTGATGAACAATGGCCAATAGTTGATGAGGGTGATATTCCCCACATTAGTTTTCATGCATTATCAGGCATGCCAATGACTCAAACACTGCGATTTACGGGGGCAATTGGCAATAATTCAATTCAGATCCTAGTGGATGGGGGTAGTACTCACAACTTCATATAGTCAAGATTGGTGGATTTGCTGAAACTTCCAGTGGGCAATGTTTATAAGAAATTTGGAGTCATGGTGGGAAATGGAGACACCTTAAACTGTGAAGGTGTATGTACTGAGGTACCAATTAGAATTCAAAAACACTCATTTGTAGTTGATTTGTTTGTCCTTCCAGTGCAAGGGGCAGAGGTAATCCTTGGAGTTCAATGGCTCAAATTACTGGGAACTATTGAGGTGAATTATCAGAATCTTTTCATGAGATTTTAGTGGGAAGAGAAACCTATTCACCTACAAGGAGAGAAGCAGTGGAAGTCAGAATACCTCTTCATCAGTTGAGAAAACTGCATAATAAAGACCAAATCAATGCCTATGTTCACATGCTCATAGAAACCAAGGTTAGTGACTTGCCTACATCTTGCTCTAGTTCTGAAATTAATGAGTTACTATCTTTATATGAGGATATCTTTAAAGAACCAAAATCACTGCCACCACATAAAGCATTAGACCATCAAATACACCTACTTCCTAATTCCCAACTTGTCAATGTGAAACCTTATCGATACCCTCACTTCCAAAAAGGCGAGATTGAAAAGTTAGTAGAAGAAATGCTTCAAGCTGGAATTATCCAACATAGCACTAGCCCTTATTCCTCACCTGTCTTTCTAGTGAAAAAAAAAAAGATGGCTCTTGGAGATTTTGTATAGATTACAGAGCCTTAAATAATATCACAGTTAAGGATAAATTTCCTATCCTTACTGCTGATGAATTATTAGATGAGTTACATAGCACAACTATTTTTTCTAAACTTGATCTAAGAGCTGGATACCACCAGATTTGGGTCAAACCTGAAGACATACCTAAAACAGCTTTTGGAACCCATTTAGGTCACTATGAATTCCCAGTTATGCCCTTTGGGTTAACTAATGCACCCTCTACATTTCAAGTCAACATGAACCTCATTTTAAAACCTTACCTCAGAAAATTTTAAGCAGTGTTCTTTGATGATATCCTGATATATAGCTCTAACCTCCAAGAGCATAGCAAGCACTTAAGGCTAGTCTTACAAACCATTAAAGACAACAACTTCCTCATAAAAAAAAAAAGCAAGTGCTCATTTGCACAACTTGTATAGAGTATTTAGGCCATGTCATATCAGCTTCTGGGGTTAGCATGGACAAACAAAAAGTGAATGTTGTCCTAGAATGGCCTGAACCAAAAAATGTGAAAGAATTGCGGGGATTTTTGGGTTTGACTGGATACTATAGGAAATTTGTGAGAAGATATGCTATAGTGGCAGCACCTATGACTGATTTGCAAAAGAAAGAATCATTTGCATGGAATGCACAAGCCCAACAAGCATTTAATGACTTAAAAGCAGCTATGACTACTGCTCCTGTTTTAGCCTTGCCTAATTTTTCTATGAATTTTATCATCGAAACTGATGCTTCCAACAGAGAAATAGGCGTTGTGCTTTTACAAGAANCCAGCCTCAATCTGCTTGATCACCTCTTCTTTTATCTTGTTAGACATTTCAAGCCTCATTCTTCTCAACTTTTGCTTGACTGGCTTGCAATCTGAATATAACGAAATCTTGTGAGACATAATGTTAAGGTCAAGACCAGGCATGTCTTGGTAAGACCAAGTAAACATCTCACTATACTCTTTGAAAAGAACAATCATTTCCTCTTTTTCTAAGTTATCGACAATCTTCAATTCTCTTTTCTCATATTTTGTACCCAAGTTTATGATCTGAATCTCTTCATTATGAGGAAGTATCGTTTTTTTAGCCGACTCAATCATTTTCTCAAATTTACCAGAAAGATCTAAATCTTCATCAGAACAGTAATCGTCTTCATCCAATGCAATATAAGAATCAATTATTGGAGACACATGAGCTTCTACTTGAGACATTAGATTTATATTAGCAAGACTCCTAAGAATAAGTTAGAACATAACAAGAATTAAGATGAATAAATAGATGGGAAGTGGGTAAGAAAGACAGAAAAAGCAAAAGGATGTCAAAATGAATGAAAACTCCATGACAAATTATTTTATTAATTTTTTTTTTGAATAAAATATGGTCGAATACATAATAAAGATAAAATTCAAGTGACTTTGGAATTCAATCAAAAGAAATAAATATGGCATAAACAGATATTACTTAAAGAGGACCACATCTGGTATCGGCTCAATCTCCCAGTTATTCAATTCTTCTAAATCTCCGCAAAGCCGAATCCAACAATTCTTCTTAGAGCAACCGTCTAGGGTACTCACCATGTGCCTATGATCCACAATTGACAACTCAATTGATGGCACAAAAGTTTCTAGCAGATGAGGAAGTCTAGTTTCATGGTGTTTTCTTGGCCATCTCAGGAACTCTTCCATGGAAGGCTCATACCCCAACCCATGTTTACTTTCATTTTTTGGAAGCACGATGGGTTCACTGATACCTTGCAGATTCGCCCCCAAGCCTTTTCCTTTTTGAAATCCGCTCTTCTTCATCATTTTCGCTACAACTTGATTAACTTCCCCTTTCTTTGGTAAACCTTTATCATCATGCTGGGTTATCTCCAGAGATTGGAAAGAAGACTCAAGTGCTTGCTCCGCTGCTTCAACATATGGTAATGAGCTGGGCTTGCTTACCAGCATCTCCTCCTCTCCTTTAACAATTATCACCCTTCCCCCATTTACATATTTCAGTCTTTGATGCCATGTAGACAACACCACTCCCGCAGCATGGATCTAGGGCCTACCCAGTAACATGGTATGTGCAGGTTCTATGTCCATCACTTGGAATAGAACATCAAAATTATCTGGTCCGATCTCTAACTGAAGAGAGATATCCTCAAGTACTTCACACTTTGTTCCATCAAAAGCCCTTACTACCATACTACTTTCTCGTATGCAGGACGCATTAACTGGTAATTGCATGAGGGTAGAATAAGGTAGCACATTTAGCGCAAATCTATTATCAATTAAAACTTTAGCTACAATATAGCCATCACACTTAAGCGTGATATGAAACGCCTTGTTGTGAGCACTCATACCAGGCATCAGCTCTTCTTCAGAAAAAGAGATTGTGCTAAAGTTTTTGATAAAATTTACCATCTCTCCAGATTTCTCTACGGTTATGTCTGGCCGTACATAGGCTTGCTGTAAGAACCTTTGTAATGCTTGTCTATGACATTCAGAGCTCATGATAAGAGATAATAATGAAATACGAGCAGGAGTTTTCTTCATTTGTTCCACTATATCGTATTCACTTTGTCTCATTATCTTCAAAAATTCTTCTTCTTCCTTATTTTCTCCTTGAGTATCATTCTTCGCCAAATATGGTTCTCTTTCATCAACCATGGCTTTCCCTTTCTCCTTTCTCTGGTGCTCAATCTTTTCAGGCAAGTAGCACCATCCACTTCTAGTCAAACCACTAGTCCCTACCACATTGGTAATTGTGCCTGATTCTTCTTTCTCCTTTTCTTCTACGCAACTCCTTGGATTTTCTTCTTTAGTGTTTACTATTTTTACTCCATAATTTTCAGGGCACGGTATGGTTGCTTTCATAAGAGAAGGGTGCAGGCACCTGAATGACCACCTCTGGCCGAGCTTGGCTAGCTGAGGGATTAGGTAAAACTTTAAGGACAAAAGATTTTGCCCCACGTTGTTGTTCTTCTTCAGTCATGTTAATCTCCTTCTGATTCTCCTCACTTCTCTTCTCAAACCTTAAGACTCCTAAAGCAATCAGCTTCTGAACTCCACACTTGAATTCTCAGCACTTTTCTATATCATGCCCAATACTCTGGTGATGTTCACAGAAAGAATCCCTATCATATTGATCATCTTTTTTTATCGGTCTAAAAGGACCTTCCAAACTACATCCGGCTGACCTTAGTATTTCTCGTATTAACCTCATGGGAGTCTTTATTTGAGTAATCTTTCGAACTTCCCTAACTCCTTCAAGTATAGCATTAATTCTTGGTCTCGCTTCATGGTTAGGCAAAGGATTATTGTTTACATTAGGCCCTCTCCCAATTTCTTCAATTTTGATCACACCTTGTTTGATCAAATTTAACATAGCAAACTTAAACCCCGGACAATCTTCAATCGAATGTCCTACAATACCTCGATGATAATCACACTTGAGGCTTGGGTTATACCATTGAGGGAATGGT
>QAOA01004016.1:8342-27161 GCA_003255065.1 Cercis canadensis | reverse complement strand
CGTATTAACCTCATGGGAGTCTTTATCTGAGTAATCTTTCGAACTTCCCTAACTCCTTCAAGTATAGCATTAATTCTTGGTCTCGCTTCATGGTTAGGCAAAGGATTATTGTTTACATTAGGCCCTCTCCCAATTTCTTCAATTTTGATCACACCTTGTTTGATCAAATTTAACATAGCAAACTTAAACCCCGGACAATCTTCAATCGAATGTCCTACAATACCTCGATGATAATCACACTTGAGGCTTGGGTTATACCATTAAGGGAATGGTAGCTAAATTGGTTGTAAAGGTTTAGGAGCTATCACATAAGCCTCACAAAATTGTTTGAACAATTCTGCTTTAGTAATAGGGATGTTTGGAAACGGTTCATCTCTTTGTAAAGAACATGGCTGGTTTCTATACCCCTGGTAATTTGGCCTGAATGGTGGTCTTGATACTAGGAAACTTGGAGGTGTATTATGGTAAGTGGGAACGAAGGGTGCTTGAGGATATTGATGATTTGGTATGAATTGGGGATAAGCTGGAGGGATAGCATTAACATGATATAATGGTGGAAATTACGGTCTTTTAGGTTAAAGGTATTGGTAGGTTCCCGGTGTTTGTATCTAGTTCACTTCTCCTTCCTTCTTTTTTTGAAAACCTGCCTTCTTCTGGCCAAAACTATTACCTTCAGTACTCATTCCTTGTAACTTTTCAACTTTCACTAGTCCTTCTATTCTTTCCCCAGCCTTGATAATATCAGCAAAATCATGGAAAGGGCAACTCGCCATCAACTCTAAATATGAGGATTTTAAGGTATCCAAGAAAATGGAGCATAATTCAGAGTTAAAGAGTGGAGGTTGAACTTCAGAAGCCAAGGTCCTCCATTTCTGGGCATACTGCCTGAAATATTCATCTTTCTTCTGCATGTTCTTCAATTGCTCTCTTGTAGGAGCACTATCATAGTTGAACTTGTATTGCTTTAGAAGGCATCTGCTAAATCTGCCCAACTTCTTATCCTGGTGCGGTCTAAGTTCATAAACCAATTATAAGCAGCACCAGTGAGACTTTTTGGAAAGAAATGAATCAACACCTTTTTATCTTCCTCTATAGCGGCCATCTCCGTAATATAAGAGACCAGATGAAACTTCGGGTTACCAGTCCCATCATACTTCTTAAACTCAGGGAGCTTAAGATCTCTAAGAATTGACACTCCCGAAGTAAGACGTAATTGCTTGACACCCACAGCCCCAAATGAACTAGTTCTTTCCATAGCTCTAATCTTCTCCTCTAAAGTCAACAATTTCTCTTTTTGTTTTTCTTTTTCGCACTCCTCAGATTCTTTCTCAACATGCATTGTCAATGATGGATTTTGGGTGGGCACATTAAAAACAGAATGGGTGATCGGTGAAGTGTAAGTGTATACGTTTCCCTCTTGTCCACTTGGATTAAAGGAAGGCTCTGTGGTAGGCTTTGCTTTAGGTAAGGTGGCGATGAATCAAAATTCAGGTGGTTGGGTAGTAGGTGGGATAGTGGAATTAGGGTCCAATCCCTGGGCGGCCATTGTTGCGGGTGTCATTAGATGAGGGGCATGCCCCAAATGGGATTGAATTGAGCTGTGGTAACATTTTGCTCATGAGCAGGAAAAGTTAGTAGTGGTGCTACTTGGGATGTGGGGAGAAAGTCAGAATGACTAGGGCCTTCAGCTGTCCCTTTTAGCTTCAAACTCTCAATAAGTAAACTCCTTATCTTATTCATATGTTCCTTCATCCCATCCAACTCAACTCCTAAATCCTTCTCTAGTTCTGAGTTCCGTCCATGATAGTAATAGTCCTAGATCTGAGTTCGATTGATTTTTTCACAGAGCCTTTTTGATTGAACCGCGCTTTCTTTACAGGATCAATGATGTCTTAATCCCCTAATGGACGATAAAAATGAAAAGAAAACATAAAAAATAAATGAGTAAAAATGAAAATAATAAAAAGATTTCAGCAATCTCTTAAGAAGATAGATTGTTAATATGGCTTGGGCGAGTCCTTTAAGCAATCAATTTTAAAATTCATCTTCTTCACGGGTACTTTCGTGGGATACGAGTCTTATCTTTCGGCAAGAACTTTAGTTCCTTACGGAAAAACATGACCATGATAATATTCACGAATATTTTTGACATTACGAGACAAATTAACACATACAACTAACATGAGAGATTAGTCCAATAAAAACAAGGCACATTTCATTAATGATTGTAGTTCAAGTACATCAAGAAGCTCATAGTTGTGCTATGTCATTTAAAATACCCTTGCATTCTTCAAAAAGTTTCTCCAAATCCTTGGTAGGTAATGCAAAAGGAGTCGTGTGAGCTTCGACCTCTTGAACTCTTTGTCTCAACCTCTCTACCTTATTATAGGAATTCTCCATCAAATATTCAAACCGCTTCTTCCATTTTTCAGTCTCCAAAGCGTCACCTCCTTTATCCATTTCTTTTTTCTCTTTCAAAAGTTTATATTGTTGCTTCTAAAGTGTCACCATCTCTCTTGCCTTTTGAAAAGCATTGCCCAAACGAGTATTTTGGTGTTCCATGTCTTCGCATTGACAAGTAAAAACTCTTTATCTTCTTCCTCTCGGGTTTTCATCTTTTTCATATTTTCATACCATTCTCCCAATTTTCCATTTGTTGTTTGCGAACCTCTTTTTCTTCCTCTAGATTTTCCTTTAGTTCTTCAATATTTGCTTTAAGACATCCCATCTGTTCAAGTCTGTGTTTCGCCACTTCTCTTGTCTCATGGATTTGTCTCTCCATTTGTTCAATTTGCTTCAATGAGGCACTCTGAGCGACATCTTGGTACTTTCTCTTTTCTTTCTCTGCTCTTGCTAATCTCTTAGTGAACTGAGCCCGTTCTTCAAGCCATTTCTTCTTTTCGACTTCTACTTCATCTAATTTTCTTTTCATTTCTTCTTCTTTAAGTTTTTCTTTCATAGCAAATTCAGCCTCAAAATCGCGAGCAAGCACTTCAAAAGGAGGTAGATGAGAAATAGTAGCAGCATGTGGTACTACGACCTCTCTAGCTTTCTCTCGGACCCAAGTACCATACAAAGTAATTGCCTCATCAGTATCGGAGCACGGGTCTTCTTGTCGGAATGATAATCTTTCCCAAGCCTTCTTATCCTTGTACAAGTTATTTTCACTCCCTTGAGAATTGTACTCGAACTCCATTTCAACAAGTCTTTTAGTGTAAGGAATATATTGAAGGTGTTCGAATTGCCTCAAGACTAGTGTAGGCATGTAAGCCACACAACCTCGAATACCCATCAATGGCACATACGAAAAATCTCCGCAACGAACCAATATGCCATGCCTTTTAGACCAATGAGAACGCCATGTAAAATTTCCTTCATCAATACCAATATAACGGTTCAACCAGAAGTCTCAATCTTCCTTCACTATCTTCAATTTAGTAAATTTTCTTATGAACTCCATTCCAAAGCCAAAATTGGTCAATCGTGGATAATTTTTTCCTTGAACATGGTAAAAGAGCCAGACGAATAAAAGTTGTAAACAACATTTGAGTTTACCCTCGTATTTCCTTCGACAAAAATTTAGAGCTCCAAATGTGTCGGCCAATATGGCGGGTACTGGATTAATCTTGTGCTCAAGAACTTGTTGAAACACATCAGCGGCTAAAAGACTAATAGCATTCTTGGCAGATGAGAATAAAATAAGTCCGTAGATACATAAAGTAATCAGATCCCTCAGTTTTCCCCATTTCTTTTTGTCAAGAAAATTTTGTAGACTAGGTATTATGAAAGCCATAGGCCAACCCCTCATGCTAGTGTCCTTTAGAATCATTTTACTTTTCACCATGTCAACAGATACACCTAGCCACTCAGCAACCCTTCCCAAAGCAACTTTATTCTTGTTGTGAGTATACACCTTGGTTTGAGTAGTCAATGGCAAATTCAGCATATAGGCATACTCTTCAATGGTCGGGGTCGTGTCAATGACTCCAAAAGTCAAGCAACGGTATGAAGGATCCCAGTAATTTAACATGGTAACCACGGCTATCTCGTGTACCTCAACCTTCAACAAGTCCCAAATCTTTCCGTATTTCTAATTAAAAGCTGTCTTTTCATCAATGGGTAGTGATTTGAAAAAACGGTCTACTTCGGTCACATCATTGACTTCGACATGGACTCAAAGCCTCTTAGGCAATGTGCTAGGATGTCCCTTAGGTAAACAATCTCTCTCTTCAATTGGTAGTGATGCCATATCCCTTATGAAAACTCGTGAAGTCTTAAAATTTTCAAAAACAGGATCTCGACTGGCCATATTAACAATTCAACCTCTTATGGATTATTGCTAAAAAGTTCAAAAAAAAAAATATGACCAAACCTTGTCAGAAAAAATTTATAGTGTATTTACAAATGAGAAATAAAGCGGGTAAAATGACACAAAAATAAAAAGAAAGAAATGATGCTTCCCCTATGGTCTTAAGAAAAGGTTGACATCTAAGCTCAAGAATTCTAACTTAGTGGTCATGATCTAACCTACAGGAGGGGAGGGCTTATATAGTCAAATTAAGTGCATGGTTATTAGGTCAATGCTACATCTTAAAAGTCCAAGGTACTATAGATTGCCTCTCATCATAATGATGGAGACCTTGTCTTGTTAACATGAATAGACGAAAAGTAGAGCCTCTCTATTTACTCATGTTAAAAGGACAAGTTACAATCCAAGTGAGAGCTTTGCATAAATCGCAAAGGTACTTAGCCCCTTTGGGATAATGCTTACTCCCTATCTAACCCTAAGTTTAAATGTGACTCGGGTATAGAGCCAGAGAAAGTGTGAGAGGTATGAGTGTTAGTGTTTTGTGTGTGCAGGGAAAGCAAACAAACATCATCCTACATTTACTCACTGCAAAAGAGCACATACTATACTACAATTATTTACAAATGCGAAACAAAAATATATACTAAATATATACATGAAATAAAGAATAAAAATTAAATGAACAATGAGATAAAGAAAATACGAAAAGACCATATTTATTTTGCACAATTAATTTTTAGCCTTGACTCTCGAAAATCCCTAGTGGAGTCGCCAAACTGTCATAACGTATCCGGAGGTTGCTATAACGGGAATGACTTAAATAAAAGAGATTTAGCTTTCGAAATGAAAACTCGCTACTAATTCTATTAAAAGTCGGGGAACAATTAGAAAACCCTTTAATTCAAAAAAAAATATGTCTGCGAACTAGAGAGGGTTCGAGAGTCTAATTGTGTATAGGGAAAGTGTTAGGCACCCTATAACACCCGTCTAAATGACAGTTACCTAAAATTAATTGTGTAAATTAAATAATGACTTAATTGTATTTATTTTATCCCTAAAAGAAAAAAAAAGGTGATTATTCACAATGGGACTTCATTCGTCACCCTCGAATGCCTACGTACCCTAATTAGGGATCAAAGTCCGCATAGTTCGCAATGATTCAAAAGGAATTTTTATTTTATTTTNACCAAAACTGCTAACCAAATATGCCATTTAAACAGAATCAGAGTACAAAGCTTGAGACAGAAAATATTCAGAGACACCATGATTATAAGAGTCAGATTGTAGTTTTAGCATTCCAGTATACTCAGAGAGCTTTGAATTAAAGAACATGTAATCTTTCTCCAAAAGAAGCAGAAAAAATGGAGGTTTCAATATTCTCAACAAGCATGTAACAATTGCATCCACCACTTTGTGATCACAGGTACCACAAATTGAACCCAAAACACTTATGCCAATAAAATTCTTCTATAACTACATGCCCTGAGTTTGACATTTCTGTTGTTCAGGAAACTAGAAATAAGTATTGTACATGAAACAAAACTTTGTAACCTGCATATTACAGTGCCACTAAACCCCAAATACCTAAAAGAAAAATCTCCATTTCACAAGACAAACTGTGAAGATATTACAACTAAATCCCAACAAACTATACCATGAATTGCTTTTACTTGCATATCACAGAGGGGAGATTGCTGTACTCTTGCAATGCCACTAAACCCAAGGACACAAGAAAAATTTACATTTCACATACCATGAATTATTTGCATATCGCTAACTAATACCAAAGATAAAATTGCTACTCATCTTCAATACCACAGACCTTCTATATCTGTCAATAATTGGCCCAAAAGAGCAAAACTTATCAAATGGGTAATGAATTCTAACCTTCTACAAGAGCTTCTGGGCATCATCTTGGGACAGAGAGAGATTCCTGTACTCTTCCAATGCCATTTAACCAAAGGACCCAAAAGAAAAATCTCCATTTCACAGAACTATACTATGAATTACTTGCATATCACTAACTAATGCCAAAGATAAAATGCTATCATCTTCAATACCACAGAACTTCTATATCTATCAATAATTAGCTCAAAAGAACAAAACTTATCAAATGGGTAATGAATTCGAACCTTCTTCAAGAGCTTCTGTGCATCATCTTGTGACATGGGAGACTGTACAGGGGAGATAGGAGTGCACTCTTGCTGGGAAAGAGATAGGGCAGAGAGATTGGGGATAAGGATTTTGTGCTCTGTGCTAAAATTGCCCAACACTTTCTCTCCAAAATTACTATCTAATTCAGCTGGGAATGGGTCTCTTGCCCCAAAATCACCCAGAAAATCGTGGTCCAGAGCACGGGTTTTGAGGGTGAACCCATTCCAATTCCGAACCCAGAAATTGAACTGGGGAGAGAGGGTGTTGTAACGTGGCGTGGAGATGGGATGCACAAGGAGAAAAGCGAGGTTAGTTGTGGCCATCTAATTTTCTGTGCTTGGAATGGATGGAATTTCCGGTGGGTCGTAGGATATAGAGTTTCTGCAATCCAGTGGTAGGAAGCAAGGGATATTTTGTTTGGGACTTTGGGGGACACGACGGGAAGCCAGTGTTTTGGACCACTGCATCTAGTGGTAGAGCAATTAAGCAATTTGTTTTGTTTGTATGTTAATTTTTTTGGCAAATACTATGGTACCCAGTGCAACCTGCGGAGAGAAAAAATAAGACAGGTGAGTGAAAGTGCGTGTTGGCTGAAATTGATACACTTGTAACCCGTTGTTCAATTAAGTATAAGTTATTTGCTGATAAGGCTTCCGTTATAAATTATTTTGAAGCAGGTCCTTATCTAAAAAAAAATAAAAATAAACCTACATTTACGTTTTCGAAAGATTTGAGTTTTAATAAAATAGTCTTTCAAAGATCAATAACTACAAAATGATCCTTAAAATATTGGATATCAAAAACAAAATAATCCTCTGTTAATCAAGTCTGTTAACAAGTGACAGAATTGTTAACGTGTCACCGTTAACTACTTACATGACAGTTTAAGTTGTCACGTGAATTATAAACTCAAAGAAAAAAAATAAGCACAAGCAGTTTTATGCCGCGTCACTTCCCAAACCGTATATAAAGTTATAAACCCCTCTCACTCTTTTACAAACTTTAAAACGCGCCAACAAAACTTCAAATTGTGGCTACAACTTTTTCCCGGATGAGAAGAAGAACAATGGCGGGAACAAGAAGCAAAAGAGGAACAAGAAGAAGTACAGGGCAGTGAGACAGAGGCCATGGAGGAAATGAGCCACGGATATCCCAGGGTGAAGATGAGGAAGAAATATCTGAGATAGATATGTTATGGAGAGAAATTGAAATTTCATTGGCACTGAAGACACAAAGGAGGTATAACAACTGGTTTCTTCTCTCTCTTCTTTATGTCTTTTTCATTCATTCTTTTTTTTTTTTTTGTTGGGTGGTGGTGGTGGTGGTGGTGGTGGTTTGGGGGGGGGGGGTGTTAATTATTTTACAAGCACAGAGGCTTACCAACTTTGAAGATATCTCTGGATCACAAGAGAAATTTATGATGATATCACCAAGAACATTACCAGTCCTTGAGTTACCACCAAGGAATACTGAAACACTTGCAGAGTAGATCTGGTGTGTCATAACGTACCCGGAGATCGCTATAACGCGAATGACTTAAATAAAAGAGATTTAGTTTTCGTAATGAAAACTCTAGAGTCGCCACCAATTGTATTAAAAGTCGGAGAACAATTGAAAAACCCTTTAATTCAAAAAAAAAAATATGTCTGCGAACCAGAGAGGGTTCAAAAGTCTAATTGTGTATAGGGAAGGTGTTAGGCACCCTATAACACCCGTCTAAACGACGGTTACCTAAAATTAATTGTGTAAATTAAATTATGGCTTAATTGTATTTATTTTATTCCTAAAAGAAAAAAAAAGTGATTATTCACAATGGGACTTGATTCGTCACCCTCGAATGTCTACGTACCCTAATTAGAGATCAAAGTCCGCGTAGTTCGCAATGATTCAAAAGGAATTTTTATTTTGTTTTTTAAAAAAAGACATTCAAAACTTTCAAGTTAAAATTATGTTATGCATGAATCTAATCGCGTCTTAATCCTTCCACTTTGTTCCCACGCTTTTCAGTTTTCAAAGTGGCGCTTATCCTTACCTTAGGTAGATAAGAGAGCCACCCCTATAGGGGTAAGTCGCTCTTATCCATCCCTTGATAAATAAAGGGCATATGGATATTATTCGTACAAATTAAACTAAATTAATATAAGAATGCATGATATATGTTTTTTTTAAAAAAAATGAATTCACTTCTAATTTTATTTTAATTAAACCATTTAAATAAAGAAAGAAGAAAAATAAAGTGAAAATAAAATAAAAACGAAATTATCAAAATAAATAAATAAATAAACAATTAAAATAATCTAAAAATACAATAAAAATAAAATAAATAAGAAAACAACAAAAAAAATTAAAATTAAAATAAATAAGTAAAATAATCTAATCAAAAAAAAAAACTAAAATAAAGGTCTAATCTAAATAAGTAAAGAAGTGAAATTAAACACACACATAGACTGGCTCAATTCGAATTTTGGCCTAATCAACACCAAATAAGGCTAAAACACAAGTGATTGACCCATTCAACAAAGTAAATATAATGGACCTAGCCCATTTCGTGGGCCTAAGACAAAGCAATAAGAAATTAAACAAATTAGCCCAAACAAAAGAAAAGACTCATCAGCAAACATGAAACTTAAGCCCAATAACACAAATAAAACAACTTAAAGCCCAAATTCGAATTTGACCCCATCTTTACTAATAGTTCAGCCTAAGACAAAAAAAGCCTAACAAGATGCATGGATCAACCCATGAAGAAACAAATAAACATATTAGAACAACAACAAAAGAAAAAACAAAACCAACCTAAACTAGAAGAAAGACAAAACGTGAAACCCAAAATAAAGATACCAAAAACAAAGAATCACATCAACTTTAGTCAAAACTCAAATCAATGCAAAAATAAAAAATAAAAAGAAAAAGTGATAAGCAAGTAAAAGGAAGCTACTGGAATAGTTATAATATGGAAAAAAAAAAGCAAGTAAACAAAAAGAATAAAGAAGCATAGAAACTAAAAAAATAAAAGTAAAATGCAGAACTCCTCCTTCACCTTCAGCAAACAAAGCAAAGAGAACCCATTATCACCTCTAGTTCATGAGGATGGCCATGGATATTAGCTCTTCTTCACAGCAAAAAAATGGTTAAGGTAAGAAATTCTACTTTCTATTTCTCTAAATAAATCCATCTCTCTCTCTATAAATCCATTTCTCTCTCTAAATTTTGTTTATCTCTCTAAGCTGTTTCTCTCTCTAAAAATGGGTTACTTTTACTTGAGACTAATGAATAAGAACAAGAATGGTGTAAAATGTGATATGTGTGCATGTGTAGGTGTGTGAGTGTGTGTTGAGAAACATAGAGAAAATAGAAGGATTACCAAAGACGTGCTTTCTCTCTATATTTGTTTTTCCTCAATCTCTCCTTCGATTCTTCCTGCTGGTTCTGTGATGCTGTTCTCCCAAAATCAGTTTTTCTTTCTTTTCTTCTGTTGGTGCTACTTGCTTCTTTATATTGCACTCACTACTCTTCCCATGCACACACGTTTCTTATTTTCATCTCCACCTTCTTTCCTATTTTCACGTCTCCTTCTCTTTCTCTCATCTCTAACTGCTACCCATGACCCACATATCTTCCTTTGGTTCTGTTTTAAATTAACTTTTTTCTCTCTCTTTTAGTCTCTCACTACTACCCATACATGTAAGTTTATTTTTTTTTTTTATATATATATTGGACGAAAATAGGTGTCTACATGGTGCACAGAGGTAATTGCATATAAGTTAGTGTACCAGAAGTGATAATTGAAGGAAGATGTTGGCAACATGTATGTACCTTCCCATGCTTGAAATGAAGAACTTGCATCATTTTTGTTTCAAGAAGCTTCCTCAGAAACCCAACAAAATGTATATCCTCTACCTAGCAAATCATTTTCCAAAGCCACAAAAAGAGCAAACAAGGAACAAACAACATAAACTCATTGTAAGATGTAAACAAGTTAGGTCTTACAATAATTGTTCACGTTCAGAAAATTCAAGCAAATGAACAAATAAGACCAAACACCATGGTTCCATTCTTCAGCTACACAGGAAAGCATAGTTGCACCAAACAATGTGCTTCCACCATGGGGCTTCAGACCACTTCTCTACAAAAGCAAAAAAAAAAATGTGTTGATTAGGAAGTGCATTTATTGAATCCTTTATAAGTGTGTCTTAGTATTCATATGCAATTGGTAATGTAGAAAATTTCTAGTGACATCATAACTGTCACAGAAGCAATACAGAAGTAAAAATATATATCTCTTTGCTTGTATGTACAGATAATTATGATTATGCCTTTATATTCGGGCTGTGATGTGTTGATTTTAATTTTTGTGATTCTATCATTGATGAACACACTTTTTGTACAATAGTTATCCCTCATACTTAGTCTTTTAAACCTCTTTTGGGCTGAATTGCATAGACTTGGACCTCATTTCATGACTTTGGATCCATTTGTGCCTAATTGCAATTTCCAGCAATACTGAGCATTTTATACTGTCTCTATGTTTCGTGCATATCTTGAGTTCTGGATGTCTAAAAATTCCGAGTCATACCTTGTAGGAAATCTGAGAGAATTTTCTACAACTTTCTTTCAGGGCTCCAAAGCTAATTCGGACGTCCAGAAGGTCATATGCAGCCTGGAAGCAAGAGAAGACATGCTGTCGCAGGATCCTGACCTACATGCAGTGTTTGGGCCATAACTTGAGTTGTGGATGTCATACGGACTTGAAACTAGTACCATTGGAAAGCTAACAGACAGAGCTTCAATTGTTATGAATACCGGTTCACCATATTTTATATTGAAGATGGTCTTATTTGCAGTAGAAGTTAGCTTATGGTTCCAGACACCTATTGGCACTGAAATGGGCCTAACTTCCTCATGACAAGTCCAAATGGGCCCAAACCAAAGCCCAATTAAAGCTAAGGCCCATGGGAAAAAATGTGCCCTAAGGGAATTTTGGGTGTGCATGTAATTTTGGAGGTCTATATCAGCATAAAGGGGCAGCCGAAATTGATATCAAGTCATTTAGATATTTTAGACAGCTTTTGAACTTTCCTTAGTCTTTAAGTTTTCTCTCTAGATATTTTGCAAGAACTTGGCTTCTCTTGTTCATGGAGGGCTAATTCATCAAATCAATCTAGGTTTTGGCTGTTCTGATTATTGGTTTTGAGATTATGTGTTGTTGTTATTCATTCAATGATTAATCTACTTCTTGCTTCCTCTGGACTATTCTGTTTGAATTGTTAAATTCGAATTTGGATCTTCATGTGTGATTGCTTAATTGCATGTGATAAAAGAGGATTGTATGATTGATTAATGTTTCTGAGCTTTTGGATGGATTAATTACCTTGGCTGGATCATGGACTTAGGTAAAACTGGACTTGAATGTTTGCTTAATTCATTTAGTCTTAGTTAAAACCGAATTCTGGTTGCTTAACCAGTGGACATCCATAGAACATTGAGAGGCTTCTTGATATGTTTTAAAGGCCAAGAACATGGTTAATAATTGAATGGATCATTAGAAATCAATGATGGACTAAAATTAGAATCAGTTAAGGCTTCCCTAAAACTTTACCACTTACCATTAATTTCTGTTAATCACATGAACAAACAAAACCCCCATGTTTATATGCTTCTTAATTTGATTCACTAAATAGAACAATCCTTAGGTTCGACTTAGGGCTGCCTTATGCTACAAGTAGCTTAGGTAACCGACTTTAAACTCTAACTAATTTGAGGAGCCTCGGCAGCTCATCAAATTTTGGCGCCGTTGCCGGGGATCGAACTATCTTGGAATCAATATTATTAGTAGTAAAACTGACTTTTAACTTCCCCCTAATTTACCCTGCTTGTGTTTGAGTTTTTGTTCTTTTTAGGGTTTTGGCCACTTTTTCCATAACTTTTTGGCCAAGTATCCATTCTGTTTGAGGCCAGTGGTCATTGTTTTTCTTGATTTGAAGTTTTCTTAGATGTTTTATATTGTCATTGAGTGAATTCTGACCATTTGGACAATTTCCCCCTTGTTTTTCCTTCGATTTGGCTTGATTTAGTGATTTCTGGTTTTATTGTTCCGAACGAAATTTTTTGCTCCGATTGACCTGAAACTTGGTCAGTTGAAGGAAAAGGGCCTAAAAACCAACAGTCATAATATGAGGTCTGCCTTTTTAAGCCAAATTCAACTGTTTTGACCACTTTTCCATTTTTTAAAGATTTTTTTATTTGATTTTTGAGTTCCATTTTCATCCACCTTTCGTCCTGTGGTGGTAAAAAAATTTTAAAAAATGTTTAGATACCTTTTCTAGTCCTATTTTGGTGTCTTTTTACCTTTGTTTTGTGTTTTTGGTGTGTTTCGGTTTTAGCTAAATTCTGTCAGTTTTGTGTGTTTTTCTCTGTTTTTGTACATTGTGGTGTGTTTAGGCATTTAGCCACTTGTTTGTATGGTGTATGACTAGGTCTTCTCCTTTTGTATTGCTTGAAGTAGACCCTGAAATAGAGAGAACCTTGCATACACTCAATAGAGCACATAGGGCTATTGATAATTTAGATCCTACCATGACTGAAGCTAGAACTCCTATTGTTATTCCTGTTGTTGATCCTGTTGATGAAGGTAATAGAGTTGATAATGCTAATAGAGCTGGAAATAATAATCATAACATGCAGCCTAGAGACAAAACTCTTAAGGAATTGGCCACCCTTGATGTTGCTTACCAACCTTTAGGGATCCAATATCCAGAGATTGTTACTGCTTTTGAATTGAAATCTGAATTGATACACTTGCTGCCAAAGTTTCATGGTCTTGCAGGTGAAGATCCTCATAAGCATTTAAAGGAATTCCATGTAGTTTGTTCCACAATGAGGCTACAAGGAATTTCTGAAGAGCAGATCAAGTTAAGAGCATTCCCTTTCTCTCTTGCTGATACAGCTAAATACTGGCTCTTTTACTTGTCACAAGGTTCGGTCAGAAATTGGAGTGACATGAAGAAGATGTTTCTGGCAAAGTTCTTCCCTGCATCCAGAACTGCTGCCATTCGCAAAGACATATGTGGCATAAGGCAACTGCCAGGGGAGACATTTCATGAGTATTGGGAGAGGTTTACCAAGCTGTGCTCAAGCTGCCTCCATCATCAAATAAGTGATCAGCTGTTGATACAATATTTCTATGAGGGCTTGTCACCTTCGGATAGAAGTAACATTGACTCTGCTAGTGGAGGAGCATTAGTGGATAAAACACCTGCTGCTGCCAGAGATTTAATTTCCAATATGGCAGAGAATTCCGAGCAGTTTAGTGTCAGGATGATTCATTCCACCAGGGGAGTCCATGAAGTGTGTGTATCACTTGCTGACCAACAAAGAATGGAGCACAGACTTGATGAATTGACCTCCTTGGTCAGGCAATTGGCAGTGGGGCGATAAGTATCCACACCTCAACCTGCAAGCTTGTGTGGCATTTGTGCTTGTCCATCACATCCTACAAACGCATGCCCTACACTACAAGATGGTGATTCTGGATTCCAGGATCCCTCTGTAGCTGCAGTAGGTGTTTTTCCTGGTCGATCCCCATACCAATCGCAGCAGCAGCCTAGATATGATCCGTACTCCAACACTTACAACCCTAGTTGGAGGGATCATCCAAATTTCAGATATGGCAATGCTGCAGCACCACAACAGCAGTCCTCCCAACAACAGCCACAGCAACAGCAACAATATAGGCAACCCTGGCAACAACAAAACCAATTTCAATCAGCCAGGCAAGGCCAGTTTCAACAAAACAGGTCACCATTCCAGCAGCAGCCTATGCAGCCAACCAACCTGTCAACATCCAAACCTGACCCTTCATTGGAAGATTTGGTGAAGCAGATGGCCACCAGCAACATCCAATTCCAGCAGAGGGCAGAGTCCACCATGCAGAATCTGGAAACGCAGATTGGGCAATTGGCATCATCAGTTAGCCAGTTGCAGTCCAAAGGATCTAGCAAACTCCCTTCACAGACAATTCCCAATCCAAATGGGAGTAATGTGAGTGCTATCACATTGAGGTCTGGCAGATCCTTGCAAGAGCCAGCCGAGCCTCAACCTGCCAGTGAGTCCCAACCAGCAGAGGAAGCAGTTCCTGAGCCAATCAACCTTGCACCTGCGAGCAAGCTGCCTGCAGTAGCTCTTCCCTTTCCACAGAGAGCTACTTTGTCCAAGAAGCAAGATGAGGCTGAGAAGGATAGGGAGCTTCTGGAGATGTTCAGGAAGGTGGAAGTTAATATTCCCTTCCTGGATGCTATCAAGCAAATTCCTAAATATGCCAAATTTCTCAAGGAATTGTGCAACCAGAGGAGGAGGCTGAAAGGCAATGAGCGGATTAGCATGAGTCAGAATGTCTCAGCCCTTATTCAACCTCTGCCCCAGAAGTGCAAGGATCCAGGAACTTTCACAATCCCCTGTGTTATAGGCAATTCCAAGTTCGAGCATGTCATGCTAGATCTAGGCACTTCTATCAATGTCATGCCTATGTCTATTTTCAGTTCCCTCGAGCTTGGACCCTTGACTGCCACAGGAGTTGTGATACAGTTAGCCAACAGGAGCAGTGCTTGTCCAGCTGGATTGATTGAAGATGTGCTGGTCAGAGTTGATTAGTTGATCTTTCCAACAGATTTCTACATTCTGGAGATGGAAGGACAGTCACAATCCAGCAAGGCTCCACTCATTCTGGGTAGACCATTCCTCAAGACTGCACGGACCAAGATTGATATGTATGCAGGAACTCTATCCATGGAGTTTGGTGATTCTGTTGTGCAGTTCAACATTTTTGATGCTATGAAGCATCCTATGGATGAGCATGTTATTTTTCACATTGATGTGATTGATGATTTGGTTGAGGATGTTTACCGTCATATGTGTGCTGATTCACCTGATTTGGCTGGTTTTGATGATTCTATTCAGTGCCAATCTGGTACTGATTGTGACGGTGATTCTGGCTGTGCTATTTGTGCTGAGATCTCCACCTTTTTACGTGATGATGACTCTGGTTCCCCAAAGCTGGCAGTAGCTGCTGTTCAGGAGGAGATTCAGTCTGCATAGATTGACATTCAGCCACCAAGATTTTTGCCCTCTGCAGTGTAGCCACCCAAGCTAGAGCTGAAGCCTCTGCCTAAGCATCTAAAGTATGCGTATTTGGCATCTGCAGAGCAACTTCCAGTAATTGTGGCTAACAATTTACTTCCTGAGCAAGAGGAAAGATTGCTGCGCATTCTGCGAGAGCATAAGCAAGCCATTGGCTGGACGTTAGTAGATATTCCTGGCATTAGTCCATCTACATGTATGCATCGCATATTACTTGAAGATGGCGCTAAACCAGTGCGGCAACCCTAGAGGCGATTAAACCCTCTCATCCTGGATGTGGTAAAGCAGGAGGTGACCAAGCTTCTAAAAGCTGGCATCATTTATCCTATATCTGACAGCACTTGGGTGAGCCCAGTGCAGGTCGTCCCGAAGAAATCTGGGGTTACAGTGGTGGCCAGCCAGAACAACGAGTTGCTACCTACCCGAGTGCAGAACAGCTGGAGGGTCTGCATCGATTATAGGATGCTCAATCAAGCCACCAGGAAGGATCATTATCCCTTGTCGTTCATCGATCAAATGCTAGAGCGGTTAGCTGGGAAATCACATTACTGCTTCCTTGATGGCTACACTGGGTACTTCCAGATTCATATAACACCGGAGGATCAAGAGAAGACCACTTTTACACGTCCCTTCGACACATTTGCTTACTGGTGGATGCCTTTCGGCCTTTCCAACGCCCTTGGTACCTTCCAGAGGTTCATGGTAAGTATATTCTCTGATTTTTTAGAGGAGTGTATGGAGGTGTTTATGGATGATTTTACTGTTTATGGTTCTTCTTTTGATTACTGTCTGAGTAGCTTAGCTAGAGTACTACATCGCTGCATTGAGACTAACATTGTCTTAAATTTTGAAAAGTGTCATTTCATGGTAGAGCAAGGTATAGTTTTAGGCCATGTAGTATCTAGAAAGTGGGTTGAGGTAGATCCTGCTAAAATAGATGTCATTACTGCTTTATCTTACCCCACATGCGTGCGGAAAGTGCGGTCATTCCTTGGACATGCAGGTTTCTACCGGTGCTTTATCAGAGACTTCAGCAAGATAGCAATTCCGCTGTCTAGCCTTCTGCAAAAAGATGTGGAGTTTCTATTTGACAAGAAGTGCAAGGAAGCTTTCAACCGCCTGAAGCTAGCTCTCACCAGTACCCCTGTCATTCAGCCACCTGATTGGACACTCCCATTCGAGCTGATGTGTGACGCTTCGAACTATGCCTTGGGAGCTGTTTTGGCACAGCGAGTGGCCAAAGTTCCTCATGTGGTTTACTATGCTTCAAGAACTCTGGATGCTGCTCAAGCGAATTACACCACCACTGAAAAAGAACTTTTATGTATTGTTTTTGCATTAGATAAGTTCAGGTCTTATTTGATAGATTCTAAGGTTGTGGTGTTTTCAGATCATATAGCTCTGAAGTATCTCTTGAAGAAACCGGATGCCAAGCCACGACTGATTAGGTGGATGCTGCTGCTTCAAGAGTTTGATGTGGAGATCTGAGACAAGAGTGGAACAGAGAACCTAGTTTCTGACCACCTCAGCCGCATAGAACGAGATCCTGATCCACTGCCCATTCAGGATTTCTTTCCTGACGAGCAGCTGTTAGGGTTGCATGGTGAGTTTCCATGGTATGCAGATCTTGTCAATTATCTAGCTACCCATGCTTTGCCCTCACACCTCACACGTGCCCAAATAGACAAGTTAAAAAGTAAGGCGAAATATTATGTGTGGGATGATCCCTATCTCTGGAAATTTTGTAGTGATCAAATTATTAGGAGATGTGTGCCTGATAATGAGTTTCAGTCTGTTCTTAGCTTTTGCCATACTTTTGCATGTGGTGGACATTTTGGTCCTCAACGTACGGCTAGGAAGGTCTTAGACTCTGGATTGTATTGGGTCACTTTATTTAGGGATGCACATATATTTTGTAAATCTTGTGAACAATGTCAGAGAACCGGGAACATTTCCCATAGGCATGAGATGCCCCAACAGCCTTTGCTATTCTGTGAGATTTTTGATGTCTGGGGTATTGATTTTATGGGGCCTTTTCCTGTTTCTTTCGGTTTTGTTTACATCTTACTTGTTGTGGATTATGTGTCTAAATGGGTGGAGGCGAAAGCCACCCGTACTAATGATTCTAAAGTTGTTGTGAATTTTGTTAGATCAAACATTTTCTGCAGATTTGGCATTCCTAGGGCCATAATCAGTGACCAGGGTTCACATTTCTGCAACCGGACCATGGCGGCTTTAATGAAGAAATATGGCGTCATGAATAAGGTTTCCACCCCTTACCACCCTCAGACCAATGGGCAAGCTGAAGTCTCCAACAGGGAGATCAAGCGTATCTTGGATAAGACTGTCCAACCTAATCGGAAGGACTGGAATTTGCGACTTGAGGATGCTCTGTGGGCATACCGGACTGCTTTCAAGACACCTATTGGGATGTCTCCCTACCGGATAGTTTTTGGCAAAGCCTGCCACCTTCCAGTGGAGCTTGAGCACAAGGCCTATTGGGCAGTCAAGCAGTACAACCTTGATTTGAGCCAAGCCGGGTCCCAGAGAAAGCTTCACCTCCAAGAGCTTGAGGAGCTTCGTTTGGATGCTTATGAGAGCTCCCGCCTTTACAAGGGAAAGACCAAGCGATTTCATGATAACATGGTGCTGAGGAAGGAGTTCTCTACTGGTCAGAAAGTTCTCTTGTATAACTCTCGCTTAAAGCTCATGCCTGGCAAGCTCCGTTCTCGGTGGCTTGGCCCGTTTATTGTCACAAAGGTTTTCCCTTATGGTGCAGTGGAGATAGCGAGTGAGTCCACCAGCAAGGCTTTCAAGGTGAATGGGCATCGCCTCAAGCCATTTTATAAGGGCGCTCAGGAGGACATAGTGGAGGAGGTCCACTTGCACGATGCCATCTATCTCCCCTGATAAGGATGTTTCTTTTCTCTCTTTTACTTTACTTGTCCTTATGTGACTGCTTGCTATTAATTGTAATATGTTGCTACTTTTTAAAGTTTTACATTGAGGACAATGTAAAATTTAAGTGTGGAGGAGGGATTTCTGTATAGTTTAGCCGCTGTATTGTTTTATGTTTAGTTGATTAGTTTAGTTGATTAGGTTAGTTGATTAGGTTAGTTGATTACTTTACTATTTCTGTAAATTTTTTATTTTCTGTTTGTTGTTCTTGCTATTTTTTTTTTTTTTTTTTTTTTTTTTTTTTTTTTTTTTTTTTTTTTTTT
>QAOA01004014.1:192220-277386 GCA_003255065.1 Cercis canadensis | reverse complement strand
ATGACAACCGAAGCGAGTTTTACATTATATAATAATGAATCACACTATCATAAGCAACATGATTTTCCTTGATTATTTCTTATACTCATGTTCAAATTTTGACGTTCAAACACCCAATCAAAAACTGATATATCAAACTTTGATGGAGAACCTCAATGGGGGTGAAATTTTAACTCACATTGAAGTGTAAAATGAACCGAGTTCTTTGGAGGAATTTCACACGGGAACTGCTTCAGGTCTTTTGCTAGTTTTGATTCCTCTTATAGCTGCAAGTGAGTTTGAGCCATGAAAATATACAAAAATCACGTTCAAATTGTCATGCATTGTAATAAACGCTAATTCACACTATCACAGGTCTTATCTTGATTGTACCTTCAGCATAATCTTTAGCTCCAAATACAGCAGAACCAGCTACCAGAGCATTAGCTCCAGCCTCAATCACCTGCCAAACAGGAATATAGTAAAAATTGGATCTTAAAAATTAAATTATACATATATGTCCAACCCTTAACCCTTTTAAGAATGAATTCCAATTGAATGATAGCAACAATGTGCTTGGCTTCCCATTTTCTCCTCCTATTATTTAGTCTTATTTCTTTCCTCTGACAAATAAATGGAGCACTTACCCCAAAATCAAAAAGACTACGTAAACATCATCGTAGAATATTTAAGTGCATAACAGGATAGACATGTAGTTATTTCCTTTTTCTTTTTTGTGGTTATCCTCCCCAAGAAGGTAATTACTGAGCTTTATTCAGATTATCTTCAGCATGTAAAAGGAGACTTATTGTAGATGTTTCCAAATCATATAAGGATGGAAGACAATAGGATGCGCACCTTATAAGCATTTTTTGGACCAACTCCACCATCCACTTCAATCCATGGGTTCACTCCCTGGAAAATCAAAAAGTAAAGACAATAATTAACAAGAGAGAGAGAGAGAGGGAAACAAAAGCACTTGGCATTTATATAAAAACCAACAAAGTTAAAAATAATTATATGGTTGCATCTTACCTTCTCTGCGCATATTCTTCTCAAATCAGAAATTTTCTTTACTTGGCTCTCAATAAAACTCTGCCCACCAAAGCCAGGGTTTACCGACATAATTAAGACCAAATCAACCACTGTGTCAACATGAAAACAAGATCATCAATTTTTTTATTTTTATTTTTTGTTCTTTATCTTTTATCAAAGAAACATGTAATTCAATAGACTTCAANTTTGTTCTTTATCTTTTATCAAAGAAACATGTAATTCAATAGACTTCAATTTGTTGTTAGTTGTCCTTCACTCTTACTTCCTTAATCAGAAACGAAGTCCATGTATCATGAGGAGTTGAATTTCTTTTATTATAAAGAATACAAGAAAAATAACACGTTGCACTCCTATATCCTATTAAATTTAATTTTACCACCAATGGTTTAAAACATAAAACTTGCCCCCTGGCTATCATCAGCTATCCATAAAGCTTAATGTTATTGATTTGTTCAATATGGGAACTCATTAACTGACAGCTTCTACTTTACTAACTTTTTTATTCTGAACCAAGTTGATAGTCAAGGTTGGTGTCTTTGCATAGCCAATTCTTAGCAAGCCCTATAAAGCAATAGAGACAGGAAAAAAGAAAACAACAAGGACAAACAATTTTAAGGACTCACCATCTAGGACATACTCTATTGCACTCAGTGGAGTGCCAGGGTTTAGGACAACTCCAGCTTTAACTCCCAGGCTTTTTACCTGAATCAAGAGAATGCAGTCAGATGCATAGAACAACTAAAAAATTGTAACTAGGAAAGGTGCAAGAAAAATATTCTACATTCCAGTGTCCTAGATGACAGCTTTCAAACATTCTGTTTACAACATATAAGAATGAATCCAAAATTAGATGCACTCAACAGTAAGACCTTATACTTTATGCCGATGCAAACATAGCTTCAGACAAGGGAAAACCTCTTAGGATGAATAAGGTGACTGACTCAGTCTTCTTAACACTTTTGACTTAGCATCTTTCAACGCTTAATTGGACAAGAAAAGGTTAAGTGTACCTCATTGGGAATAACAAGTAAGCAACTTAGTATAGCTCCAGGCTCCAGCCACCTACATGAGTGGTCTAAGACTTCTATAATATTGTATTATGACCTAGATGGCTAATACGCAACTACTAACACAAACATCCCAATGAAAGTAAGGAAGACAGAGTAGGTATGGATATTTGAATGAATGTTAATAGCAGCAAAGAAATTGCTTCATTCTTAGAATTAATCTCAACATCAACATAATGTGTGATGATTACTGGGACAACAAGATTCTGAAATTATATGTGATAGTTATATATTTGATTACAGTGTCTCAATAGAATTTGCAGTTAGATAATTCAGAAAAAAGTCTTACTTGATTAACTGTACGATGCAAATGGATGGTGGAAGATTGCTCAGCATGAACACTGACTATGTCAGCCCCTGCCTTGATAAAATCTGGAACTCGCTGTTCAGGTTCTACAATCATCTGCAGAGCTTTGATGTGTATCAGAAAGAGTACTTCTTATCCAATATCATCTTAATATGTATAAAGAATAATACCAAGTGCACATCCAAAGGAAGATCTGTCACAGGGCGCAAGGCATCAACCACAAGAGGTCCAATTGTAATATTTGGAACAAAACGACCATCCATTACATCAACATGAATCCAATCACAACCTGCCAACTCCACTGCTTTTACCTAAATAAAGTAAGAGTCAAACTCCAACATTCATGGCATTGGAAAACTTGCTGATAGTGACATACAAAAATGATGACAGATGCACTAGCAAACTTGATAATGATAAGATCGTGGGATTATACATTATAGCCATGTTGGGTGTTCAAACAGTCTAATGCCTAGGGGTGTATCTCACTAAAAACAAAATTTGGATGATTGGTGGCTGAAATTAAAGCATATTATAGAACCTGTTCTCCCAGTGTTGCAAAGTTAGCAGAAAGAATAGATGGAGAAACAATTATGTCACTTTTTGAAAACTTGTCAACACGGGACACAGCCTTCACCACAGTTGTAACTTTCCTCCTGAATTCACAAAAAAGAAACAGAAATAAGTAACCAAAGCATACAAAAACAGACAATATTATGCTGTAGAATACAATATGGCATATCTAAGAAAATATGGAACAATGACATAAATCCTATATACATGGAGTGACATGTTAAATAGCATTCACATGCACTTAATGGCAATGTATTCATCTAAGAAAGCACTTTCAGATCTCAATTTGAGCATACATCCCCAAACGAGTACATGGAATTCAGCTTATTAAATAAAGCAGTGATAGTAGCATTTGCTTTAAATCTATATGTGATATCCCCAAACTGGTGATTTCCTGAATTTCGTACATTTCACAAGCACAAACTGATCCTTACCAAAAAAAATTGCCTACACAGTCACCAGCATTCACAAAAGAAATTCCAGAACTGTTGTATCTAATACTAATAGTTACTATCAAAACGGCGATGGGTTCAATCCACCATGCAAGGTTTCTATAGAGAATTTATGAGAAATTTCCGTATTGGGTATCTTCAGAACAAAATATTCGCTTCCCAGGAACACAGAATTCAATAAGAACACAGGGGAGAGTAATAAATAGAAGCAATACCTGGAGAAAGTGAGCGAACGGGGTTGAAAAAGAGACGCTTTTTGCAGCTTGAGTCCCCCACCCAATCCATTGATTTGAGATTGAACTGTTGATGAACACAATGAAGTGGAAGCCATAATCTCCTTCCCTCTCTCGTTCAGTGTGCGTCTCTCGCTCTCTCTTACGCTTCAACCGTAAGTAGCTAGAGAAAGTTTGGCCCTTTTTCCCTCCTCCTCGTGCTTGTGCTCCCAACGATCCTTCAGCGTATGGTGTAAATGTTTAACGAAAATTCTCGGACAAATTTAGGAAAAATCGAGTGTGTGACACGTGTTGTCTTGGTTTTGGTGGGGATTTTCTTATCTGCAACGGTTGGCGCTCTATCTTGCTGACCTGTAAGAATTAAGAAAGAAGAGGGACACAGATAGACACAGAGAGAGAGAGAGACAAGATTTCTGGTTTTGCTTAACACACCTAACAAATACTGGGATATGCCTCAGATATTTGCAAAAGTTGCCAAACCCCAAAAGAGAAGAGTGCTGTGCAATTTAAAAAATAAAAATAAAAATAAAAAACAATGAAAAAGAGAAACTCGGTGGTCAAATTCAACAAAAGTAAATTCAATTTTACAACTTGATGAAAGCAACTAGCAATTATTAGAGCTTACTTAATAAATGGTATATGACCAGTAAAGGGTTTGGCAAAAACGTCACCGATCTCTTTCAGAGTCCATTGGCAGACAAGGATCTCAATTCTCAGCGCAAATGGTTTTCCATGTATTATATTGAACTCAAAACTAGTTGTAAGCCTGAAAGGAAATGTACAAAGATTTGGTACTTGATCAGAATCTTCAAGATAAATAAGGTTTTTAAGTCGCAACTTGCAATACCCAGCTTTCATTAATATAGACAAGTTATTCCTTATATCCATCATCCTGCGATAGAAAACATCAAGGTAAAATACTTAGTTAGCACATTGTGGTCATACGTTGTAATAAATAAATAAATAAAAATTAAAAAAAAAAATCATCAAATCATTTATTGGTTTTGTAAATACTGAAGGAATCATATTGACATCTTCCTCTGCAGTACAGAAAATGGAATTTCAATAAATCAAAAGGACAATCTGTTGTTAATTAAGTGACTCTAGTGTTGAATCTGATGCAACCCTTGAAGATTGAGACTGCATTATCAATGCAAGCATTCTACTGATATATTTTGAGTCCATAAAGTGGTGATCACTAACAAATGTCTATGTCATACTTTCTGCTAAAGAGATGGTAAGTGCACATTACTCCAACTATAAAAGCTATTATTACCTAAAAAAAGTCAAAATATATATATAAGCTATTATTTGCCAATTCAATTTTTATTTTTATTTTTTTACTTTAGATTTAAACATAAAATCTATAAGTCTTGAAGAAGATTTCAGTACCACTTGATCACAAATTGTTTGGTGTTACCAATTCAATTTAGATAAACTTTGAAAATCAAAAAAGTATGAAACTAGTGACACTAAGAAATAATTTAAATTTGGGTAAGTAAAATGCTACTGTGAATTAATTCAATTCACTCCTCTCAAGTTTGTCAAGCCAAGCACTTCTGATTGAAGGATCTTAAGAAATGATTGAGAATCCAAGATCCTAATGGGTTGGCAATTGGCATGGAATAAGTGCACAATAATTACTAATTATTAATCCGGTCAATGGAAAATCTAAAGTATGGCAACCAGTAATATTGATGCATTAATTAAATATTCAATGTTATATGAATCTATCAAGAATTTTTATTTCCCTTTTTAAAAGTTTTGAATGAGTTTATAGTAACAAACAACGAATAATATAATTTTAAATAATATAAAACATCTAAATTCCTTATAATGATGATTTGATGCATTAATGTACTGATTAAAAACCAAGCATAACTAATCCTGTTTGCAAAAAATAGAGCGTCACGTACACGTACACGTACACGTACAGACGTATTGGATCCAAACCACGCCACCGACAAAGCATGTTCTAAATTTAATACCTATTTTAGAAATTCGGAGGAGAAAAACCCAAAACAATAATATACCGATGACTTGTCTTACCATTAGTGGAGCAAAAATAAATCGCAACGAGTTTTATCAGATTCGAACCGCACCCTGGTATCTCGCCACCAGACCGTGAAGCCTTCCAATTCCAACATTGGCGGTTACTTGTTAGAGACTTAGAGCGCTCTTGATTCTTCAAGTCATAGACTCATAGTATTTGCTTCGGATTTGGAGGTGAAACTGAGCTGGCTTGTGGTACCCAGATGAGGATCTGCAGGAACGATGAGGTTCAGGAAGAATGCCAATGATGATGCAGAGAAGCTCTCAGATTGGGACACTCACAACGTATTGAAGGATCCCAACATCAAATGTGGGCTTAATTTGATGAGGTTGATGGGGATCTTCGTCGTTTCTTTGATGCTATTTTCTGTACTCTTCTCAGTGTCGGTGATTTTTAGAGACCCCCCTTCAGATGGTGTTAGCGACGCGTCGCCAGTAACTGTCTTTCAAGTAAAAAACAGTCAAGGTATCTTGTTTTTTTAGATTGTTGTATTCATGTGTTTTAGTTGATTTTGAAAGTTTCATTGCCATTTCTCATGTGATTGAGATTTTTTAACTGCTAACTGTTTCGTCTAACTCAAATATCTTGCTTTAACTCACTAACTAGTCTTCATTTCCATTATTTGTTACATTCTCCATAAAATTATGATTTTTACAGTTGCCTTGTTATGGATATGCTGATAGTGTGTGATAAAACTGCTTAAAATCAACATTCTTTTAGCTGTGTTAGCTGTGTATGAGTACTTTTATTTGTTCTATTGTGATCGCTGTATTGGGCAACTATTCTTGGCCTTCCTACTTAGATCCAATAACTACAAAGCCTCTCTTTTTATTTTGTTGGATGTTCATAGTGGCCGTAAACATGTCAACGTCAAATTGGATTAGCAACTTCTTGTTGAAGTACAGAGAAAAACTAAAGTTTCCTGGACGAGTAAACAATTGCTATGTTTACCCAGTTCCCTTTTCTGTAATTGCGATTTTTTCTGAACAATCAGATTGCTATATTTTATGCTTTTGTTCGTTTCCTAAACTATCAGTTGTTATGTGTAGGGTCTTAAATGACTACAAAAATAGGGTGAAAACTTAGAGAATTGATGGCTATATTAGATATATTAAGTCATCTCTTTTATTTAGTGTTCTGCATTTGATTTGCCCATGTCCAAAAATGTTCTTTCCTGAGTTACTTACTTTTCCTGGCTACTCATCATAGTCAAGTAATGGAATCTTTTGTCTGAATCAGGTTTCGACAATGACTTTTCTGACTCTGTTAGATTGCCAGAAGATAAACTGCTCGGTGGCCTTCTTGCTGCTGAATTTGATGAAAAAACTTGTTTCAGCAGGTATCAGTCAGTCATGTATGGCAAAGGACTATTAGAAAAACCTTCTTCTTACCTCATTTCTAGGTTAAGAAAATATGAGGCGCTCCACAAACAATGTGGACCTTATACTGCAGCCTACAACAAGACATTGGAAGAACTCAAATCTGGTCATTTTTCTGGGTCTTCACCTTGTAAATATGTAGTCTGGATTTCATTTAGTGGGTTAGGGAATAGGATATTGACCTTAGCTTCTGCATTTCTTTATGCTCTCCTCACAAACCGTGTCCTAATTGTTGATCCTGGACTTGATATGACTGATCTCTTTTGTGAACCATTTCCAGATGTTTCCTGGTTTCTTCCTCCTTATTTCCCCCTGAAAAGTCAATTACAAAATTTCAATCAAGAATCCTCTCAGTGTTATGGTAAAATTCTGAAAAACAAATCAATTACAAACTCCATGGTGCCATCTTATGTATACCTCCATCTAGCCCATGATTATGATGATCAGGATAAGCTTTTCTTCTGTGATGAAGACCAAAGTTTTCTCCAGAAAGTACCTTGGTTAATAATGAAAACTGATAATTACTTCGTCCCATCTCTATTCTTGATGCCATCTTTTGAGCAGGAACTCAGTGATCTCTTCCCAAACAAGGAAACAGTTTTCCATTTCTTGGGTCGATATCTCTTCCACCCCACAAACAGGGTATGGGGACTTGTTATGAGATACTATGAAGCTTATTTATCTAGAGCTGATGAAAGAGTAGGCATCCAGATTAGAGTGTTTGATACCGGGACAGGTCCATTTCAACATGTATTGGATCAGATCTTAGCTTGTAGCTTGAAGGAGAATCTGCTGCCTGATGTTAATAGGCAGCAAGATATCATAAGCTCAGCAGGGAAACGCAAGTCAAAAGCAGTACTCATGACATCTTTAAACTCCGGGTATGTTGAAAAGGTAAGAAACATGTATTGGGAATATCCAACTGTGACAGGAGAGGTGGTAGGCATTTACCAGCCAAGCCATGAAGAGTATCAGCAAACGGGGAAGCAGATGCACAACCAAAAAGCCTGGGCAGAAATGTACCTCTTAAGCTTAACTGATGTGTTGGTCACTAGCCCATGGTCAACTTTTGGCTATGTGGCTCAAGGGCTTGGAGGTATAAAACCATGGATACTCTACAAACCTGAGAATCGAACAGCCCCTGATCCGCCTTGTCAACGTGCCATGTCAATGGAGCCTTGCTTCCATGCTCCTCCCTTCTATGACTGCAAAACCAAGAGAGGAACTGACACAGGTGCACTTGTTCCACATGTCAGGCACTGTGAGGATATGAGCTGGGGTCTTAAACTTGTTGACAATTATGGTTAGTTTGTGACCGTATAATGTATGTTGTTGTGATTATCAAAACCACTTTTGTTGTGCAATAGAATGAGTAGCTTCTTTTTAGTTGATACTATTTTTCCATAGAAACTCCAGAAACAGAATTTCATATGTACCATCACTGTCTGGGTTATCGGATGCATATTGTTACGGGAATGTTTATGATACAGCAATCTGGTGTAGAAAATTAGCAGAGCAAGTAGAACCATAACCACTGTATCAGACAATTTTGACCCTGAGACCTAAAGTGCAAGGCATGCGAGCACCAAACTTTCTAGTAGCACCCTTCTTGTAATTTATTACGACGATTGTGACAATAGCAGAGGAGAAAATTCATATTTCGTCTTAGTTATGAATATATATATTCATATCATAAGATTACGTAGAATATTAATTACTTCTTTTTTTGGCGATCGAAATTGAATACTTACTAATTCACCTTTAACAATTGACGAGAATTATCACATAAAACTTTTTCTATTCTTATCAATCCAATAAATTATCTGCATTTTTTTTTTAGTGATTCCTTATTAAAAGTTAATGATAAAAGTTAAAATAAATAAATGTAGATTTTAATTTTGTAACAAATTATAATTTTATAAAAACATTAAGATACAGTTTTACGTTTAGGCAACAAATGATCATGTAACTTCTATGCGGATGTTTGAAGCTTTTTGTCCTTGGGTTTTTCGTTAATACCTAAACATCTTCCCTCAATAACAATGAAACACTACCGACATATTTGTTGTAACTTATATCATTAACTTCAAAAAAAATCGAACTTAGTTTTAAACTGGGAAGCTAAATTAGCTTATCTTTAACATTCACCTCTGAATATATGGCAAAGCAATTCCAAGAACATACTGAAAGAGGAAATTTAGGGTGTGTTTGATTCTATTTTTATTTTTTTTGTTTTTAAAAATTGTTTTTGAAAATTATGTTTAAAAATTGTTCTACAAAACAAAANTTTAAAAATTGTTCTACAAACAAAAGTAAAAAAAAAAAAAAAAATTTGTTTGATAAACTGTTTTAGAAACAATTTTTAAATAGCAAATGACAAAAAATTTGCTTGGTAAAATTGTTTTGAGAACAAGTTTAGAAAACAAAAAAAATAGAAAACTCGTTTGATATACATTTATTTATTTATTTAATGAGAATATAAGAAGAATAGATAAGTAAAAATGAAAATAATATAATATTGACATGGCATTAATACTTTTAAATATATTGTTCTAAAATAAATAACAACATCATTTATAGTTGTTCATACTAATCATAGGTGATACAAAAGTAACATTAACAATTATATAAGTTAATATGTATAAACTATTAAACATAATTGTTGTGTTCTACCCACATCTAATTTGAATTATAGTCACGATATGCTGCTATTTCTATTGTCTCTTGATCAGATAATCTTGACAAGTTGTCTTGATTGGAGCTTGTCTCCCCCATGCCTGTGTTTTCATTTAAAACTTTTATTTCTGCATCATCAAGATCTTTCCATAAGTCAAACAATTAATCACGTAAATTTTACTTGCGTATATAATTATGAATAACACAACAAGCCGTCACTATAAGTTGCTACCTACTAGAATTGTATGGTGGCTAAAATAGAAAATTTATTCTTAACAGGAACTTTTCTTGTACGTCCTTGCTTTGTTTTCACCATTATCCGAAGGCCTGCTTGTAATGTAGAAAGCTCATTAACATCACTCAAGGTTTTACTTGATGAAAAATATATAAAATCAATAAAAAGGAATTACTCAAGAATATAGAAAATATATAATAAAGACAACTCTAAGCAACATGACTCACAAACCAATTATAGTACTTTATATATGTGAGTGTGTGTGTAAGAAATTTGCTTGAGATGAAGGCACCTGGAGTTAAAATGAGTACAACATTATTGGATTTAAGATGAAGAGATAATAACCTCGCATATAAGATGCAGATGNAAGATAAAAAAAAAAAAAAAAAAAAAAAAAAAACTACAAAGAAATATTTGAGTCTCTCTGTCCTGCAGTGAAGTTTCCAAATTAAGCTATTCTACAATGATATCAGAAAATCTAACACTTGATTCTATGCTCTTAACGATAACAAAGATCTGTGTCAAAATCTAATTATTGTTATATTTCCGTAGTTTAAACTCACTCTCAGGTATTACAACATGTTTAAATTTGACATCTCCTTGCTCTCTCCAGAATACTACACTTTCCATCATGGTGCAGGATCTTCAGGTGATTATGGCACCCTGCCATTTGAGGAACAAAATGAGCTAAACTTTCTTTACCTGCAAGAATGGAGTTTATAACAGCACCACAACGCCAATGTCAGGCAATTTGCTTGAAACATTTCATACAACAACTTGTCTTCATGCTTTTACTATCATGCAGAAGTCAGAGGGGCTTTCTTGCCTTCATCAATGTGCAACAAGCAGGAAGAACACCGGGCAGATCTCGGCAAGATTTTTCCACCAATTTAACATACATGTTGCCTCTCCACTTGGTCTAGATCTTCCGATGATGATGATGAAGAAAATGCAAAACCTTAACCACTTATTTATGTAATATACCTGGATCTCCTGTTTGAGTTCCATATAGCACAACTTGGTTCACCCTGCTTCTGCTGTGAAATCCTTGAAGGAAACATCAGGTATTTCATCACCCACAGAAATTATCAAGTACCTGAGTAGTAGACTAGCACCATCTAAACTTTTTCTGTACGACTCAGATTCTCTATAACTCTGCACGAAGGTGTGCAAACATCATTTCTCAATATTCAAGGATAAGTCTACTAAGACTATCGTCATCCTAGTCCCTTCATTATCCCAATCCCATAGTACTTAACAGGCAAAACTTTCCTTATTCTGAGTGAATGAAAAGTTTGTTTCTTTTAAGAGTTCCGTAAGCACAGAAAACTATCAAGCTTAAAAATTGAGAAGTCTACCTTTTAGGTGGTGCTGAATTCCGTACAATAACAAGGTTTTAATACAAGTGTTCATCCTGTTTCTTCACTGCAATGAAACAAATCAACACAATTTCTTCCACAAGCCATGGGTCATTAAAATTTCTAAATTTGACAAATAGAAAGATAGAATACTATAGAAGTATGAGAAAGAATAACAAACAAATAATAGAAAAAAAAAAAAAAAAAAAAAAAAAAAAAAAAAAAAAAAATAAAAAATTATTTAATAAAAAAAAAAAAAAAAAAAAAAAAAAAAAAAAAAAAAAAAAAAAAAAAAAAAAAAAAAAAAAAAAAAAAAAAAAAAAAAAAAAGCACTCTACACCAATATTACAAATTTGTTTAACTACTAATAAAAAAGTGAAAATATCTAAGGATCTACGGCAAGACAGTTTCGAAAAAGTCAAGTGCACATTACAGGCCCCTTACGCGCACCTGCAAGTAAATAGGTACATCATTTCATATCTTAAAATGATTTTCCCAAAATAATACTATTGGAATTTATTTCAGTTTTTTTTCACAATTAAATGTTCTAACTAGGAATATGGGGAATTAGGAACTGGTTGTGCCATTTGAGGAACAAACTCAGCTAAACTTGCTTTACCTGCAAGAAAATAGCTGATAACAATACCCAAACTCAGATGTTACAGCCTACATGCAATTTGCTTGAATCATTCATACAACCTGTCTTCGTGTGTTTACTATCATGCAGAAGTCGGAGGGACATTCTTGCCTACATCAATATGCATGAAGCAAGAAGAAAAGAATACCAGATTTTTCCACTTAGAGAACATAAAATTAACATCTTCACTTGGTCTAGATCTTCCTTTCAAGAAGATGATGATGATGACCATGAAGAGAATGCCAAACCTTAATCACTTATTTGGTGCCCTGTTTCAGTTCCATGAGGAAACATTGGGCTATCATCATCAACAGAAATTGTCAAGCAATTGAGTAAAGGGTTGAAATAGAGTGACAAACCAATCTCAACTGTAGAAAAATCAATACACACTCAAGATTTTATCATCAACGACACAAAATCATGCTTTATTTCTTCTTCTTTTTTTTGTTATTATTTAAACAACTGCAATTAGAATTACGTTGTCAGATTTCAACTTTATTATTATCAATTCAAGGGTGAGTTTTCTTCTTATTCTACTCCTTCTGTATTTTTTATTCTGGTACATAGGGTACAATAATACAATACTAATATTCAAGAGTTATGTTTTTTGTACACTTGCAAATACACACCTCTTCTACACCTGCACGCATGGCAACATCTGAATTTAACTAGATCCACCTTGGCTCTATCTAAACTTTTTTCTGTACGGCTCAAATTCTCTACAACTTCACACCTAGGTGTTCAAGCATCATTTCTCAATATTCAAGGATAAAACTGACACTATTGTCATCCTAGTATATTCATTATCCCAATCCCATAATACCTCAAAGACAAGTTATGCAAAACTTTCCTTAACATTATTCTGAATAAATGAAAAGTTTGATTCTGGCAAGAGTTCCCATAGGCACAGAACTTATCAAGCTTAAAAATTGAGAATGCTACTTTTTAGATGGTACTGAATTCAAGACAGCAATAAGGTTCCAATTTAAATGTCTATCCTGTTTCTTCACTGCAATGAAACGAGTCAACACAATTTTTCTTCCATAAGTCATGGGTCATCAAAATTTAAATGCAAAAAAAGAACTGAGAACACAACAGAAGTATGAGAAAGAATAACAAACAAATAAAACAATAAAGCACTCCACCAATATTACAAATTCTTCATATGGTATGTTTCCTTCCATTTTAGGATATTGAAGGATCAGATGGTTACAAATATGAATCAGTGTAAGATAATCTTTCTCATTTAGATCTTTGGATTTCTAACATGATTTTGCATTAATGCATTGAGCAGAGCCTTAGGCTTGAAAATGCCACCTTACGGCTAAAGGAGGGAGCTGCACACACCAGGAGAAGGAAAACATCATATGTACAAAATGATTTACAAGAATCTTTTGACCAAGTGACATGGAAATCGGTCATGGTACCAGCTGTTTGTCACTCATTCACAGAGCACATAACCTTATTGTTAGTACTTATATGTAGATTTCTACCTAAGAAAACTTATCAACTGAATAAACAGTAATTTAAAACCACAAAGAAATCCAGGAAATAAGAAACAGTTGTAGCATCAATGGTGCAGCCAATGTTTTAAAATTGAAAAACCTTAGAGTGAGGTGGTTCAAAAATTCTACAGAAGCAACAACTGTGTCTTCAAAAGACATTCAAGAGCAAGCAAATGCAGCAGGCAAAAACCAGCCCAGAGATGCTAAGATTTGCAGGGGAGCTAAGTGTGCCATACCTCTTTCTAGAAAAACACCCTCAAATTTGAAGAAATTTGGGCATGCCAGTTCATACCCTTTAAACATTAATAATCAGTACATCCCAATCCAAATATCAAAAGTATTTGCTACCCCTTAGATTAATTTTTTTCAAAGGATGCCATAAATAGTATAAACTAATTGAATCAAATATAACCACTATTTGGCAGCCCACTAACTAATAACAATTATACTAACGGCAACAGAGCAACCCCAAATGGTAATGGCTATCATGCAAGGGACCAAAAAGGATGGGGAAGAGAATCAAGGTTCTGTTTGATTTCTGTTTTTAAAAATTGTTTTTTGTTTTTGAAAAAAATAAAATAAAAAAACTTGTTTGATATGACTGTTTTTGTTTACATGTTTTGAAAATTTATTCTCAAAACATTATTTTAAAAACAAGAAAACAAAAACAAGATATAGTTATTTTTGTTCCCAAAACAAGTCATTGACCGAAAAACAACTTGTGTTTCATTAATGGCACAATGGTAATTATAAACAATTCTCGCTCTTCTTCTTCCTTCGATTGTTTTCTCTCTCATCATTGCCTCTTCAATTTCTTCAGTCCCATCCCCTAGGGGCTCTGCTAAGTTACCCCAATACAGAGGCCTTAAGCTCAGACTAATCGCAACAAATCGCTTAGCAGGATCGGTGAGTTCCAACTCGAGACTCGCTCCATCGAGCTACAGCTCGCAAACCCAACTACACCTCATTCGCTCTCAAACTTAAGCGTTCTCTTCTAGGTTTCCGATTTACCAATCTACTTTCGCAAGTGTTCCTCTTTGCCGGTCGACATAGACTGTATTTTGCTATCTCAGAGCTCAATTTTCCCTCAGGTTTTATCTTTGTTTCTATCTCTCTTTCGCAAAGATTATCCTATCCCCCTTCTTCTATATTTCTTTATCATTTCTGTATAAATTCACTGGTTAACTAATTATTTTTATTGCGGGTAATTCATCTTGGGTTGGGATTTCGGAAGATTTAAACTATCCCATTCTCAATTCTTGGTCCTATTTTCATTTTCCAAATGTTTTGGATGCGAAGATAGAAATGCTCTGTGTTTTAAAACACGATTAATATATATCCAGGAAACTATTGATTCCAACTACAAATCAGTCTCCAAAGACAAGGAAGCAACTTCCAATCCATTAACCACGGAAGAGTTAAATGCTCTAGCACATTGAAATTCAGCCTCGTTATTACGCAGGGATCAATTCTTTCTTCCTTCACTCAAGATAATGTGGTAACCATGCCTGCATCATCAGGAAAAAGGGTTAGTAGGTCTGCCTAAATGGAGAAGACAAAGGATAGACAAGGTGTTGATCCGAGAGAGACATACGTTGACTTAAAAGGAGCACTTGTAGCTCCAACAGGTGTGCTGAAGGCAACATCTTGAAATGGCCCAGCCATCTTACCTCGTGGAAACCATCCCAGGTCCCCACCCTTTTTTCCTGATGGACATTCTGAATACTCTTGGGCTAACTGCAAAGACGTGAACAACATAGCTGATGATAACTCATTGAGAAACAAACACCAATTTATATCTCATTCTTTTTCTTTTTTGCTTTTTGATTTGTTTCCTTCCCAAAGGGAGGTATAATATAATTAAGCCTATTTTAAGAAACAATGTACCATATCAAAATCAAAAGAAAGAAAAAAAGAGGTATAAATTATGACCTTTACCACAAGTCAAAAGAAGATTCTCAGCACCCCAATGATCAAGGTATATAGAAAATGAAAAGAGGAGTTCTAAAAATAACAGAAAATGAAACCAGCGCACAACTTCCTAAAGACATTCACCTTGGCAAACTCAGCTGGTGGGACCTTATCTCCGTTCTCAAGCCAACCGTCCTGCAGCTTCTTGTAAGCCTCATTGATCTTCCCTTGCTTTTCACATAAGATATGCCTTGCTGTGACAAATAAATACCAAAAAAAGATCATAATTCTAACATAAGAAAATTTAAACGAAAAGGATAAAGTCTGCAAACAACAGGTACTTATGGACTGAGGAAATTTTCTACCTTTGACATAGGTGCAGGTACCAAGCCCATCTCCGCCTTTCCCACCTTTTCCTTTACCCTTGTCATCACTTCCACTTGCTGTCTGTTTGCCCTTTCCCTTCCCTCCTGATTCCTTTGACTTTGAGTCCTTTCCCATGGCTCTTACACCTTATTAGTTGTTATTTCACTGTATATGTGAAGCACAAATCTCTTGGTTAAAAAAGTATCAAGAACCGCAAAGTGACAAATATAAACTAATTATAAGCTAATCAAAAAATATTATAATTCTTGAAAATCCTGTGGGATCACAGATTCTCTTAAATGCTCATGAAGTATATCAAGCTAACATAGAAGTAACACCAAGACTTTTAATTTTCTTGTGCATGGCAAACAATGATACTAACGCTGTTATTCATATGGAGGTTCAGTTCTTTACAAGGCTTTTAAAGCCACTAAGTGTGGTCTAGTAGTGAGGGATTTGGGGAGTTTGCAGGAGGTAAGGGCCTCCAAGCTGTCATGTAAATTATTTTTTAAAAAAAAAAAGGCTTTCAAAGCAAAAATTGACATAAAATAGTCAGACATACAAGAACAATATCACAATGAGTTACTAAGACTTAAGCCAATGATCACCCAATAATTACTCAACTGTCCTGAAAACTAAGGCTCAGTTGTGTGAAAATTGAAACACATCCAACCCCAAAGTCCCATGATTTTCATCAATTTTATGGCATACATACAGGGCGAAAGTGTCATCAAAGTGTAGAGAGAGACAGGGTACATCACACACAAATATATAGGAAGAGAGGAATTTAAGTCGGGAAGGAGACTATTAACATCATGATTGAAAAACCAAATCTGGGTAGACCTGACAAAAGAAAGATTCCATTCTCCGTACCCCATCACTTGATCACAAATTCATATAATCCATGATAAAATGTTGCAAAGAATTATAGAAACACAGAAGGAAAACAAAAGGAAAATACCCATATGAGGCAACTTGCAAGATCTACAAGAAGTTATCTCCATCAAAAGACTACACTTGCCCTATGATTCTTCATCCTAGTTCTTAGAATACTTCAGGAGTATCATCATCACTACCTGGTAAACTGATTTCCATATCATTCAAAAGTCCAGCCACAGACATTAATTAGTACCATTCGCTTATAAATATCACCTCCCAAGCAAGACTAGCTCCAGGACAGATGACATATCAGAAAGACATTCAGCCAGTTAAGTCTAAGAAAGCAGAAATTTTCCCCAAAAATATATATCATAGACATGGAGAAATCTACAAAGTCTAAACTTAATTTCCAATTAAAGCGCTACCAGGAGAAGTTTCGGATAATGCATAGACTGATAAGCATAATTCCAATACATTTCCTAAATGCAAAAACTAGAGAAACAGCAAGCATATTTATAACAAAAAATTTCATAGAACCCAAATACAGGGAAGACACATGGAGACGAAGCTAAAGCAATTCAATGAAAAAAAGAAAAAATTGACAAATTAGGTTTAAAGAAACAAGGTAGTAAATAGCAAATCCAAGCTTCGAATGATTTTCTTTTCTTTTCACCTGTAAACCAAGTATGAGAAATTGTCAACTGTGATGGTACTGTTGATCTTTTCTTTTGCTAATCGATAAACATAAACTTGTCCACTCGAGGTCGAGGAGCACAGAATCTACAGATATTTCGGCTAATCTGTATTTACATCACTGCCCCGGAGAGGTCCATGGACCATGGCCAGTGGGCCGCTACAGTCCCTACTATTCTATGATATATATTTGTATTCATTTCCTCACTATCCCAGGCCCAAAAGTGAAAATCTTGATTTTTGTTTTTGGGTGAGAAATATTTGGTTTATGCATGGAGGGATTACAGTTTAATTTAACAAATATAAAAATTTATATGGATTTTCTTTTTTTAAGAAAATAAGACCTATGTATTTGAGGCAGAACTTGGCAATGCTTAGTAATACGATGCTCTTAAGCCTTCCTACTTCTTGATTTGAGCTTTTACTATGACAAAACAATAAGAGATTGCAAAAAAAAATTGCTAGTCTCGTGAGCCCAAAAAATAGATTGAATTTATTCGACACAAGGCAGTTGTAGCCATGTAGGTTATGCAAAACCAATAAATAATTTAGCAAATGGCTTTTAAAAGAGCAATAAAGCTATATAGCAAGGCAGAACTTGTTGAAAAAATTATGAATGTCTCTATGCCATCATCTAACAGGAAAAAAAAAATTAGTATCAACGCCTTCCATGATCATAGATCAAACTTCTGTTAGTGCACCAAATTTGATATTTTCAAGTAGGGCAACAACTTTTTCCTTTCTAAGAATTAATATTATTATTAACTTCAATTTAATTACGACGTGATCTCTTTTTGCACTCAGGAATTACCATTAACAATCAGTCAAATTAAATGTTCTATTAGTTTACCCAGAACAAAAAAAGAAAAAAAAAACATACTATGCATTAGAAAGAAAGCATTTGGGAAGGTAAAGTGCTCCAGCAGAGAAGGTCCAAAAAAAGCATTATGATTTATGAACCTATGCAATCATTTAAGTTGATAAAGATAAAGAATTTCAAAGGAAAAAACAAACAATACGAGGTAGTAATCATTCAGCGTATTACAGGGCCGGAACCACCCAAATGTGATCTCTGGTTGAAGAATCCTTTGTGGGAGCCATTCAAGAGCTTCTTCTCTTCTAGGCCATGTGTTGATTGATGAATTCAAATGGTCCTCTCATAGAAGGAGCACTAACTTAGAAACTACTCAGTCAGAATCTGATAGTGGCATCTGGTAAGCATCTGATGGTTCCGAATCTGTGATAGAAGTAGGTTGATCTTTATTTGACCTATTCCGGACCCGGTCTCTTCGTCTCTGTTTTCTTTCAATTTCATCCTGAGAATGGGCCTGTAACAGTGGCAGGCAAGCTTAGTTAAACCTTTACATGCATTGCATCACATTCTTCGTAAACTGGAAAATCACATGTTGTCGTTATAAAATTAAAACAACAGGTACCTCAGAACTTGGTTGATTTGGTCTAGGTGGTTGGACTGCTTGGCTCCTCCGCAGCCATATAGTACCCAAAGAAATTAAGGCTCCTAGAAGCAAAGTTGGACCAATCCTTGGATCCTCAAGGTAATCATAGATTCCAGTAACAAAATTCAGAATTCTCGGCTTCATGTTTTTAAAAAGACCATTTTGTGCAGTTCTGGACCAGACAGGTTCTGTGTCATCTGGAACAAGCTTAGGGCTTCTTAATGTCTGCAAAGAAGACATACAATTCATAATAAGCAAACCAAAAATTCAGAAGTAATCCCAATAATATCAATCTCTCATCCTTGAACCATCAACCTGAAGGACATTCAGGAAATTTTGATGACCACTAAATTGATGTAATAATAAACATAATGAGAAACATTTGCCAAAGCAGCATAAAACAGATTAAATGACCTGTGCAAGGAGAGAGTGGGAGCATGAAAGATTACTTTTTTGATACAAAGCATGCAAGATTACTATTTGAACATTACATGCCGCCAGAGTATGGCTTAACGACAGAACTTATTCACGAGTTAAAAAAACTTACAAAAAACGGTAGATCTCTAGAGTCCCCATCTGCTATTGTACTTGCAATCCATTGCATTATCTGCTCCATAAAAATAATAAAATGAATGAGAACTGCAGCATTACATCAACATCCTTTTACGTTTGTATATCTTACAGTTAAAGATTGCAGAAGAAAATGTGAAACTTCTCAAGGCAGGCGATGCAGCAACACAACAGAACACCACTCTGCAATGTGAAAAAAATTTATAGGAAGAGCCCAAACCTGTGAAGTATTATCTGCTGCGCCATTGTACCTAGCAACAAACTGGCCAACATGATCCTGATCATTGACTAGATCTTGGACTAGTAACGACTTCCACTTTGTCATTTCCTGTGTCCTCGTATTGTCGAAACTAGTATTCCTTAGGTAACGAATAACAAATAACCGAGGCTCATCAACCACACCTCTCCGTTGACCACAAGTGTCAATGCTGGCCGCAGAACCAAGGTAAAAGTGGCAGTAGTCCTACATAAATTTCAGTTGTGTCAATGGCTCAGCCCAGAAATAGTTGAAGAGATGGTGCAAAAGATATTCTGCATCCAAACAAACTATGATGGGGAGAATTTAAATGTAACTATTCACTCCAGTCTCCAAGTATGTGATGAAGATTACAAAATTCTCCCTTTCAACATACAACAAAAACCCATAGATAACAGGGAAGCAGGTCTGCCACTTCCAGATGCTTTATAAGCAGCTAGGACATTCTATTTACATAAAATCAGATTCAGACGCAAGAAAGGATTGAAATTAAAATAGAAAGATAAATAAAGCCAGCAATTAATAAAGAATTCAATGCAATTTAAGCTTCCACTGAATATCGAGAAAATAAATAATTTTAAAAAAATTTAAAATATCTGAAGTAAAGAACCCAAAAATAGAGTACAGCATGTTCCACTTCGAAGGGGCCATAGCCAAAAGTTAAAATCCCAGCAATTATCATTCAACAAGTTGATTTTGACACAAAAGAATACCTGCACTAGTTTAGTAATATTCATAGGAAGATGTGCTTTGGACAAAGCCAAATAAGAGTGTTTTGATTATTATATTAAGTACATTATAGTCAGGTTCCAAATGTGATGGTGCTTTGGACATTAAGTACATTATATTTCTTAAGGAATATAATGATAACATATCGTAAAAAGGAAACAATATGATTGTGCTTTGGACAAAAATTAGCTTCATTTGCATATCTTTATTACATTCATTAACTAACTATAATAGTCAGCACAATAAAATATTATGACAAAGAGATGATTAAATTTATTTAGAATGATAAACCGAAAGAGTAAGAAAGAAAGATATGGAGGCAAAAAAGGGGGATCACCTCCTGCTTTTCACCATCCAGCCAAGTAAATGTCAACCGCTTTCTCTTAAATGCGTCCACAGCTGGAGCTAATGATTGGTCTTCAGTTGATGCGTCTAACTCTTTATGCTTAGACAATGTTTCTTGAACCCTGCACAAAGTCTATGGACTTACATCAATTTAGTAGATCTGCTAAGTTTGAAAAATTCATGCTTTGCGAAAATAGAGAAATCAGCCCTTACAAAGTGTAAGCAATATAAAATAATAATCATTTTAATTTTAATAAATCTCATATCCAACAAGTTAAAATTGTGGCCCAATCATGGAAATTAACCACCGATCACTCAACCTAAGAAAAACAGAAAAGGTGTATGATGATTGATGCATAAAAATTATCAAAATTCAACTTAATAAACACATTTTGAACAACAACAAATCACAAACCATGCATTGGCAAATATGAATAATACCCTAACATTGGCAACAGCAATTTGAACTTTGCATGGGACCCAAATAAACAGTATTCCTAAAGTAAATGATGTAAGTGATATCAAGATTACTTTGTGGAAGACATCATAAATATTATTAAAGCAAAAAGATGAAGACATACTTCACGCATTTTGTTCAATTCTGGACTTAGCCTTCCTATGACAATAGCACAATACCAAATGACTGTATCATATCCAGCACGCGAATATCCACGGGGATCACAACCTAACTCCATCGATGTCACACTCCTTAGTGACCGAAGCTCTGCGAGGAAGGGAGGAAAAGTAAAGACAAAAAAGAAGAAATCAGATCAATAAGGGCCCAGAAAACTTGTCAACCTACAGAATTCTGAATTTCAGATACAAAATAAGGGTCTAACTTACAAGTTACAACCAAAGAATCATAATGATAATGCCATCAATGAAAGAACGTATTAATACATATTAATCTATCAAATGGAAAGCATGCTATCTGTACCACTAAATACTAGTTACAAACCCATTCAATGATGGCACCATACTCCTCTTCTAATCAATTGGGTAGAGTCACTACCAAACGCCTGGCCTTTTGGGATAAAGCGATTAAGAGTAACTACTGAGTGACTCATAGTGAGCAGAGAAAAAGGATTTCATATTTGACCCAATTGGAGTGCATGCATTCTATAAGCAGATCAACCAAAAAATAAATTGGAAAAAAAAACCGTAAGGATCAACAACCAAAACCATATATCTCGATATACCTTGCTGTTTATTACTTTCCATCAAATTCAAAAACAATGAACTGTTAACTGAACCTGAAACACAATATACACAGAATAGTCAGTCCAATGAAGAACAAAATTCAAGTCAAACAGTTTTCAGGTGCCACGACAAAAGAAGAAACAGACCATGGTGCACAACAGGTTTGACACCTGGGTCTTTAAGAAATACTATAGCAGGCGCAGATTCCACCCCAAATCTGTCATCAAATCAAATAAAGCAAAATAGCTTCAACACTTTATACCAGAACAACCAATGAAGCACCATTTTATCAATAAATTTAGAGTGTTCTTAGTCTTATTATCCTCTCCCTGACTTCTATATAGCAAGACTAACATGTGGAAGTAAAATTGTCAAATTTTGCTTTGGAAAAGTTGAATACATTAACAGACCCACATTAAACCATCTGGATTTAAAAAAAAATAAGCCACTTACGCGGTCCACCAATAGGAAGATTCCTCTTCCCTCCAAAGAATGAACGCAAATGAAGCATAAGCCCAATAGTCTTTAGCAGCTTGTCGTATAAATGGAGCAGCACGCTCCCCGGTTTTTGAGAAAAAGATGACTTTCACCTATAAGCCAGGGGTATGCAAACATTAAATACAATTTAAAACAGACAAAAACAAAAAGATATACTGAAGTAAAGAGCGTGTAAACAAGGATTCATTGACTGTGGGCTTCACACAAAATATCTTTAATAAGAAACATTCATCAGAAAAGTACAGCAAATTCTACATGCATGGAATAAAAGTGTGAAATTACTGACTAAAAACCCCAGAGATACAAAGGTGAAAAAGAAAACTGACTAAATGTTGGCATTTATTCATATCAGTGAATCACATAGAATCCATTATTAGAATTTAATACTAGTTCTGACAAAGAAGGCAACTTTTAAGTCAGTTTAGTTGTAATAATGCCTCCACAATATCCACTAGTGTGCTACTAGAAGTCATAATTTATTGACATTAGGGAAGAAAAGTAAGGAATAGGAGAGAAATATCAGTTTGAATTAGTGTAATAGTTACTTCCGTGAAACAGAGCACCAGTGCAGCCTACTGCTTTTTGTATGTTTGATTTCTATCTATTACCTTTTAGTGTCTTAAATTAATAACTTGTGAAGTGGAATAGTCCTAGACCTCGATCACTAACCTTCAACTTTGATATAGCACATCAAATTGTTCTCTGAAACTATTCATGGAAACAAAGGTCAAATATCTATTAATAGTACATTCATCCATACCTTAAAATTTCTAGAGTCTTATTTAATAATAATAATTAAAAAATGATAAAGAAAAGTCAAACATATATTCATTCAAGTGAGTTCTGTAACCACTTGACCAGACATAGTTCACTTATAACCAGAGCCAGAAGGAAGAGAAGTTGCTCAAAAACAACAAAATCTTGTGCTTTATACTGGAGTATAACGTTTTCCTGGGGCAACAATATCTAGTTAAATTGAAAAAGGCATCCTCAAAACTAATAAGATGCTAACATGCCGCATCATTTTTTATCTGGTTTTCTTGAGACACAGGCTACTAACAATGGTTGTTTAACATGCCAGAATTTTAATTCTTTTGAAAACTTTATCAGATTGCAATTACCAAGCAAGGTAATAGAGTAACAGTTTTTACAGATGAATGATATAGCCAATTGTAACTAAGTGACATTGGATAAACTTGGGTTGTAAGGAACTGCAATCAATTATACCACAAAATACAGTTTCAAGGTTTCAAAGAAAAGTAATAGGTTCCCAAACTAAAATAAGATATTAGACCCTTAATGAACAAAAATGAGTAACAAAAAAATATATAATTAACAAGCAATATATGACAGTAATAAAAAAAACAAGAGCATTCTACCTTATGAGGACTAGTTTTTTGACTTTGTGCAAGGAATTGTGGCACCTGAAATTTTCAAAGTAGAGTTTCAAACAACTTCCAATGACTAGGCATAGAAAATCAAACAAGCAAACAATGAAACCAAATTAGAATGTCGTGGTTGTTCAGTGTGCCAAAATCAAATCAAATGATTTACATTGTACAACATCAAAAAAAATATAACCAAATAAAAGTTAGTGTCAACTGTCAAAATCATTGGATATGAATAATTAGTACAACTGATTGGCCAGCTGAACTTTACATAGAGTTTGAGTATAGAAAATGGTGCTATTTATTGGTGTCATGGAATTTATGTTCGAGAGGGAATTAATCTTGCCATTTCACCACTGTAGATACTCCTTTTATTCATGGAACTGCTATAGATCACATTACTGCTATAATGACATTGAAAAGAATTGTATCACATAAATTTACAGAAAACAACATCAGGAACCATAAGAGAAATTACCAGTGACTCCTTTGAGTGGTACATAATTTGAGGTAAAGCCATCACAGTTGTTGCAAACCAATCTGTAACCGCATCAACAGACAGCTCGCCATCAAACCTAACACAGGTGGGTCAATCTTATAGTATTTTATGATTACATGCAGTAGCATAAGACTTATATGAGCATCCTATGCACACATAAAAAGTAACGAGTAACTCATGTTAAGCGAATTAAGTTTTTCATTTAAAAAAAAAACAAAGAACTATAATATCACAGTTGCTCATCTTCAAACCAAGTTTTACCAAAAACCCACCTAGAAAAACAATTTGCAGCTCGACATCTTGGAGGAATAGCAACAAGCGATGGAAGTCCTGCACGAGTTTTTGATAGGTTAAGGCAAGCCCCACATTATCCTTCTCAAAAAAAATTTAAATATTCACAAGTCACAATTTCTAGAACTTCCCACTTCCCATGAAATGTATTTCCAGAGCTATTACTCAGATGAATAACATACAGCTGCTTTTTGGAATTAAATTTATAACCATAATCTCTTACTCATTTTCTGATCAACCAAGTAGAAGACCAACGAGAATAAATATGTTTCAACCCTTCATTGATAACATGCAACAAGAAGCTGCAAGAAGTAAAACCTCCCACTTGAAAGTACCCAGCGCCTAATAGAGTAAACAAATAGACACCACTACTCTTCTAATTCAGGTCAATCAAGAAACAATCTTTAAAAGGAATTCACAACTGTGAGTTCTAAAAAGAGTACTTCCTATTTTACACCTGCATGCTGAATTGCATTTTAAATTTTCATATACAGTGAGTTCAAACAAAAACTCAAACCTAGGCAATAGTGGTTTTGATAGAAATCCACTAAAATCTACAGAAACAAAAGGCAGAAAACAAATATTAGACTGCTTTGAGAACATACCATTCCTGAAATATGGCTTTCCAGTTGATCTTCTATCAGCAAGGTATATGGCAAGTTGTATGTCACCAAGTTCCACCATGCCAATATTTGCAATCTCATCCAATGAAGAAGCTAATTGTAGAAAAAATAATGAGAATATTATGTCCTGACAGGATTGACCAACATAGAATTCTTGGAACTAAATTAGATTGAATCCATATAATAAACTAAGGCTATGACATTATACACTGTATTCTTTTTTCTTTTTTCTCTTCTGTTGAATACCTTGTATTCTTTTTAATAAAGGAAACTACCGCCAGAAAGAAAGAAAAGATGACTACTTTTGTTCTATCCATTTTGTCCAAAGAACATCTCTAATGGAGACAGAGCACAACTGCTGAATACACCGAAAGCTTTTCTGCTTAGTCTCCTTAGTAAGACAAAAAGTTGCATATTTCACAAACTACCTATCCTTCTTCATCAGAAGAGGAATTTTATTTCCCTCCCTTTTCCTATCAAAATGACCCATCATTTTTTGTTCTTTGGGAAAGGAGAAGCCGGATGAAAGAGGCAGAGTGATAGAGAGGGTAATGAAATACATCTCATAAGGTGATTTGCTAACTAGGTGGCCCATGACCATTTCGAAATGATCTACAAACCAAATTAAGCAAGTAAATGCTATCAAGTAGAGACTGAAAATATTATTCTATATTTTACCGAAACACTTCACAAGCGAACAGAAACTGCATACATCAGGAGATTTTGTTCAAGAAACATACCAATTTTTTTCCAGACCTCAGAAAACTGAGCACAACGTTTGCTCCCAAATGAATGTAACTGATCCAAAATGCCATGTAGCGTAAATATCAAGTGAGAAACTTAAAGGCTAAAAACATTAAAAACTATGGAATCTGACAAGAATTGTAATATGGTATTTAGCAGAAACAGCAATAAAACCTATTTTCAAGAGAAAGGATGATAACAAAAGTGTACATGATTAAATGTTCGTGAGAACTAACACTTCTTTACAAAATGCAACAAAATTCAATAAATAATTTCCCAAATCATTACACAACATACCAGGATATAAATCATTTACCAGTATATACTTATGGTCTCACAAATATTCTGAAATTACGATAAAGAACTACAAGCACAAGTAGAAGAACCACCTAATTGATGTGTAAGAAATCACACATTCTCTAAGGTGGATTGCAAGAAAGTTTGCGTCCTGTCTTGTTTGGAAATTATGAACACCTCCTTCGTTATAACATATTCATTACCAGACAGCCCCTTATGCTAAGTTGTCGTTAAACTATAACAGAATGCTAGCATCAACTCTAATATTCCTAAAGTAAATTATATCCAACTTCACTTTTGGTTAAGCAAATCATAAACAAGAAGAAACCAAAATAAGCAACCAATATTAGGGCACAGGGAAAGACAGAAAGAAAAGTACAAAATCAAAATTTTCTTGATTCTGCAAACTTAACTTTTAATACAATTGTTACAATCAGTTTCAAGCAGTTCTAAACAGACTACTAGCGAACATTAGTTCAGTTACATCATAGTAAAGAAGTAGTAGTAATAATAATAGTCAGGGTGTGATCACTAAATATTATAATATGGCAGCATATTCTACGGAGTGTCCGTACCTGAATTAGCCATGGCTTTGCATCTAGAAATAAAGATTGGACATCACTTGCGGTAATGACTTTAAAAGAATGATCAATAGATTCTGAGAGGAAAATAAAAGACTGTGCATTAGTATAAGAATTTCCATATCACGAATCCTTCCAACAACTTCAACAGAAATTCCTATCTATTATGATGGGCGTCTTGACTAACCAGAAGAAGGATCATCTAGTAAAGGGAAATCCAATTCTGAAATACTTTTCTCCGTGTAAAGCTTGCTGGCAGTCTCAACAACATGCTACCACCAATAAATAATGCCATGTAAGAAGAGAATTTATAGCTCACAGAAATCCATAAATAAAAAATAATAATAAATTCAGGGACAGTTCTTACAAACTAGAGATGAGTTTTAAAAGAACAATTCACAAGAAAGTACTCACAAGTTGCTCATCAATGCCAAAAATGTCATAATCTCTTTTCCACAAAGGATTTGTCAGCAACTCATAAGCATATCGAATCTGTAAATCATGCTCTTAAAACAAATTACATAAACAAAACCATAATAAATCCACAATACTTATGTCAAAAAGCCAATTATCAAATAAAGAGTATATATAGCATATGAAATTGTATTATAGTATTCGGGCATATGGTACTTAAGAAAAATATCAAAGTATAAGCATTTTGGAGTTCCATTCTGTCGATGCTTTCAGCTCTTTATAGCATCTTTCTGAGCTGTGACATCTAAAACAGTTTCAGTAAATGAGTTTTGAGTGTATCGGATCATTGCACACATTAAAAGAAAAAACAGAGAGAGAAGGAAAGATTCATTGGAATTACATTGCATACCAGAGTTCAAACTAGAGTGGAAAGAAAAAAGGTTTTAGATGGTCCCTTAACAAAACACAATGATCCCAATCAGAATGTTCGAGCCATATTATTAGATAATCCCCTCTTCAATTGTTTTTAAGATTTCTCCAGAAATGATTTCATCACAAATTCTTTAGCAATGACTTTTTTCTTTTGATTAGTCTGTGCAATGAAAAATAGACTTGGTAGTCCACAAATGCCCTCTAGAAACTGACCTTCAAAAAATCACGAGTATCAGAAACTTCCACAGCTGAATTCCTGAAAGACCATATAACTAGCGTCAAAGGATCATTAAGTAGCATGCTCAAAACTGTCACAGAATACAGCTAATACTCTTTGCATATTTACAATGAACTCCAACAACTACAAGCAACTATATTCACCTATCTACATTTCAAACAAACATTATTATGCTATATTTAAATTCAGTGAAGTAGATGGAATTACAAAATTCATTCTAACGGGACCTGCTCCGAAAGATATGAAATCAATTACCATTTAGATTCGAGCTTCTCGTAAGCCTCCTTCACTTTCTCAACCGAACTAAGCCTCTCAATTTTCAGAACTATAATTACCAAAAGCGAGAGATAGAGAAGAAAAAAAAAAATTAGATATAAACGAAACTCATGAACATAAAAACAGAACGAAATGCATAGATAATAGGACTCACCATCGTAATGAGAAGGAGGAAAGGCATTGGGAATAACAAAGAGCTGGTAGAACAAAGCGCCGGCGAAGAGAATCAGAGGCAGTGAGTAAGCTTTGACCGTCGAAGCTATTGAGGAAGAAGATGGCGGAGGCGGAGGTGTCGCCGGAACCCTGGCCATGACACGATGAGGCGAACCACGGAGATGGAGAATAGAATTCAGGGAGAAGAAGGGAAGATATATGAGGGATGATAAAGCATGAGTTGAGTGAGCAAAGCTTCAAGTTCTGGCATTTCAAGACTACTAATTAGGTGCCCCCTCTAGTCTCTAATGAACCCAGTGGAAAGATCCAGTGTTTCGTTGCCAGCGAAAATTGTACAAGCGCGATACACTTCTTCGGAAAGTTTGAGGTTCTATGACTTAACCGTCCGTACTCTTCCGACCCTCTCTCTCAACCCATTTGAGCAATTTTTTTTTATTTATTTTTTACGTTATTCTTCTCATTTTGCATGTTATGTAATTTTAAAATATGCTCCCCATTCTGATAAAAAAAATAAGATAATTGAGAATTAAAAATAATAATGATAATCCCAAAAAAAAAACAGTTCAACATTAGACATTTTAAAGGCAATGGAGCCCATAGCTTTTGATAGAACAAAAAACAAAATAAACATCCAAATCAAACAACTTGTGATAGGATGATATAAGAACTCTTTTTAAGTCACCTATTTAAAGGCAATGGAGAAGAGAAAGCAAGTCCCTCCTTGTTGGGAAGGTAAGAATCTTGAGCAAGATAACTCCTTTCCCTTCTTAATCGTTTTTTATCCACATTATGCCTTTTGAGAATTTTACTGCAAGAAGATGTAATCCTTCAGACCTACCATTGCCTTCAAACTTGTAAGAGGGGTTGTGATTTGTGAATGAATAGGTCCACCAAGTTCTTTTTTAGATGTGAGTTCCAGTAGTTCTTGATTTATTTCTATGTTCGCCTTCATAAGTGTTTGGCAATAACTGACCACCTAGCAGCTAGCAGCAAAAGAAGTAACATGCTAGAACTAATGCACTCTCAGTCTCTGACTTTACCTTTCTAATCACTACTCTAAGCTGCAGAGCTGCTTATAGTATAATATCTAAGAAAGAGCAAAATATGATTGATTATGATACTTTATCTAAACTTGAAGATAAAAATTGATCAGAAATGTATTTTTCTCTACAAAATACCTGTTACTAAGAATAGCCTCCAAGGTAGTTGCAGGGAATAAATTGTGATTCATGGAGATTATGTCTGTTTGGATGTGAAATGCAGGCAAAAGCAAGCCTCATATAATCAATTATCCATTCCTCTCAGTACTGGGCTAGAACTGAAGCCCAACTTTAATCTAAAAATGGGCCAGAATACTAATTTTTTGGTTGGTTTTAGGCCCTTGTTACCCATTAAGGGGGGATATACAAAAATACGAAATTGTGGACCTAAAAAGTATATCTTAATTTCATGTGTTGCTAAAAGTTGAGAAAACACAAAGTTGGGAGGCACATCTCCATCATATTAAAATCGGAGCATTTCCAATCTAAGTCAAAGAGATTAAAAGGGGGAATTTAGGAAATTTCCAACAAAGTAGGCAATTCTAAAGCTTTTTACGCGTGTTCACTTATTGCGTTCCAATTGATTATTCCATTTAAACAGGAAAATATCGTATCCTCCACATATTGGAGAATTGTATTGCACCTTTTTGAATTTTGCGGCCCTAATCATGCATTTAAACCTTTAAATCATTGTTACTTTAAACAGAGAATAACATTTATGGTTGCATACTTTTTTGGTGGATATTCGCTACCAATACTCTCACTCTATTATTTATTTTCAAAATGTGTTTTGTTATCTTGATTCATCCAATTAAGAATTAATTTACCAAAAATAATAATTAAAATCATTCTGAATTAAATATCTTGGAAAATGTAGTACAATCTATATGACAAAATGAAAAACAAACATCTTTATAAAACCTTATAAATATTTGGCTCCGTACCTTAGCATATCAAAGGTTATGACAATATAATCTGCGTGACAGCGATGGCACCAATTGCTCTCAAAGTTGACCTCTTGGTATGGTGGTTTAGTGGAAGAAAATGAAATGATTGGCTTTAAATTATCAAGCTATAGAAAAATGTAATCACATCAAATGGTTACCATCAAAGAATTGTCCTATTTGCATTTGGAACTTTGTGATCAATAGGCACAACCAGAAATTTAAGTCCATAGGTCCAATTAATGTGGTTCAATTTAAGTCCCAATCGGATTTAACCAAGGTTTAGTTATATCATCTTTCTTTTCTCAATCAAATACCGTTTTGGGCAAAAAAAAAATAAAATCACATACCATTTTCCAAAACAATTATCTTCACCCATTTCACATATAGTAACCTCACTTTTCCTGAAAGCCAATAATATGCATCCACATCGCATGCCATTGACCTACTGAGCTGCATGGAATCTGATAAGTGATAAATGCGTATCAATTTGGTGATTGGGATCTATTTTATTAATATTTTAAGCAAAAAATGGAATGGATTATTACCTGAATATTTACTAGTTAGAGAAAGATAGACAATTATTTCAAAATGTCTCACTCTCACAGCACAGCACAATTAATTTATGCGGTCATGGGGCCAAAAAAAGGAGGATAAGATTGACCTTTCACATAATTAGTTTAGAGTAAGCTTTATTATACTATCCACAAAAATCTACTGCCATATCTCAATTTCTTTCGTTTATTTGTCTCTTTCTAATTTTTTTATATTTCCTCTTTTACTTTTTATGTATACTGTCTTGGAAGTGTGTATATAACAGACCATCTTTAGTGGTCTCAAGGCTGTTATATAATTGACATTATCTAATCACAGTGGGAATTAATTTTTGTCCGTAGCCAAACATTATTAACGACACGTGGCAACATGATGTCTATCCTAGACTCCTAATAGTCTAAACTCTAGAGACACCTTGTCGTATGGCCCTCATTCTTATTTCCTTGTACTTTTTTCATATTTTAACTATTCTTATTAAATTATATATTTTTCTATTTTTGAATGTAATGATGAAGTAACCGTCTCTGTGTGGATTCATTTAATTTTTATTTTTCAATAAATTCAAGTGGGGTTTCTCAAAAAAAATTAAATTTCTTTCAGAGCTTAGGCAAAAGAATAATTGGGGCCCCGCTAGCCCGCCCCGGAAGGTTCCAAAATTTGGAAATGGGAAAATACAGTTAGGACTTAGGATTACGAGGGCAAGCTGAGTTTGCACGTGATCACATTATCACATTATTCACATACCTGGGTTGTGGACCCACCAAAGTTAGAGACACGTGGCGCATATTGGGTTGCCAAAGAGTCACGTCTGTTGGCCACAGGATGACGGTGGCGAAACCCGAACCCAGTGTGGAATAAGGGCGGGAACCGTGTGGGCCCTCACCTACCTAGGTGTCGACCGTTAAAAAGGCCTAACTCTCTTCTGGATCTGACATCAGCAGGTGTGGGGCACACACACAAACACACAACCAAAGCTCGTTGAGGTCAGGTAGGACGTAGGAGAGTGGGAGGCCATTATACGTAAATTTCAGGTGATACAATGACTTTAATTCCCTAAATATAATATTAAATCCTTTTATACATTTAAATATGGTGGACTCTATCTTATCTCACTTATATAGGTGAGGTCAAAAGAAAAAAAAAATTATTGAGAGTTTAGAGTAAAATTAACTTTTGATCTTTGTATTATCGCGAATATCTCAAAGAATTGAGTTACAATCATATTTTTAAATTGTTAATTGAATTTAAATTCAAAACAAAATATTATCTATCTTTTAGTATATTATTTTATTTATGTATTTTACAAAAAATTAACTATTTCAACATATATTAAGTGATTTAATTTTTTAAAATATTCACAGTGATATAAAAATCAAATGTTCATTTTACTCAAAACTCTCAATAAAATATTTATTCTTTTTTACTCCACCCATTTGAACGATGAATGATAGCAACCTCTTTCAAATATATAGATAATGCTAGGAGACAATTTCAAAGGAATATATATATATATATATTTTTTTGCTATATTATATGTAGTTATCCTATGCTATATCTAAGAGATATAGGTACATTCCCTCTAAACTCAAAATTTGTGTAAAATTAAGATTAATTTTGGTACCATTAGAAAACTCTTAAAAAAGTAAGTGATTTAGTGTAAACTAAAAAAATGAGTTAATGTTAAAACGTGTAAATTGCATGATATAGGGAAAAAAAAAAGTTACATTTTGTGTATCATGTTATTTGTAGATTTTCAAGTAATTATTATACAAAGTTCCTTAATTTTTCAATAACTTCACACTCATACCAAATCAAGAGTTCCTTGTATGCAAAATTTCAGTATGGAAGGACATATGTAACATAGAAAGCCACCGTTATATTAAATTTCATAAATCATTGTATGCCAAATTTCGCCTATACAAAAGGCTTTTGTTATAATTTTTTTAAATTCAAATGAATCAAATCCCTTTAAAAAATAAATGTAAAGCTCTATCCGAGCTCACAAATGGATTTATTTGTTCATAATGATGATAAGAAAACTTAAGATTTAGGAAATTTGGTAAAAGAGAGGTGGAGGGAGAATGGGGTGAGGAATATCATCATGTTAATATTTGCATTCATTCATTCGGTGAAGGTGATAAAATTGAACTCCAAGTTCATTTTAACCATATTAGGGGAAAAAGAAAAGAGTATACTAATTGAGTGCTTGGGTTAGTATATAAAATAATGCATACATACTATGGTGTCACTTTCTAAGAGCCTCACATGTGCATAAAAGCATTAAGGGTTTGAAGGCTTTTACTTTGAATGTTTGGTCTTTCAAGTCACTTGAATTACCTTGATTGAAAGCGAAAGTTTTAACTTTCACAATCTAATAATATTATAGAACTATAGTTCCTGAACCCTGCCCTCTGGCCTGTAACGTACGTGAGGATAAGGTGGTTGGCGTTTCTAAATTAAATTAATTATGTGACAATCTAAGGATAGAATGACAAAGCATCTAACAGGAGCATGAAAGTTAATTTTTCATTACCATCTCATTCCTACAGTTTAATTTCCTAATTAAAATTAAACACCAAGTAGTCCATATAGGAGGGGACCTAGAAATATGCAGAAAGAGTGGTGGAGTTTGATTGGTTGCATTATATCATGAAGAAAACGAAATAAACCTGCAGGGAGTTATTTTTATTTTCCATCGACAAGAAAGGAATTGAAAATAAAAATGAAAAGACAAATTGATACAGTTAAGGATGAAATCGTGCAGGACTCAAATTGGTGGACTTTTGAGAGGGTTTATCATGTGCCATAAATAGAAACGCCACATGGTGCAACGGGGGAGATGCGTATTTGTATTTTTAGACAAAATGAGAAAAGAGGATATATGTTTTCATATCATGCTTTACAGCTTCAAAACGGAATGCATGCATCAATGAAAATGGGAAATGAATGAATGAATCAATACAATAAATGAGATCGTAGATATATATATAGACAAAAAACCATTGTGAATTTCCTTATTTATTTAGTAAGACAAAATAAATCAACAGAATTCTAACACTTTTTTTATTATTTATTATTTATTTCTCATACAGCTCACTCAAATATTCAGTTGAGATAACTAGTATTTCAAGGGATAAGAGTAAGAGTCACAACTCACAAGTACATAGAATGAAAGATATTTGAGTGAAATGAAATAAATGAGACTAGTGCTTGTTTCAATAAGCTTTTGCGTGATTTAATATATTAAATTGAAACCTTTAAAACAAATATTGTGATTAAAGGTGTTATGGAACGTGTAAAACCTTGATTTTTAATGCATTTCCAAACAAGTTACTATTCTGCGTTCTTCTCCTTTATCTTCAGACTTTGATTTTCTGTTGGAGCTGTTCTGCTACTGGTCCTACATGGATTTGATATATGTCATATTCAATATTTTAGGGCTGCGTATATTCCCAGTTCTCACTTGACTTGTATCTTGGCTACAAAAAAAAAAACATATCTCATTAATCCTTAAAACTCTTTCTTCTGCAGCTGCTAGTAGAGTTAAGGATAGATATGAACTGTTTACATGCTTAGGATAACAAGAACACTTTGCAAGGTGCAAATCAAAGAGAATGTTGTAAAATTTGAACACTTCTCGTGTCATGCCTTTGGATTTTTTCGGTGAAGAAGTTTGATTATGTGCTTGACAATGAATCGAACTGTCTTTTCATTCATGCACGCACACACAAAGAAAGAGGGCTTCAAAGTCCTTCATGTACAGGGAACTTCATTGAATCATTGTAAGTAAGTACATACAGATAATTTTGTTAATATTTGTCTATGTCAAAGGATACGCGTGCACGTGTGTTCAAGAGAGAGAAACTTAGAGATTTTCAATGGTAAACTTTAGTTGAGTCGCCACCTGCAATTAAAATATTACCAGAATCAAAGTCATGTTCTGAATATTTGCAGAACTGTGCTGATACAATCCCAAAAATAAGATCAACTAGGTGTATCTACTGAGTCTCATTCTCGTAAGTCACTGATTTTGCATCCAAGCAATAACAAGCCTAAAGAATCAAAGCACTTTAAAAGTTGAAAAGATTTCTCACAGTACATTAACATATGCTTCACTATCATTCAGTACATATCTTTAAAAGATATTGAAAATCTATACACAGATCACACCATCAATCCCAAACATTAATAGTAAAACTGAGACTCTTATTCATCTTCTTCAATATTGTTTTTAGCTCAAAAGTTGTCTTCTTTCAAATGGTGATTTATTTGAATTTAGTAATTCCACAAAGTATCAAGGTCCATTGGTGCAGCTGAAGCAGGTGGGTGGTGCTGATTATCGAAGGGCCTCCTACCCATTTCAAAATTTGACACCACAGAAGAGATCTCAGTGTTGATATCAGTAGTGAGGCCTGTTTCCTGTGACTGAGAGACACTGACCATGTCCCTCTCTGTTTTGAAACTGTTGCTCAAGTTTGATCCATGGTTTCCAAGTAAGGCTCTAAGGATGGACTGGTCCTGCATATTGTAAACAGAACCGGGTAGTTGAAAACTTGCAGGAGCTTGAACAGCTTGAGTTGAATAGAGTGAAGTAGAAAGTGGGTTTCTTGGGAGAATGTCTGAAGGATTTGAAGAAACCCCAAAAAGGGTGTTGGTGAAGGAATCAAAGATCCCACCTTGGTTTCTTTGAATATCAATTGGATTGGAGAAGCAGGGCACGTAAGCCGATTCAGTCAGAGGTTTGGTTTTGCCAATGTAAGGGGAAGAATCCGTGAGAGGTGGTAGAACAGAAGAACCCAATTCATTTCCTAAAGAATCCAATCTCATTATCCCAGAGATATGGGTTTTCTTGCCACCCGAGTTCTTTTGAAACACCCTGCAAATCACCCACTCATTCTGCAAATCATGATGCAAAGAAAAGCATTAGCTTGAAAAAAAGAAAAAGAAACTAAGTCGAACGGAAAGCAGAGCAAAAGGATTCAAGACATTACCTTTGCAGTTTTGGGGAGGTTGTGGACAGAAAATTTACCCTCTAATCTGTATTCGTGCATGACCCAGTTGGTTTTCTCTCCTTTGGGTGCTCTGCCTTTGTAGAAAACCAGAGTCTTCTTCATTCCAACCAGGGATTTTCCTCTGTAAATCTCCTTGTCTTTCCCTGTGGCTTTCCAGTATCCAGCTTCAGTAGCTCTGTTGGTTCTTAAACCAGTTGGGTATTTTCTGTCTCTCACGCAGAAGAAGTACCACTCTTTTTCTCCCATTTTCGCTTTCCCTACAACCAAAAATGCAGACATAAAATAAAACCAAATCAGATTCTAATTAGTCGACAGAATTAAAGAAAAAGGATACAAATCAAAACAGAAAGCACAAATAGAAAGTGGCAGATAATTTTTGGTTGCTTTTAACTTACATGGCAAATCCCAAGGCTCAGACTTGTTCAGGTCCACCTCTCCAATGGCTCTTGCAGAAAAGTTGGTATCAGTCACCCTCTTGTACAGGTAATGACTTATAAGCTCCTCATCAGTTGGGTGAAACCGAAATCCAGGGGGCAAATCCATCTGATCCTCTTTCTTACACAGTACAGAAACGTTTTCCATTTCCACGTAATCTAAAACTTCTCTTGTTCTCTAAACTGAAAACTCTGTTTTCAATCAGAGAGATTTGGGATTTCAATCAAACCCTCACCCTCTACCTCTAAAACCTCTAAACCTTGAGAGGTTCTCAATGAAAAAGCTTCGATTCCCTGGGTTCAAGAATCTTTTTACCCAAATAAAATGAATCCCGGATAATTTATAAAGACAATCTGTTACTACGGTTTAAAAGAGAACCCACAGGAAAATCCACTGAAATTTGGAGAGAAAAGGGGATGAAAATTGGGGAAGACATGGAACTGAAAAGTTGTAAACCTGAAGGATGGAGATGGTTAATATGAGAAAAAGCAGAGAGAAAAAGAAAACCCCTAAATACTGTGTTTTGGGGAGAAAGAAACGTGGAATGTAAGGCAACCGGGTTGGTTGTTTATAGCCCACTTCTTTTAACTTTTCTGCCATAATAATTCTATCCCCCAAGTGCCATTCATTTAATTTCTTTGGCCAGTCATGCCTCACTTGGTAATTTCCTTATTTTCAATTAAAAATTCAAATGAATCAAGTATATTTAAATAACAATTTTAATCATTTAAATAGTTAACATAATCATGAACTTGTACGGGCCATCAAGACTTGGACGCTAATTTAGTGTATCTCAACATGCAATATTATAATAATTTATTTTTCCTTGATCAACAGAGAAAAAATAACTACAATAACCGACTAGCTAGTGGTATTAATTTGTAATTAAGAAAATATATAATATTGTTTTGCAAAAATAAAGAATCTTTTTTTTTCCCCTTACAAAAGAGTATTCAAGAAGCAAATAATCTTTTTTCAAGTGAGTGATCCCAGCTGTCTGAGACTCTGAATGCAACGAATAATAGAAAAGCAAGCTTTTCTCCGTCTTTTGAAAATCAGTTATATCACTTTATTGAATGCAAAATGACCTATATGACCCTCTATATTTATGGAGCAAAACGACAAAAGAAGAAAATAACTGGCTTTTTGTAAAAGTTTCCGAAACAGACATTGCAGAGATATTTCCAGCTAGTAAAGGTTAATAAACTGAAACTCGACACTTGCAAGGTGAAACAAAGTTAAGTTTGAAATTCAATTATATTTTTTCTATGTTGAAGCTCTAGTATTTGTAATGTACGCAAGTTTATATGACTATATTTCTGCAGTCTAATAAAAAAAAATTAGTGAACGTTTTCCATTTTATTTTTTGTTTCTAGTACTTAAAAAAATCCGCATTCTAATTAAATATTTATTGAGTGAATCAATCAACATTTTCAAATTAATTTTTTTAAAAAAATAATTATATTTTTTATTTTTATTTCACATTGTCTTATTATATTATCTTTTAATTTTTCTATTTCACTTCTTTGTTTTTTTAAAAAATTTAATTTTTTGAAGTGATAAAGTTTTTTTGCAAAGCGTGTGTGAGTACTCTCTAGTACTTGTTTGGTACGCCCGAATGGACTTTAGAAAAATAATGTTAGACCTGCATTTAATAATAGTTTATAAACATAGGATCATTAGCAGTGCAGGAAGATGTAAAATTGCGGAGCATGTGAGTATTAAAGTTAACGAATGTAAGAAAGAATGGTGATGTGTTGGGAATATTGCGTTTACACTCATTAAGGTGGTTAGGTGAACAAGTTGCAAAATAATGGACAAATTCGTTGGTGTTTCATAAGCTAATTTGTCTAGTCTATAAAGCAAAAATGTATAACAACTTAACGTGTTTTTTGTTTCTTTAAAAAATTAGTTTCTCTTTTCTCTTAATTATATTTTAATGAAGTCAAAATAAAAGGGGAACGTATTTTTACCAGAAACCTAATATAATAATAAATTTTAAAACCCTACGACATAGTAGCCTTTTGGAATACTCTTTTTATGTAAATGATTTCAATTTACTATTTTTGCATCCCATAATGCTATACCTAATTTTTATATTTATAATTATTCACGTTTACATGAATTCAACAAATGACACTTTTTTTTTTTTTTTTCCTTTTGATGTGCACCTAAATTTAGATAAGACTATATGCATAACTATACATAATTGTGAATATAAAATGGGTAAGGCAATACCTTTTTTTTTTTGTTCACAAGTAATAATACTCTTATAAGACTTGGTCTGTTCTGTTGGATGAATTCCAATTTATTGGACCTCTATGGAGAAAGAAATAAAGAATGAAAAAAAAGTTACGGCTGCTATTGGCTTTTGTTTTTTTTTATTTTTATTTCTATACAATATTATATAGAATTTTAGAATTTAATCTGATGATAAATATGCAATGAGTTTATTTAAATTAGTTAAAGTTCAAATACTAATATCAACTCTCATAGATACTCTTATAGAGAGAAGGAGATCTCCCAAGTGTTGGCAGTAGGACATTTCTTTTTAAGGTGCTATAAATATAATATAAGTACAAATATAATGAGAGGAACTCTTTTTTTTTTATATTATAATTTTGAATTTAAATATAAAATTCATAAGTCTTGAGAATAACTTACAATTATTTCTTTCAATGAGCCATATAAAAAAAAAAAAAAAGTAAGTCTAGTAAAATTTACATGCTACAATTTGTATATAATAAAAAAATAATTGTTAGAATTTAAATTCAATATAATATTAGTATAAAACTCTATATATTATCATTAAATAATAAATTGTCATATGACCAAAATAACTAAAGCAATTTATTAAAAGTAAAAGCTTTCAACAGCTCTTTTAATACGTAACAACATATGGTTGTATGTTTAAAGTCTTTTAGACTGTGAGTGGATTAAATCTTATTTATGACCTAGTATATAATAATAGGTAAATCATCGAGTGTTATAATCAATGATCTTGAACGTATATTGGTGAAGGCTTTTATGGTCATTGCAAATTCTGTATGTTATTTCGGATTATCTAATTGTGGAATGATCTGCTATCTAAATTAATACTATGACCAAAGTAACCTTTCCCTATCAAGAAACATATCCTAGCAGCCTAACAGGTAGACACGCGTCGTAGGAGTTTCAGTCGTCTGGGCAACCTATGTGCGTGCGTTCCGACGGACGAGAATTGAGTAAGAGCGTGCGAATGAAGGGAATTGACACTGCCGCCACAGGCAATCACATACCACAACGCTGCCGCCACGTGGCGAAGCCCTATTGATATTGATAACAAACATAAGAATTTCTGCAACCTCCGATTAGATTAACCGAAAGTGTTTGTTTGACCATGAATCGTTGGGATGCTGAGGTGGCAAGGGGTGGGCCCTGTTTCACCTGTTCCGACATGAGGGAATGAAAGAGACGAGGACGTGGAGAAATATGATTGATCAAAAAGCCCAGGAACAAATATGGAGATGGCCCAATTAAGATTTAGAGTTAGGCAAAGGTCAAGGAGATTTGATAGCATAGAAATGTTTGATTAGCCACTTCATCTTTTGAAACTAATGAACAATGATTGACCATTTCAGAGGGGCTGCCTAACTTTGGGAGGTAAAGATTGAGATTTTGGAAGTAAAGAACTGAGAACTATGAACATGAACAAGAACAATAATAAAATAATTTGAATCATGTTGGGGGAACCACCTTGTACCGTACGTGGCACTATTATCATCACACTGTTATAAAAATCATTCATCTAATGGGTTCTCAATCTGCCACTATTTGGTGATCTCAATTTTTATTTTTTGGGAGTTTGACTTGATATAAGATTGGTTATTATATATTAATAATTAAATAATTAGCAGAAAAATATTAATTATATTATTCGTTCTATTGAAGATACACTTGTTCAACTTAAGCTTTCTAGTAAGCTCACTCATTTCTATTATTAGAAAAAACAACTCTATAACGCAGTGGTCAAGATACGCATGCTAAAAATGGTATTAAGATAAGGTTGATTAGAAATCATACTGTTTAATTGTTTCTGATGGTGTTGTGTATGAAGTTATTGGTTAGGCTAAAGTATAAAAAATAAATAAAAATTCTAAATCGCGATTTGATTACTTCAAGGAAATTAAATACAAAAGGTGGAATGGAGGAATGTTGGTAATTTCTATCTTATAACTATATTCAAGTATAAACTATAAAGAACGTGGAGGACCTTTATAGAAATCTTCTTATGGCATATATTTGTGTATTGTGTATTTATGATTAAGGCATGATAAGTACTTATCAAATTATGATTAACATAAAATAAACAAAGGCAGTTGGGACATATACGGGTCCAATTCATATATATATAATTTCTATGTTTTGATGAATCCAATTAATATAATTTTTGATAGATGATGGAAGTCTACAATTATTATCAAATATTTTGAGGCCACGAATGATTAATGGAAAGAAAATTAAATCTATAGTTTTTTGTGTGTGTGTGTGTGTTAATATCATGAGTATTCTCATTTTATTCAATCGAGCATGAGACTAATCTCATTTAAGAGTTAGAAAAATTACGATTTTTTTTTTTATTCCAACAATGCTCTTATTGGACATCAAATCATTTACCATAGCTAATGACACACACCCATAATTTAATTTACTACCAGTTAAACTAAATGCTATCGGAATAAAGTTGCTTCATTAGTATAAAGTTTAGAGAAGCAATTAAACAATATAAATACATATGTAATTAAGCCAGTGCTTATTGGGGTAATTGATTGTTAAATTGTTAATATCTATTGATTTTGTGTTTATTTAATAGGGATTGTCGTAAATATGTTTCGATTATATTGAATTTTATATTCTTTGGAATCAACCTTCTCTAATCTATTGGATGTACCAAAAAAAGAAATAAAGTCGTGCATAAACAAAGAAAGAATAATTCCATCATCAATAATTTTACATAGTTGTATGTGAAAAATGTTATCATATGCTTCTTAATTAGCCTAGCCTCAAACAGTGATTTGGTGCATAATACTATGAATATAATACTATAATAATGTGTTATCAATATTTTCTTTACATTATAGACTAGAAAAAAGCATTTATAACTTTTATATGACGGTGCATTTTATTTTTTTTTGGCTGCTAATGGTTCATTATTTTAGTATAAGATATAAATAAAGTTGCTAGGATTGGAGGTCGTAGCAAGGAACCAAGGATAAGGAATATGCCCAATTGATTCTAGTTGGTTTGATATTGTAACTTTTGTTTGCTTATTCCATGGCAAGTGTGAACTCTTTTAATTTTTTAATCAAATTATATATTTACTAATTGCGTTTATATATTCATTTACATATTCTCCTTAACACTACGCAAATGGAATGCAAGAAACTTCAGGAATCAGAGTGATGTGCAACTTCAAATAGTCGTCAAAGCTAGATAATATATTTTAATCAACGAGTCATTTTCCCATAGGAATTGGTTATCCAAGAAATAGAAGAAAAAGTAAATTTTTTCCTTGCTTGCAGCTATATTATTAGCAAACATTATTGACTTTACTAATAACAGATATTTTAATTAAACACAAGTATATTAGCTAAAAAATTATTAATGAACAAAGTTAATAAAATTTAAGAATGCCTTAAAAAAGTTATTAAAACAATTTAAAGTTAGTCAACTTTTTTCTTTTGTTTATTGTGGAGGCTTGGGGTTACAGAAATATCTCATTAACTAGTTGCAACACCGTGTAATGCACAAACAACTAATAAAATAGAGAAAACTAACATGTGCAGAAAAACAAAAAAAAGTAGCACAAGGAAGAGAGAGAATAAATTGACTACAGATTACCTTATTCATAAAAAAAAATAAAAATGATTCTATATTAATTTGATATAGGGATTAATATAATAAATACAACATTATGAAAATAAAAGTAGAGTAATAACTCCATTCGGGTTGATGAACTAAAAGAGAGGGAAAAAGGTGTTTGAGTATATATATATATTATTAATCAATGCGATGACAAATTAGGTGTTGGAAATATGTAAAAGTCAAAAGTGAATCTTAGAACAATCTTGTCAATTCCAAATGGAAGATGAAGAAATCAGATTTCATGAACACAGCCAGCCAGAGGGGTAACAGTAGCATATAGTAATAGAAAAATTATAAATGTATCCATTTTGGTCCTTCTTTCTCATTATTCACCAGAAAGGATATGCTAAGTAAAATGATTGGTTTAAAGGCTAAAGTTAGGATACTGATTAGCATATTTTTAATATAATATTAGATACAAACTTATTATCCACTTGTCTGCAACTGCATATGCAGCATGCACTAAAGTAACATGCAGAAGATGTCACAAACTCTTCTGTTCACCATCCATTCAAACCAATTGTTTTATTTATAACAACCCAACACACCATTTACGGGGAGTTATTGGATGCTTATGTTACCTTAGGAATAAACAAATCCTTAATTATTGATTAGGAAGGTTTTAATGTTTTATCTAACCTAACTTTGGGCTTCGTGCTAGTAGCTTTTTCAAACTCCTTAGTTTATGTTTGATAACCTCATATTAAAGGTAACATTCTCTTTATAATTGGGCAATGGTAGGACATATGTGTGACCTACACACATGATCTGAAGGGAATGGGTTTCAACAATGTTTACATTTTCTACGTCATCTTCAACTGACATGGTCTCCTAATATTGAATCTAATACCTAATCTCATAATTATAGATTAATATTATTTTTAAAACTTGTGAGTTTCATGTTCGAATTTAAAATTATAATCAAAATACTAAAAAGAATNAATTAGATATAACATCATTTTTTTTTATTAGACTAGAGTATTACTCTTAGAACATAAAAGAATTAGTGGTGTATCATATAATTTGTCCTTGGGAGAATGCTAAATTGGGTTTGTAAGGCAAGCAGAGTTGAAGGTTTAATTGACAAACATGGAGTGGTCCAATATGAGTTGTATGCTGATTGGCATTTGCAGCCCACTAAATATGATCCTTTTTTGCTTCCTTCTTTTCTTTTTCTTTGTAAACCAGGATTTAGTGGAACAGGTGAACAGGTCACCAATTTTTGAAAGAAAGAGTAGTAGTAGTCAGGTCACTACCATTATAAAGTAGAGAGAAAAGGTGAAAAGCCCATGTTAGGGCTATACATGAGGTATGGCCTAATCAAGTAGCCTGTTATACCCCAAATTCCTCACAACTAATTCGGGTAGGGAAAGAAAAATCAATTGTATACCCAAATCTAGATTGGGCTTTGAATCCATTTAATGCCTCATGTTAAAAAGCATGAGAAAAGATTGGTTCCTCATGGTGGACTGAATCTGCACTATAAAAAGATACCCAAATTTTACTTGGAAGTTGTAACATACCATAAATGGTAAACTCTATTTTATCTTACCCATATAAATAAATAAAATAAAAGCGAAATTTTTTATTTACTAAAAATTTAGAGTAGAATTAATTTTTAATTTTAATATTATTATAAAAATTAAATCATTTAATATGAATCACATTTTTTAAAATATTTATTTATTTTTACTCCACTAGGATAACAAATACCACCCAAAACACCCCCCCAAGGAACGCTTGCTTGATTGACATTGACATTCACTTGCTACATTTGGAATTGGCGGTGGCACTGCCACCTTCACATAACATGATGAGTTTCCTTCTAAGTAGTACCCGACACCGACAGGGCAAATCCTTCGTTTGATTTTCTCTGCAACATGTTTTAGCAGTTAGCACTGTGGTCTCTTGTTTGTGTGTGTTGTGTTCCCCATCAACAATTACAAAGCATAAACCCCAATGACATTAGCCTTCCAAAAGGCTCAAAGAATTATGGCCCTTTTCAAGCAATGTTCCAACATGAAGCATTTGAAGCAGATACATGCTCGTATAATCCACAGTGGGTTTGATCAAAATCTCTTCGTCATTGGAAAGATCATTGTTTTTTGTGCCGCATCGGGGCATGGAGATATGAATTACGCCATCTCTGTTTTTGATAGGATTGAAAACCCGGATGGGTTTCTTTGGAACACCATGATTAGGGGGTTTGGGAAGAGTAATCAACCACAGAAAGCTTTTCATTTCTACAAGAGAATGCAGGAGGAAGGAGAGATGGCAGACAATTTTACCCTCTCTTTCTTGCTTAAAGTTTCTGGTGGACTGGGATCAGTTTTCCTGGGGAAGCAATTACACTGTGACACCATTAAACGGGGTCTGGAAACTCATGCTTTTGTCAGGAATACACTCATGCATATGTATGGTATGCTTAAGGAGAATGAAACTGCACACCAACTGTTTGAGGAAATACCCAATGTAGATTTAGTGGCTTGGAATTCTATCATAGACTGTCATGTATCCTGCGGAAACTACAAGCAAGCGCTCGACCTGTTCACGAGAATGGTGCAGAGTGGCATACAACCCGATGATGCCACTTTAGTGGTGACCCTCTCGGCATGTACTGCAATTGGAGCATTGGATTTTGGGAGACAGATTTATTCCTGCATCAAAGATACCGATCTTGTTGACATTACATCGGTCTCCAATTCTCTTATGGACATGTATGCCAAGTGCGGGGCAGTTGAAGAAGCACACGAGATATTTAGCAAGACGAAAAGAAAGAGCTTAATTACATGGAACATCATGATTCTTGGACTTGCATCACATGGTTATGGACAAGAGGCTTTGGCACTTTTCTCAAAAATGTTACAAGAGAATCTTGAGAGGCCAGATGATGTTACATTCTTGGGAGTACTGTGTGCTTGTAGCCATGCGGGAATGGTTGATGAAGGAAGACGATATTTTGATATTATGAGCAAAAACTACCATATCCAACCATCGATAAAGCACTATGGGTGCATGGTGGATATTCTGGGTCGTGCTGGTTTAGTCGAGGAGGCGTACAAGTTGATAAAGAGCATGCCAATAGAGTGTAATGCAGTTGTATGGAGGACGTTGTTAGCTGCATGTAGGGTTCATGGATATGTTGAACTAGGAGAGAAGGTGAGGAAACATCTATTGGAATTGGACCCAGATTATAGCAGTGATTACGTCCTTCTTGCAAACATGTATGCAAGTGCAGGTCAATGGAATGAGATGAGCCGAGAGAGAAGATCAATGCAGGAAAGGCGAATTCAGAAGCCAAAGCCAGGAAATAGCTTCATTGGCATTCCTAGAATGAGGCCAGAAGATGTACACTGAAAGATTATTATAAGACTACACAAATGTTTTGCACACTTGCAAAATACAGATTTTATAGATCAATTATCAACAAGAAAAAGCGATCACGAACTCCTATTAGCATTTTGTTTAATGCTTAAATGAAGTTTATATTAGACAGTGTCCAATCATCATTTTAAAAGTGAGTACTTTTATCTCGTTTACAGAGGAGTAACCCACAATAATAACATCTGTAAATCACTCGTTTACGCTAAGAAAGTTTCTTCTGTTTCTTATCCTGCCACTCTTTGATGTCAGCATCTATCCTTGCCTTCACACTTGTATGGAACCCTAGATATGGTTCATATCCAAAAATTGTTTGGAGGACCTGAAAAAGGCAAATAGTAGTAAGTACAGATTGTTCTACATCTCAAACAGACCAGTCTACATGGTTATGACAAGCAATTACCTCAAGCAACACAAAGAAAGGAGCCATTAGAAAAGCTTGCAAAAGATTGTCCAAGAGAGCTGGAGCACGTTTCTGCAGAGGAAATTTTTTTTTTTCAACCTAATTGGAATTTGCAACCATGCTTGAGATGCATATAAATTATAAAAATAAATCGTTCACCTCAAACACGCCATGACCAATAAACTGTCCAGTCCAACAAAGCAACTGAGTTGCCAACACAACCTGAAAGATTGATGTCATAATCAGAGTTAGAATTTGGTTGATACTTAACATGGCATTTTTAGCATGGTTCTTCTTCCCAGACTGCTTTTCTCAGAAAAAAGAACATATGCATTAAAAGTTGGAACTGTATTAAACAGTTGTGGGTTGCAAATAAAATTCAGAAGTTATTTTCCTCATTACACTGATTGCATGTAAAATTTTATGCCACCTATCGAGATAGATTTCTAATCAGTCACTTCTTAACATTAGAACGTGAAAAGGAGAAAGAAAAAGCAACAAGAACTGAAACTATGGCTTTCACTCTTTGATGCAGGGATGTAGCTTTTAGAATGCGTAGTGGGGCAACAATATAATATGAAGAACAACAACTCTGCAGATAAGAAACTAAAAGAAATATAAAAGTTATTCATCGAATATATCCAGATTTATATCAGACGTAGATAGAATTAAGGTAACAATGGATCTGTGAAAAAGAAACGCTAATAACAAACTTGCTCATACAGAATGCATTGTATGAAACATTATAGATATAGAAGTGCACATCAGTATGAGGTCAACATTGAAACAAAAGGTTTTATTCACAAAACATAACACAACATATCAGTGTTAAAACAAAACGCTACAAATAGCTGGTTGTCTGATACAAGAGAACAGAATCAGCTCCCATATTGCTTGTTCTTAGTTATCTCCTACTATGCTCATCATCACAAGTACATTAATATCTAAAACCTCGTAGTAAAAGCAAAATTGTATAAAAAAATATCCAGCTATAATTCATGGAAAACTGTGACAATAAATGAAAGATTAAACAGTGAGGACACAATAATCATTCTCTCCATAGTTGTATCCATGTGCGAGTATGTGTATAAAAAAGCAAAGAGGAATATAGAAGAATTGAAGGCAAAATATGAGAAACAGTGCGACATCTTACACAGATCAGTTGAAAGATTTTAACTTTTCCAGGTAACAGTCATAAAAATTTACATAGCTGGTAATGCATCCCATACTTGCAGCGCTTTTCATGTTCAAATAACAAGGAGAGAAAGAATAGTTAAGTAAATGCTTTGACTCTTCCAGAATGGTCCAAAGCACAAAAATTTGCTCGCAGTAACAGTAGCTACTGAAGGTACAACAAGCGTAAAGACGAATTGAACAATATTACAGTCAAACATAGCCATGCTACATAGGAATTCCATTATTTCTTTGGCCGGATTCTGAGAAGATGAAATAAATTCAGATTTCCATGTTATTTTAGTTTGCACGGCCAATTGTTGTCGTTTTGGGCCATCAGATAAAACATAGCAATAAGTGATAAAAGGCAAGGCATACCTTCCACGCCAGAGAAAACCCAAGCTTGCTGGCAAGAACACTGGCTCCGACCCAGCAGGACAAACTGAGCAAAGCAGCTAAAGACCCAGCTTTCTTATCCAAAACGAGATAGAAGAGGGCGTAGATCAGAGCAAGTAAGAAGCCGTAATTGAAAATCAGGTCATGATTGAACCCTATTTCAGGGGCTTTGAAAAGGGGAGGGGTGAAGTAGAGAAGAACTAAAGTGGAGAAGAAAATTGGCCACACAAACAGGGTGTGTATCACAATGTTAATTGGGTTGCTGTGGTAAGCGCCATAGAAGGCAAAGTGCCTCTCAAGATCAAACAATCCGCTCCTCCCCATCAAGATTCCTCAGAGTTTTGCAGACACAGATAGAGGTGAGAAATAGGTTTCTAGAGATTACGATGATGGCAATTGGGTGTCCTTAATATTTATAATAATATAAAAATTGATTGAAAACACAAAAGTTAAGGATGGAAACGTTGTATTGACTCTTGGGGGAAAACCAAAGTGAGTTGCCCTTTGGAAGTTTCTTCTTCCTGTGAAAAAGATCGCTGACATCTAAAAATACGTAAGCTTCGGTTGAATCCGTGTCCAAAGCGGTTTCTTCTTTCTCATTTTCCATTTTCGTTCTAAATTTGTGGCTAAAAATTAAAAAGCTGAAAATGAAAAATTTGACCTTAATGGCCCATGCAGGTCTCGAACCTGCGACCTTCGCGTTATTAGCACGACGCTCTAACCAACTGAGCTAATAGGCCAATTGATAAAAACGCAACATGAACTATTTATTGACGTAAAACTATTTTGCTAACCTGTTTTTGTTGAGTAACTTAATAGGAGAGCATAAATGGATTAAGTAAATTGAAGTTGATGGCAAACTGCCAAATTGCCAATACACAAACTAGTCATTTTATGTCACGATTTTGGAGAATTCCACCCATGTCCAATTTGTTTGTATGAAGGGTGGTTCTTAGTTGCCCCCTTATCCACTCTCTCCCACGTATGGAAGTAGCAGCATAGGCATACAACCAACTTCCACTGCTACTTTTCGTTCAAAACCATAGCTGAAGCTATCATGGGTTTCACCATTTTCAATTCTCATATCCAAAGCTCATGTGTACAAACAAGGAGATTTGAAGCCAACCCAACTTCAAGATTGGTAAAGTCCTTTGCTTTCCGTTGCCACAACTTCATCTCAGATTCACATGCTAGTTTCATTGTTTCAAGCAGTGAAAATGAGTAGCTTTATTGCTTTTGCAGCTTAAGCAGCATTCAGCCTCTACCCTTGTTATCGGATTTCGGCAGGTAAGTAGTTCACGTTAAAAATATGTTGACAGCAATATAAACCAAACCATTTGCGTAAGACATTCAGTTTGAAACCTTAATAGCACTTCGATGTTTGTATAAAGGCCCAAGAGGGAAAGAGGAAAAGAGGTTCTTTGTGTAAAGTGAATGGCTTGCCTGATTGGCCCCTGATGGCAGTTTTAGTGGAACAAATTGAAGGGCAGAGAGATTATATAACGTATAAATCTGTTACGCATCTTAGTGATCAGTCAATTAAGAATGTGTGTAAGTTTCAAATACCCTTCTTCCCCGAACTCTTTCTTTTTTTGGTGGTTTTAATTTTGTATTCTTGGTGATGACTTTTCTGTCGCAGATTCTTGGTACATAATGTTCACCGTTTGGGGATGCTTATTCTTTGGTGCCATGAAGGTAAGCACTTCTCCTTCCATTTATTTTTGTGTATCCTATATTATTTGATTGATTTTAGAGTTGAGTTTGATTTTAGACTTTAATTTGGTAAATTATGATATAGGACCCATTCTACGATTCAGAATATTACAGGGGAGATGGAGGAGATGGTACTGGAAATTGGATCTATGAGAAGGTAATCTTTTTTAGAGTATAGTATCTTCAATACAGGGGAAAGTGGTAAAACTAAAGGATATCTAACAAGTCTTACCATGTCTAAAAGCTGATTGATCAAATTTATTATCCACATTACATGTCAATATCTAAAGTATCTGGCTATCTGCTATGCCTATGAGAATTAACTAAGTTCTATAAAAGGGTCATTTGAAAATTGAAATCCATAGTAACCAAAGTCAGTGAAAATAATTTAGCAAAATTGCACTTTTCTTCAGGGAGTGGGTTGTGTTATGTGCTAGTTTTCTAAGGCTATAAATATGCAGCAAGAAGAGATGGAAGCCGAGGCAAGAGAAGCTCTGTGGCGGGAGGAGCTGATTGAAGAGATTGAACAGAAGGTTGGAGGTTTAAGAGAACTGGAAGAAGCTGGCAAGAAGGAGGAAGAACTAGTCAAGTGATTTTCTTTCACATTTCATGCATTAATCATTGTAATATTGTGTATATATAATTCCATCAATTTTCTCCCATTAGAACAGAATGCTTCTTCTTATGCTTCAAATGTACTGTAAAACCACACATTATTTTAATGGAAAACAAATCACAGTATGCACCAAAAGAAAACAAATGTACTGTATATATATATTTATATATTTTTCCGACCCCTTTTTTTCCTATGTGCCATGAGATAAGTACAAACGGAAAAGAGTAACTTGAATGCGTGCAATGTCTGTTATATGTTGAGGTTGGAGATGGAGATGCTTATGCACCGATTTTACCCAAACCAAGACTAGTTTAAGCCCAGTTCTGTTTAAAGAAGACAAGGTTAGTGCTGTAATTGAAAGGGTGAGGGAGGTACATGTACTGTATAATTAATTTCCTTACACTCAAACCAGAGTCTAATATCCCAGACACTCCAAAACAGATACATATCTGTTAGATTTCTCAGGCTTTTCATGTTTGATGGATTCGCATATTCTCACTAATACCTTGATCATGTGAAAATGTTTTCATTTATGAGGAAAAAAATTAAAATGGTGGTTTCCACGACCATAAAGATTGGACATTAATTGTCACAAGTTTCAAGTGAGAAGGAAATGTAAAGCTCTTGGTTGTCCATTACTAAAAAAATCTCCAACCAGTTTCTCTAATGCTTTATTTAATTTTAAAGAGTAATATATAAAAAGGATGCTTCTTTTGTTCTAGTTCTGCCCTTTGCTTTTTGGTCTACATCATATGCCGACGCCCCATTAATCATTATGCCACATTCCAAACCAAACTCCTTCTACCTTTGTGCCCATTGTTTTAGATCCCATGGCTCCAAATTCAAACCAATTGGCCATTAAATTTCTATATATCCTTTGGGCTATGCTCTTCTGTTTCTACAATTTACGCCACTTTATCTGTTTATCCTTTAGAAGAGTAAGCCCCACGTATCTTATCCTATCCTATCCCTTTCCCATAACATAAAGCAGAGCAGAGAAGCAGGTAAAAGGATACAAGTTAAATAAACTCACAAGCAGAACCTGAGGAACATGCGTTTACGACCTCAGGTGTTATAAAATATCTAACGCATTAGGCATATCATATGCACCCAAAGTAGATATGGCATATGGGCAAGTTTACTCAACCTCGTTGGAAGTGCCTGCAGTTTTTGCCATTTTCCTATTTGCTGAGATGTGAGGTGCCAAAATAATGATCACTATTTTTTTTTTCATCTCCCTTGTTTGCTGAGCAATCTCTTTGTCATTGAGGCATTAGAATCACATTATTTGTTACCCCACAATGATCTGGATGTCACAAGCACTAGAGCCCATTGGAACCCATTTTTTCAAACTTAAAAACAATTTTTTATTATCCACGAGACAGAGAGAGAGAGGGGAGAAAATTAAGAAACAACAAGTTGGACTTTTTTCCAGGACAGTAGTGTCTCGTGGCGAGCACGGTTAATTAGTTATTTTTCATCTAACGATGAACATGTTTTTTGTGTTTTTTTTTTTTAATGTTGGTTGGCTTGTTCTTGAGAAAAACTATAAATTTGTAAAAATCGTCTTAACCCATTATTTTACCTACACGTTACCCACCTTTAATTGACTGGTTAGTTGTTTTTGTGCCACGAGTGGCAACAAAGTCGCATCCTTTTTTTGGGCCATGAAAATCAAATCAGACACATTCACATGGCCAACTCAACTCAAACCAAAAAGTATGTAATATGTTATATATATATATATATATATATATAAAGAAAAACTATGTAATATGTATCGTATTCATCATCATCATCATCATTCTTGTATTGTAATTGTAAAGTAACACACACACATGGGCAACTCAACAGTAAGAGAAAAACTATGTAATATGAATCGTATTCATCATCATCATCATCATTCTTGTATTGTAATTGTAAAGTAACACACACACATGGGCAACTCAACAGTAAAAGAAAAACTATGTAATATGAATCGTATTCATCATCATCATCATCATTCTTGTATTGTAATTGTAAAGTAACACACACACATGGGCAACTCAACAGTAAAAGAAAAACTATGTAATATGAATCGTATTCATCATCATCATCATCATTCTTGTATTGTAATTGTAAAGTAACACACACACATGGGCAACTCAACAGTAAGAGTGTAATATATATATATATATATATATATATATAAAGAAAACTATGTAATATGAATCGTATTCATCATCATCATCATCATTCTTGTATTGTAATTGTAAAGTAACACACACACATGGGCAACTCAACAGTAAGAGTGTAAGATAGATACTGGTCGGGTTTGGGGTTAATTTATCCAACATAAATGCAAAAAATATCGTTGTGTGTGGATAATGTAATGTAATGTTTTCCTTTTTAAATTTCCCCCATAAATGAAAATGGATAAAGTTTTTTTTTTTCTCTTTTTACAAGAAATTGGATAAAGTGAAATCAAATCAGAAGGGACCCTCCCTGCACAATTTCATTTTACATTTCCGGTTTCCACTTCTCTGCCCACGTTTGCAAGAACAAACAGAATTCTCTCCTGTCTCTCTCTTTCATCAGCCATTCAAAAAGAACACCTTTTTTGTTCAAAGCCGGCACTTTTCATTCAAAAGTAGGGGAGAGCTTTTGCTGGTTATCTGTTTCAGAATCCTTTGAATCTTCTTGGCGTCTAACAACGAAGGGATTTTTGCTCCACATCGAAGTGTTTTGAATCAACTAAAAAGTCGCTTCTTTTATCAAAAGGTTGAAGCGAGACTATTATTGGAGGCAGCCATTTCATGATCTAACCTCGATAAGAGATCTCTGATTTTGACTAGTAATGGCTTGTTCATTGAAGAGTGTCGTCTGTGTTTCTGGATTGAATGAGAATGTACTTAGCTCTAAACCCAAAGGGGTTTCTGGGTTTTGTTCCTTGGTTGGTTTTTCAAAGTCTACAACATCAAATTCAAAAGCCCGTTCTACTTTGAACATTGATTTCATGGGAAAACCCATGATCCTTTCAGATGAAAAAGGTTTTGGAGATTGCAGTTCGAAAACCCCGAGCAATTTCTCTGTTAATGTATGTGAAGCTTTTACTTTCTGGGTTTTGGCGTTTCGCTTCTAAGTTGTTCTGTTTTCTTAATGTTCAATCTTTGGTCTCAGGCACAGGCATCAACTTGTATCAGCCTAGCTCTGAGATGGTGGGAGAAGACCCTAAAGCCTAATATGATTGAGATCCATTCAGCGCAAGAGCTGGTCCATTGTTTGCTCAATGCTGGTGACACACTGGTTGTGGTAGACTTCTATTCACCTGGTTGTGGAGGTTGCAAGGCCCTTCATCCCAAGGTAACTTTTTTTTAAAAATTTTTTTTGTTATTTTATCTTGGGGAGGAAAAGAAAAAAAAGCATGATTGTCTGTTCTATTAGATTGTTGAATCCTAGCCTGGGACTTTTTTTTACTGGGTCACAATTTTTGACAAAGTTGTTTTCTGGAATCAGATCTGTCAATTGGCTGAACTATACCCAAATGCAATATTTCTTCAAATCAATTACGAGGAGCTGAAAACCATGTGTCATAGTCTGCGCATTCATGTGCTACCATTCTTCAGGTTCTACAGAGGGGCAGAGGGTCGAGTATGTAGCTTTAGCTGTACTATTTCAACTGTAAGAATTTGAATAATGCAATCCCATTCCTCTCAGTTTCTCTGCATTGGCTGTTTATGCTTGTCTGAAATTCCAACTTAGAAGTGTAATATTATTTTGTGCCACAGATCAAGAAGTTTAAGGATGCCTTGGCAAAACATGGGACTGATCGATGTAGTCTAGGGCCAGCAAAAGGTTTGAATGAATCGGAGATGAAAGATTTGGCGTCAATTGGTGAATTATCGGTTAATTCCCCGTTAATGTACCCCAAGGTTGAGAAAATGGAGGGTTTTGTTCTGCAAAGTGATGATTATTCTGGTGTTTGGGGCAAGGCAAGTAATACTAGGGAACTCAATCAAGGGCTCCTATGCTGAAGGTTTCAACTTTCAAGTTTCAATTAGAGCATTTAGCTTAGCTTATAGGAGCATGAAGAGTATAACGGAGTAAGGCAGCTCCGTTTTTATCTTTTTTCTTTTTGATTTTGTTTGTCATAATTTTTTGTATATTGTTTTGGTTTTTTAGAATGTTCGTTTGGGGCTTGTAACCTTTTTGAAATTGAGTCCCTGCGATTCAGTTATCCACCCTGATTCTGAGATAGCTATGTTCCTGATATTAGTCTCATGACCTAAGAATGGTTCTTGTTCTTGTTAAGATAATTTGGTTAAGGCCATATCGGAGAATGTAGTTGATTTATTGATGCTTGTATCAATTTATGGAACATGTGAAAGTGCAATCTATTTGCATTTTGATGACATAACGAAAAAACAAAATGCTGCTGAATCTGACTGCTGTAGCTCCTTGATTTTAATGGCGATCACTAACCGGCTTTCTACCTTAAGAAACCAAATAGGCACCGCTGGAGAGGGCTGAGGATATCTTCACATTTTTTATTTGTGTGTTATTCATACTTTCTCATATAAACTTAATCATATGTGTGTTGTTTTTAATTTAGAGTAATTTTTTTTTTATTCTCCAATACATCTACAATTAATTTAGTCTTTAAAAAAACTTTTAGAAAAATAACATTGTCAATCTTTTAAATACCATGTTAAACAGACAAGTTTGGTAGATGAGAGTTAATAGAAAATTATTTTGATAAATAAAATTATCTTTTAAAAATTAAAATAATACTAATAATTTTTATAATTATTTAAGGACAGAACTGATTATGCATATAGCTTTCAATAAAAAAAAAATGGGTTTTACTTTTTAATTTATTATTTACTTTTAATGAGTTAAAATACTTATAGTGGAGTACAAAATTTGGATATTTTCGGTTTGGCTCCTTTATTTCAAGGTTTATTTGCAATTTTGGTCTCCCTATTTTAACCACTTGAATATTTTGGTCATCTTTCTTTAAAAATGAACTATTGAGTCCCTGTATATTCATAAAATGTACAAGTTTAGTCCATTTATCTTTAAGTCAAAAGTCTTAGGTTTAATTCAAGGTGTAAAGTTCTCTAATTCATAATTTCATCGTTCAGATTGAAGAGCTACGTCTTGTGAATCTTCCCATTAAATTTCAGCTCGATCTAACAGTGAATAAGTCTAAATTTTTGGTTATATGAAAACTTATAGTTTTGGTATTTTGGGCTGAGTTTCACCGTTAGATCGAACTTAAATTTATTGAGGAGGTTTACAAGATGTATCCCTTCAATATGAACGGTCAGATTATGAATCAGAGAACTTTACACCTTGAAATAAATTTAAGAATTTTGACTTAAAGATAAATGGACTAAATTTGTACATTTTATGAATATAGAGGGACTCAATAGTTCATTTTTAAAGAAAATGGACCAAAATGTTTAAGTGATTAAAATAAGAGACCAAAATTGTAATTAAACCTTATTTCAATTGACAAATACCAAGCGAAGCAACCTATGAACGTAGAAGGCACCACAGTGTATATGTCTCTTGATATGTTTTTTTTTTTTTTGGTTTTTCTTTTGTGTTAATAGTCTCTTAATATGTTTTGTGTGTAATGAGACGAGACTTGCATACACCGACCTATGAACTGACACCTTAAATTAAAATTAGAGGGGGGCAGAATAAATCTAGGTATAGCCCCACCAACTTCTCGAACAATGGTTTATGACTCACTTGGTGGCAAGTTGCCCATGGACTAGAGATATGATATTTGATATGAGAATCTAAATTTGCCCAAGTTAACAAGTGGGCCCGAGATGTACCCGGATAACAGCTTTAATTACTCGGATACGGTGGCACTGACGTGGATTCCTGAAGAATCCTACTCAGCGTGGGTCCCAATGAAATAATTTCATCAACTCATGTCATGGATCATACATATTCATATGGATAAGTCGAGAGCTTATTAAAAAACATATAAAATTAGAAATTAATAAAGAATCCAAGGCCAAAAATGTAGTGCAAGTGTGCAACTTGGTGCAAATAGAATTAGATTTAGGCCCTAGGGTCTAGGGCAGGCAGGCAAGTTGGTGAATCTACTGCAAGTCTGCAACTGCAAGCATGCTTTCCTCGTAAACTGAAAAAACTGAATGTAGAATAGCAGCAGACAAAATGCAGCTCACAGAATTCGTGGCTTCTCGTAGCCGCGCAAGGCCTAACCATTCAGATTTAGGAGTACCCTCTCCCTCTGAACATTGACCTTGGCCCAAATGGAACTAAACTTTTTACCTATTGAAATCTGGGCTTCTGAGAGCCCATATCAGCCTTGCAATGAACTAAATGAATCATTTTTAAACCTTAAGAGAGGGCCCATAAAATGCCTCGAATGCCCCTAGAGGTAGAGGTCACCAGAAGAAATTAACCACAAAAACCACTAATATGAAAGAAATCAAGGACAAATCATGATTAAGGTATTCTAACAAATACAAGACTACTGTAAAATCTGTCATTTGCTTCAAGAGTGTTTCAAAGTAATGGCATGCTTTAATCTCTCAACCCAAGTTTGCCAAAGTACCCTACAAAAGAGCATCCTAACACAAACACAACCAAGATATTAGTCGTCGTCTCACAACTCACAAAGCATCACAAGATGCTGGTTTTGTGCAATTTATGTACCTCAGCATGAGTATTAATATATATATACAAAGCATCACAAGATGCTGGTTTTGTGCAATTTATGTACCTCAGCATGAGTATTAATATATATATATATATATATATATCTACTTTAAGCTTATAATGTAGTCTTTTAATATTATCTGATCTTGAAATTTTGCAACAAGCTCGCCAACAATCTCTCTAGCAGTGCTCTTTGATATATTTCTATTCAACATCTTTCAATTTTGGATTTAGTACTTTTTTTAACTGTTAGTATGTGCTGAATGCTTGCCAGTTGCATTATTTGTATTTCCAGTCCATATCTTTCCATTTTGGTACGCTAATCTGCCGGATAAACGAAATTTCAGAACATTCTTGCTTCAAATGACAGTTGAATTTGCATGCAGTCTCTTGGCGAAATGGGGATTTTGATGGAGTGTAACTTTGCCAATAGATTCACTGATTCAGCCAGGCGGAAAAAGAAACAACACCACAAGCCAATCGTAAAGTCAGCGCATCAGCGAAAAACGAGGTCATCACTATTTAACAGCATAAGTTATATTTCAGTACAAAAAAATCACTACAAACAGATGAAGACATATGTACTACATAAGCTCAAGCAGCTTTCTATTACACTTCCAAATCGTATTCAGCAATAGGTCTTCTGGGTCAGTCGGTGTCACAAGACTCGCAACGTGTTTCTGTTCTAACTCCGAAGATAAACCCGAGAGGGGAATACAAGCCTTCATTATATCCGTACAGAACGATTTATTACATGAGTTGCTTCTGGAGCCCGAAAGTTATCAGGCTTCTACAAAAGCAACATTCAAATCTCCGTTCTTAGTCACAATCATCAGGCCTGTATCCTAATCAAGACCATTCCTTTTTTTCAGTAACTGAGAAGCAACAACAATTCAGATATCTAGGTGTAATGAACAATCATAAGTAGTACAAGTTCTAATTATCATTAGCCAAAAAATAAAAGAACAAGTTCTAATCATATAAAATAGCAAGAAGAACACTAGAACAGTACAATATTTGAGGTGTGCTTGATTAGGTCAGTGGAACATGAAAAAGGCTGAAAACAGAGAATAGAGTGAAAATGGAAATGCATCCCAAATTTTCTCCCTTTCCAATGTCCACTGGCATATCCAAGCACAACCTAAGATATTTGGCCCAACGACTCAAAATAGGCATACAAGCAAAATCTGAAAACAAGATTGGACGAAACTAGAAATATGTGCCTCAGATTTAGGTTCTTTTCAAAGCTGCAGCTCAGAGTATATTTAAAGCCATCAAAGGCACCTCCATCACATCAAAATCTTGAGACAATCAGAGAGGGAAAGATAAACTTGTACTATATCACATATACAGACAACACATATGCAAGATGCATTACCCTCTAAATATAGGAGTAAACCAAACATATTCGTAGGTAATGTGTAGATCCAACATCAGAAATAAGACAAGACATCTACAATAAGATATGGCCTCAGAGGTAGTGACAATTGAGATATCATCATAAACACGTCTGTTAATATGTGCAATTGAGTACATCATAGGCCAATAAGTTCTAAGTGTTCTCAAATATCTCCAGAAGTCAAGTTATTTCAAGAGTTGCATTAAAACATTCTGTTCTTTCAAACACTAAAAGTAAACCAGAAGGCAACATTCATCTTCTTAGAAAAATAATTGTTATTAGATAATTAAAATTTTAGACTAGTTTACATGAAACAAAATTAGAAGGCATCAAAACGTAAATATGTGCATCAGAGAGATTCCCAAAGACAAATCATCATTCTCTTATAGAGTGCTGATGTCCCTGTCTAATTTATCGTCACTTGCACAGAGAATAATAGTAATGCTAACCAAACAAAAATGAATTCAAAAACAGACCACCAAGAAGCCAACAAACAAGGGTACCTAGGGGGTAATCTTTAATTATCACAGTGCAATTCATGGTTATTCTAGAAAGTGACAATGGAAGCATAAGATATCGAAGGAAAATAATGTAATCTTAGTGAGAAAATCTGGTTGTCAGTCGTCTCCAAAAGAAATTCATAGAATTCTCACATGTAACAAATACTGAAATAATGACAGTACAAACTAATCGGTGAACCTAAAGGAAAAACCTAAAAAAAGGTCTGAAAAGCATATATGAGTAATGAATACTCCAAAAGATGAAAACTTGTTTATGATCTGAGTAGATTGGGTATCAAAGCATCAGAGAGATTCCCATTAGACCAAGTCATCAATCTCCATAGGAGTGCTGATGTCCCTGTCTATGTTGTCATCACTTGCATATCAGAACCACATTCAGATTGTAACGGCAGCAGCTACTCATAAAACTCATGAGCTAGAACGCATAGATTTAGAGCAAGAACACAACATAAGATATTCAACTTACAATTGCAGGCATGTCATTAATTGATCAAAGATTACAACAACAATGCAGATATCCGACAATGAAAACCTATGGAATTAATGACGATCCAATCATGAAGACACAATAAACGCCATAGATATAAAACTTAAGAAGAAGTTTGAGACACAAATGGCATTGGGATTATGGGAGGGATAGAGTAGCCCTGTTGTTGTGTATCCTTAAAAAGGACACAAACCTAAACCAACCTAAACCTTTGGGGTTATGTTCAAACAAACCCCTCTATTAGCTAAGGTTGAGAAGGAGTGCCTCAGATAAAAATTGATATCATAGAAATAACTCTCGGAGTATATTTAAAGCCATCATAGGCACAGACAAAAAATAATAATCTTTTCAGGAACTAAAAGAGTAGTAAGACAGGGATTCTGGGATGAACAAGAAAGGAAGAAACACGAAAGCTATCGGAGAAGAAAGGAAGGCACCGCCGCAGCTTTCAGAATCAGTTCAGCTGTGGTAACTAGGGNAAACGCCATAGATATAAAACTTAAGAAGAAGTTTGAGACACAAATCGCATTGGGATTATGGGAGGGATAGAGTAGCCCTGTTGTTGTGTATCCTTAAAAAGGACACAAACCTAAACCAACCTAAACCTTTGGGGTTATGTTCAAACAAACCCCTCTATTAGCTAAGGTTGAGAAGAAGTGCCTCAGATAAAAATTGATATCATAGAAATAACTCTCGGAGTATATTTAAAGCCATCACAGGCACAGATAAAAAATAATAATCTTTTCAGGAACTAAAAGAGTAGTAAGACAGGGATTCTGGGATGAACAATAAAGGAAGAAACACGAAAGCTATCGGAGAAGAAAGGAAGGCACCGCCGAGGCTTTCAGAATCAGTTCAGCTGTGGTAACTAGGGTTCAGAGTCATCCGATTCCACCTACAATGGCTAATATATAGAGCAACTACCAACTATCAAAAAAAATTAGGGCAAGGAAGGAGGCGGCACTGCTCTTACTCTCATTCTCAATTATCACATCCAGATTTCTTTAGTGGGCCGAGGGATCTCAATTGTAGATACAAGAAAAGAAGTGTTAAAGTGAAACAGTGAATGGATTTTATTGTTTGGGTCAAAGATTAGCCCAAATGGGTTTTAGATGGGCTGTTCGAAAGATTAAAAATGGGCCCTTAGGCCCCTTAGCAATTGGACATGTTCAAATGATGGGAGACCATTAGCAAAAGAAAAAAAACAATGGTAGGAGAGTGTAGAACATCCCCTCCTATCTTAGTGCTGAAGAATTGCATTTTAAAAGTTATAACTGTTATTAAAAATTAAAATTCATAATATTAATTGCAAAAAAATTGCATATTTTTAATTTTGTGAGAGATGTTATTCATACACTTCAAATCTTTACCTTTGCATACATTGTGGTTTCTAATTCAATTTACATTTTACAATTTTAATAAGAATCACTTAACCTTTTTAAGTATCATATAAAATGGTATAAATTTAAGATGTATGAATACACATTTCTCTATTTTCAACAAAAAAAAAAAAGAATAGGCATATCAAACCTCATCTACTTGTTAAAATGGATTGGATAACAATTAATTAATGGTCTATATATTTTTATTTTTCACATCACAGTCTCTTTGTAATTAAAGTAATTTAGGATGAGACATGATGGAGGACAAGTGTCTCATTTGTAAGGACTAGGGGTGTTCATCGGTTGGATTCGATCAGTTTTCAGGCAAAACGTCACCCGATCGATGGTCATCGGGTGGAGGAAACAGCCACCCGCCGCTGACCAACTGATGGAGGAAACCGAGACTTATCAGTTTGTGCAGATTTGGTTTCAGGCGATCGGTTTGACCGGGTTGATGTTTTATGGTAGCCAAATATCATCGGAGCATAGACAATTAGACATTAGAGCAAGAGATAGAAGTAAAACCGAAGGGGTCTTCTCTAAATACCATGAAAAAATAGAATATACTCTTCCAAGAAAGTCCAGGGCCACAAAACAAAATTCCAAACAAAAATTAAAAAAAAGCTTTTGATGCCACTCAACTGTGAAGGTTGGTTCCACACATCAAAACCGAAAGGAGGCTGGTTCCACCATTTTTGTGGGTCGTCTGAGTTAGTGAAAGAGGAGAAGTGGAAGAGGAGAGATGAGAGAGGAGAAGAGAAGTGGAAGAGACAAGCAAAGTGAAGAGAGAGAAGAGTATGACTATGGGTCTATGAAAAAGGAGAACCGAATTGATAGAGAAGAGAAGCAAAGAGTAATTGTCTGACTTTTCACTTTTCACATGTGAAAACGTGCAACAAATATCAAAACATGTGAAGCATTTAATGCATTCGGTTTATTTCGGTTTTTCTTACTTAAAACCGAACTGACCGGTTTAAACTGAAATCTTAAATCTCAGTCATCCGATTCTATCCGTCTTTCATCTGTAACGGTTGGATTGACATAAAAATGGTCCGGTTCGGTCGGGTTATAATGGATTCATCGGGTTATGTACACCCCTAGTAAGGACTAGGGAGCATAGATTTCTTTTTGATGTTGATGACTCGCAAAACCTTATCTTTCACTTTGCTCTATGTCTAATGATTTGTGATGTTAATTGTGACAAAAACAATGTGTAAAATAGATATGTGTGCTTGTTTTTGATTTGTGATATCGTCCATGGAAAAGGGGTTGTCTCCTTTTGTTTTCCGTCTAATCCATATCACATGCACATGGGGTTAAAATAGACTCCTATCTCTCTCTGCTCTTATATTTTTGAACGCACATTTCTACTACGGACTTACTCTAGATTGTCATGTTTTAGATGAGTCAATGTCACACCGAAAAGCATGAAAGCGTAGCTCCAAATTTGCTAGCGGACATGTACAAGGGATTAGATGCCATGGCATGGCAGTGAAGGAATTTTCACACGGCAATTCACAACTCCTCTCTTGCCATACTCTTAAACTTTTTTTTACGTTGTTTTTCAATGGAAGAGTTTGTCCTGTTATAAGTAGTCGTGTCCCATTATTAATCTGTTGGTCGATATTTGTTATGGTCCAAATCAAATCCAAGATCTGTCCTGTTAATTTAAGAATCAATTCCACAACGAAGCGAGGCGATTCTTGAAAGAGGCAAGGAGAGTGAAGTGTGGTGCAACGTGCAAACCCCCAAGGCACTTGCTAGTAGCTTTTCATCAGTTTAAGCCAACCAGTAATTGCAAAGTGTGCTGCTACGTGCATTTCCTTAGAGCACCTCTAAATTACTTTCCACCTCTATATGCCAACACGTCCACCGCAGTCAGAGTTGCATTTGGGTACCGTATTCTCACTTAGCTGGATTCACTAGCAGAAGCACTCTTAGATAATGGAAAATTACATTGTCATTCTTGTTTCTTCTCACTTCTCACACACTTTCTAGTTCTAACTTTTAACCTTTTGAGTTTATACTATTCCATTCAACCATAGGAAACAGGAAACGATTCTTTCACGGTTCATCATATCTAGAAGAAACAATATTAAATTTGTTAAAAAGAAAACTATATATATCATTATCTTGTCAACAATTAAATATTTGTAGAGGTATGTCATCTTTTTGTTCTCTCCACCGCAATAAGAAAAGCAATCAAAGCTATTGACCACAATAATATACTAATCATATAGGTCAACTGAATAACGCATCACAAACAAGATTGGTTGGAAATCCAGCACTGCCGAACTCATCAGAAAAGAATCCCAAAAGAAATAATTAAAATTATGAATTCAAATTGAAGATTACCGCTCAAGACTTGCTTTCACTTTCTAATCAATTATAAAATCACATAACGAATATTTTCCTTTCCACCCACGGCTGCAAGTTTAATTAGTAATTGAGGTTGGTTTCAGCTTTTCAAAGAACCAATTCCAATTGGCAATAAATGAAATATAATAAATGAGATTGAGCTGTTCTTGGTTCTCCCAATGTAACTAGACAGAAGAGACATCACCCACCGCATCACCCATGTGCTGCTCTGTTCTCTTCTCCCTCTTTTCTTCATTTACATGTCTGAAAGCAAGAGATTGTTTTTGTAACCATGCAGGTGCAGCAACCTACCATTATAGCATTCAACGAGGGAACTTGTTTGGGTTTTCTTTTATTTTCTCTCTGTCTAGTCCAAGTTTTAACATTCTAAATTTGACTCCAATATTGCTCATTAAAGTTGTTCACAATGTGAATGAGAAATAGTAAAAAATAAATAAAAATCCAAGACCCCGAAGTTGACACCATTAAATACGCTTTTGGACGGAGGAAGCTTGTTTGGTGAGTGGTATTAATTGCAGGTATTATAGAAAACGTTGAGGAGTTCATGTACTTTCCTAGATTCTGGTAAAACAGTATGGGTTATAAAGTAAAATTAATTTAATTACGTATAAAATATGAGCATTCATGTGTCATGGATTAAGGAAGCCTATTTTAAGAGCTATTTCAGTTGAAGCTTCTAATTAAATAGTTTTGCTTTGCATAAGAGAAGTTATGGTCGTTTTCTCGATTTGAGTACTTTAATCAAAAACCGTTAACCAGGAATCTTTTTTTTTGATTATTTATCTTGGAAAAAGCATGCAATCTAGACTTTTTTTGCAGCAGTGTTTCTCAATCTTTTATCTCTTACTATATCTGGCAGATACTCTGACATGCATGTATGGCTGTCCATTTTAGTCTTGCACACCTTATCCCGTCAAAATTCTTCACCAAAACAGAGTCCACTTTCACGGCCTGCAATTAAAGATGAACCTAATTTACAAGTGCGAAAAATAAACAGTAAATTTAACCCAAAAAATAAAAAAGAAAAGAAAAACAGAGCTAAGAGTTATGACAACAGGGCTAGCAATGGTAACTAGTTGCTGGTTGGGGAAAACAGTGGTTGGCCACTAGCGGGTATGACAGTTTTTACTTGCACATCTGGGGAGCCCTATTTGAATGTAAATGGTACTTTTGTTTTTTGGGCAAATGAGCTGCAACACACACATAGGAAGAGCTCAAAACCACGTGGTTTCAAGAAAAGTGCCCTGTCCCTGCAGATAAAGGGAACCGGGTGCACTTGGCGGTTCAGTGTCCCCACACCTCGCAATCGTGTCAGTTCGTTGGTATGACGTTGGCTACGCAAACGCTGTTTCGTACGTTCCCTCGCAGCATCTATTTATTCCCCAACCATACCCCTCTGCTTTTCCATAGATCCTCTCTGTTTCTCATCATCTCTCTCTCTTTTATTACTCTGTTTAATCTTGGGAGGTAGTAGTAATTACTTTGCGAAAGACGAAGGAAAAGAATGACGCTTTTGTGGTTTCTGTTGGTTGGGTTTTTCTCTATGGGATCCTCTGCTGTTGCTTATGGTGGAGGTTGGATGGAGGCCCATGCAACCTTCTATGGAGGGGGTGATGCTTCTGGCACAATGGGTATGTAACAGTTTTAGGCTTGAATAGATAGTACATAAGTTTAAGGGAGACCCATTTCCTAAATGTCTAAAAAGTTTGTTTTTTGGGGCTGGGTTTGCAGGTGGAGCTTGTGGTTATGGAAACCTGTATAGCCAGGGGTATGGGACTAACACAGCTGCTCTAAGCACGGCCTTGTTCAACAATGGTCTGAGCTGTGGTGCTTGTTTTGAGATCAAATGTGTGAATGACCAAAAATGGTGCTTGCGGGACTCCATAGTGGTCACTGCAACCAATTTCTGCCCACCAAACAATGCTCTTCCAAATAATGCAGGAGGCTGGTGCAACCCTCCCCTTCAACATTTTGATCTATCTCAGCCTGTCTTCCAGCAAATTGCTCAATACAGAGCTGGGATAGTACCTGTTGCTTTCAGAAGGTATTTAATTTGGTCTTAATAATCTTTTTAGGGTCTGTTTTGGAATTTTACTATTTTATTAAGTAACATTATTTTGTCTTCTGGTGTGGTGCCTAATAAAACAAAATCTTGTAATGGCCATTTTCGCCACATCTTGGCACTATTATTGTCAGTCGATGAAGAATTTTTTAGAAGCACCGTTTGCCATTTTTCAGTTATTCTCAAGATTCCCTGATTTTAAGAATATTTGCCCTGTTTAATCTCCTACTAAATTCAAGTTTGAGTTTGAGGAATATATTCACATTCCTTCAGCAAGAGAAGAGAAGCACAGCCTTTTTATCTAGATACGGTATTTGTTTGGGTTGTCCTTGTTCTAATTGTGTGGTAACATTAACATAGGGTGGCATGCCGAAAGAGAGGAGGCATCAGATTCACCATCAACGGCCATTCTTACTTCAACCTAGTCCTGATCACTAACGTTGGTGGTGCTGGAGATGTTCATGCTGTTTCCATCAAAGGGTCAAGAACTAACTGGCAACCCATGTCCAGGAACTGGGGTCAGAACTGGCAAAGTAACTCTTACCTCAACGGCCAAACCCTGTCTTTTAAGGTTACCACCAGCGATGGCCGCACTGTGATGTCTTACAATGTTGTCCCTGCTAGCTGGTCCTTTGGCCAAACCTTCACTGGCCAACAATTCCCATGAACTCAACAACATCATGCAAACAACACAAACTCTTCTAAATCAGTCATTGAATTCAAAGTCAAAGTCAAAGTCAAAGTGTTGCTGCTTATTGCTGTGTTGCTACTTCATTGATAGACTAGTATGGAGTATAGAGTAAACATACAGTGTGGTTAGTGTGTTTTAGGAGCAAATTGGAAGGGCTTATTTTAACATGGCCCAAACCATTTGAACTGTGTTACAGTGAGCAACTCTGCTCTGTTTTGAAAAAAAGGCAGAGAGAGTTTACAAGGCAGTGGTGAGAGGATTTATTATGTTTAAATTGAAAAGCATATTTGCTAGTTTTGCTTCCACATTCAACTTTAGGTGTTGTGTGATGTAAGAATATAAGGCATATAAATTAATAAAAAGAGATAGTATCAAGTTTGTTCACAGTGTTGCTTTACCTCACTTCCTCCCTCCTACTTTGCTTGTGTTGTGTGATAAATTACTCTTTGGTGAGTAAACTGCTCATTCAGGGTTGCGCACAGCAATCATTGTTTGTTTATTCCCACTATCATGTGCAGGATGGCATGAACCAACTTGACTCACTAAGACAATCAATTCTCAAAGAAAATAATAATAAAAAAAAAGACTTCCAAGAGCATGGATTAAAAGGAAGGAAATTTGTCAAGAAACAACTACTAATCATGTAAATAAAAAACTAATTTTAGGTTGCTTAAACTTTAAGCTATTTCACTGTGTCCAGACATGACTTAAGAAGGGTTATAACTTTTGATTAACCCCTCAAACCCCCTCGCTCGGAAGAAATGCTATCATTTTTTATTTATTTTTGGGCCATGTCGCTCTTTTGCCCCATACTTATCTAAATAAGGAAAAAAATATTTTCTCTTGCTCTCCTCCTTTTTATCCCTTCTCTTTCCTTTGAATTCCAACTACAAAACTTAGCTTAGACGTCTCCATAGGGGAGAAAGTAGAAAACGAAAAGTAACTCCTTTTTTTGTTTGTTTGAGTAACTGCAGTGATCACAAGCATATGAATTCTGGGCCTCCACATCGTATATTAGACTAGGTTATTGGGTTTTCATATCTTACTAATACTATCTTTGGTGCTGTAAGCTAGACCCATCGCTGAATCTTATCCATCCGGCTGCAAGGCCCATTTGCTCTCCAATCGCATTCCACTTTAGACACAAGCATAAAGTAAATTAGCAAAAAATAAATAAAAATAATGTCTTGTAATAAGTGCCGGTCACAAGGTTAAAATAAACAAAATATTCGTGTTATACGGTTATTTGAGGTTTAAATATATTGCATTTCTTAGATCTCTGTAGTTTTATATTTTTTTAAAAAATTTTTATAGTTTGAATCCTTTTTAATTGGGTCTTTGTCATTATTTATAGTAATAACTCTATTAATTTAGTGTTTATATGACAAACGATTTGTTTATGTGACAATAAAATAAATTAACATGACGTTAAAGTGATATAAAAATTACGTTTTATCTGTTGCTTCTTACCCTAATGTTCATCAACTTAAAAAAAATTGNTAGACACAAGCATAAAGTAAATTAGCAAAAAATAAATAAAAATAATGTCTTGTAATAAGTGCCGGTCACAAGGTTAAAATAAACAAAATATTCGTGTTATACGGTTATTTGAGGTTTAAATATATTGCATTTCTTAGATCTATGTAGTTTTATATTTTTTTAAAAAAATTTTGTAGTTTGAATCCTTTTTAATTGGGTCTTTGTCATTATTTATAGTAATAACTCTATTAATTTAGTGTTTATATGATAAACGATTTATTTATGTGACAATAAAATAAATTAACATGACATTAAAGTGATACAAAAATTAAGTTTTATCTGTTGCTTCTTACCCTAATGTTCATCAACTTAAAAAAAATTGAGTTACATGTCTCACATGTGCATTTGATAGATGGCAATTTACTTGACATTTTGGCGCTACATAAATTTCATTTATTGCCACATGAAAAAATTATTTGTCATATTAATACTAAACTAACAGAGTTATAATCAGAATAATGACAAAGACTCAATTAAAAAAATATAAATTATAATGACTCCAAAAGAAANCCAAAAGAAAAAAAAAATTATAAAGACCTGATTCAAAATTTATCCAAACTATAAAAACATGTTATACATTTAAATTGTTATTTTACTTATATTTAAACATAATAATTATATTTATTAATAAAATATTTATATAATTTATATATAATGATTAAAAACATAAATAAAATAATTATATAATATTAAAATATATTTTAATAAATTTTTCAACAAATACCTACTAAAAAAACAATTTTTTTTTCATATTTCATACCAAGTTTTAGCACCCACGATTTTTTCGAGGAGAGTTTAGCACGTCGACTTAAGCCATCCACTTGTCCATAAATGATTGGGTGAGGATACTTCCTGTGTGGATATTTGGATCTCTGAAAAATCTTCCCACGTGTCATACATTGACCCCACAGTATCTTTCTCCAGCCAACAACATTGAAGAAATAGATCTGTGGATATAACACGGAGATAAAAGGATAAGCCCCAACGAATCTGGATCGTCCGATCCCAAATATCATGCAAACCAACCGTCCATCTCACAGGAAGCACAAGAACCACAAGAATGCCTATGAAATGAAATACAAAGGCATGCACCAAAACGACCACATTTTCATCTGGCAGCCACTCCTTCCTCTGTCTCAATAATCTTAGGTCGGAAAAATATGGCAACCGTTACGACACAAGCATCTGCTGCCGTTTTCCGGCCATGTACCAGGTCGAGGTTCCTCACTGGGTCTTCTGGTAAATTGAACAGACAAGTGAGTTTTGGACCAATTGGGTCTTCTTCTTCAACCTCTTTCAAGGTTGAAGCCAAGAAAGGCGAGTGGCTACCTGGCTTGGCCTCACCCGCTTACCTCAATGGCAGGTATATTTCATTAAACCTCTTACTTGGATTCATCTTTGTTAACATTTTCAATTCAAGGTGTTGAAATTTACAGAGTTTGAGAAAGCATTGGCTAAAGCTTGTTTCTGTTTTTAGTCTTCCTGGTGACAATGGATTTGATCCTCTGGCACTCGCTGAGGACCCTGAGAACTTGAGGTGGTATGTGCAAGCTGAGCTTGTCAATGGACGCTGGGCCATGTTGGGTGTTGCAGGAATGCTACTTCCTGAAGTTTTCACTAAAATTGGAATCATCAATGTCCCTAAATGGTATGATGCTGGCAAAGAAGAATACTTTGCATCATCATCAACACTCTTTGTCATTGAGTTCATTTTGTTCCATTACGTCGAGATCAGACGGTGGCAGGACATCAAGAACCCCGGAAGTGTCAACCAAGATCCCATCTTTAAGCAATACAGCTTACCCCCAAATGAATGTGGATACCCTGGTGGCATTTTTAACCCCCTGAATTTTGCACCAACTCTTGAGGCCAAGGAGAAGGAACTTGCCAATGGTAAAACTTCCCTCCTACTACATGCTATATCTGCACAAAATTTATTCTTTTTGGAATTGTTCTAACTCTCTATTATTTGTATTTGCAGGGAGACTAGCAATGTTGGCATTCTTAGGATTTCTGGTTCAACACAATGTGACTGGCCAAGGACCATTTGACAACCTCTTGCAGCACCTCTCAGACCCATGGCACAACACCATCATCCAGACACTGAGTGGCAAATAAGTTCTTTATGAATGATATTAGAAACCTGTGTCATTCTCTTGTAACCCTGAGTGGATGAATTTTGAGAGAGATTTGGGCATGACTGTAAACAACCAGCTATTTTCATGTACAGAGGAACTAAGATGGTTTATATTATCGTTTAGATTCAAGCCCATTGCTTAGCAATTAAATGTTACACAAGAGACTAGTTCTACACTCAAATCTCAGAGTATGTGAAATAACACTTATTTTTTCTACAAAATTCAAATTTACACGTTGAATCACTAAGTCAAATTTCAAAATTCCACCTGTATAAAGTCTTAAGAAAACTTTATATTAGCATGTGAACAAACTGCAATCCTAGAAGTCTTGTACAATATATACAACAAACACATTGCTAACTAAGCTGACCCTAACGAGCTCCGTTGACCTCTTTGGTGATTAAGAAACTTAATCTGGATTTTGTGGGAGAAGCTCAATTGCAAGCATTGGCCTCACCCTCCACCTTATAAACCTCAACAGTTCTTTCATTTACCATCTGTCTAAATCGGTGAAAGCTAGCGGTGATCGGGAAAGCCTTTCAGTTACTGCAAGATAAAGGAAATTAATTACGAACCAAAGGCAATTTGCTTACAGAAACCAGCATAGAAAATTGGAACAGGGTGAATATCTCCTGCTTCCAGCTCCCTTTTTCAATTCTAGCAAATTCAAAATCTACTGTAGACTAAAAACTAATCAAAAAATGAAGGATTACTTACCCGATTGTAGCCGTTCTCATTGTACATAGCAATGCCACAAGGCCCAGATGCAGGATTCCAGAACTGATGTCCAGTTTCAAACAATGACCTAGGCAGATCAAAGCTGCCATTAGCTTGATAATCCACAGGATTTGGTTTATCATTCATTGCTGGTTGAGGCTTCACTTCCTCATTATCTGGTGGAGGAGGATATGCAAACTGCTCACATTGCTGTACGTTTAAGCAAGCAGTTGCATTTAACTCATTCAAGGCAGATCCACCCTGACCCAAAGTAGCAACTTGGGGCGAACTACCAACCTCAAGTTGTTTGCTACTGCCAATATAACCAGAATAGCCTGGCAGTGATACATCAGTGGAGCATTCAGCATCTCTATTAGGATTATCGCTGTATGTTATACAAACAAGTCAGTGAATGAGTTTTTGAAAAGAAAATTTAATAAATTAATAGTCTAGTGAAACTTACGTAATCAAAAAGCAAAAAAGCAGGTTACAAATAAATTCAGTTTTCGTAATTCAACTTTTGTTATGAATTTATCCACTAAAAAAACACAGTTTGGAAACTGGCTATGCAAGTCGCATAATGGCAATCACCCACCTAAATTGCAGAAACTTAGTATCATTTGGTAACATCAAATGATGATTATCATTATTCAAGAGCCAAGACAGGGGTTGAGATTCTTGCAGACCAGCCATCATCAAGGGTAAAGCCATGCCATCCTGTAACTACGAAGCAACACAATTGCAAATAAGATTTATATTAAAGAAAAGGAAAAGAGAAATCAAGAAATAGAGAGGACAGCACTTACTACCTGGTTAGTGCATTCAAGTGACATTAGTTGGTGTTTCCCCAGATTTTCCTGGAAAAGAGAATAATTTGTCAATGTCACGATACACCAATTCCTACCTCAATTAGTGGCAAGAATCCTGTAAGGCACGTATACATTTTACATCACCAACCTAATATCAATGGACTGCTATATTAGGCACATGAAGATTAAACTTAAAGACTGTTTGATATGGCTAGTTAACATGAAACAGAATCATACCTTCTGTAGACGTACTCGATTGACTGACTCCCTTAGTGACTCTTCCATTTGCCTAAGATGTTCTACATTATCGATCTTCTCTGGATTACTCCAATTGCTGACATAAAAATGCAAAAGTAATTCAAGATTACCGCATGATGGCATTCATGTGGACATTCAACCAGCCCACAGTACTTGCATCTTAGTTTTGTCTAGTTGTGCTATGTAGATGAGGGTATGCTGTACTTGTACAAAACACATACATATGTTATATCATAGCAACAAAGTTTTTTTTTNCAAAGTTTTTTTTTTTTTTTTTGGGTAAATAATTTAGAGCCTGCAAAGCTCCAACCCTGAAAGACCAAGGCTAAATGAATAATAGTTCAGTTACATAAGCGATCAATAAAATAACACCTTTCATTGCATATCAGTCCAACACTAACAATATGATTCACGAGACCAAAAAGAAAAAGCAATACTTTCATAATTAAAAGCTCCAAAGGTGCACCTCAGTCTCTGATGTACTTCTGTAAGATGAGCTTGTAGCACCCTCACTTGATGAGTTAAGTCCTGCATATTGCAATTCAACACAAAATATTTCAACACAAAATATGTTAGTTGCATATATCAACTTAAGATTCTCAAGTCTTAATGAAATAAATGATGTTTACGAACACAAAGTGTACCTCCACTGTTTGACTGCTGCAAGGAGAAAAGGGGTGAAGTCAGACCCTTTAAAAGCTCTATAAATAAAACAAAAAAAATAAAAAAAGACAAACTTGACCATCATAATCACTTACCTTGAACCCAAGAAATCTTGTATTTTTACATCATGATCCAACTTCTTGAAGGTTTTCTTCAGTGCCTATATTTTAAACAACCAGAGCATCACCAGGAGTTGAGACATAGCATCCAATATTCACTTTATGCAACAAAAAGTAGTATATATGAGAAGTGTAAAGTCGTCTTACTTCAAGGCTTTCCAGTTTCCTGCTCAAATAAAATGAAAGTCAATTGCTGTCTTATCATCAACAAATGGAAATAAAAAAGGCCATAAAATTTCTGCAGAAAATTTGGTAAACCTTTTGGCCCTTTCTTGTGGGCTTAGCTGAGCAAATTTTGCAATGACCTCCTCAACATTGCTGAAGAAAATAATAATAAGCAAAGTTATAAACATTTTTAAAATTTCACGTAAAGAACTGCAGAAAAGAAAACGTTTATGAACAAGACAATTGAATATACAATTAACTGCAGAATCAGTTTGTCCAGCACATTCAATATACAACACCCATTAGTCCCAGATGAATAAGGTTATACTTCTGGATAGATGTTCTTTCAAACAGACAAAAACTGTTTAACTTACACATTTATGGTCTGCAATCCCATAGTGTTAAAAAGATAACAAGGAAAAATCAATGCGATCTAAGTATGAGAGATTTCAACATATCGCGAAATCTAACATCTGAATTCAACTAAATATACCCAATTCTATCATACACATCAAGTTTTGTGACCAGGCCTTAAGAGGGAGAATTGCAGTTATGGATGGAATGTTTATGATGTTAATAACCATATTTGAAACAAAACAACTTGTTCAGTGTCTTGGTCCTCTTGGATACCCCAACAATTTAAAAATTGCATTCTTAATCAGAATTCACCCAATAAAAGGAACGTGAAACATTCAGACTCATAGCAGCAAGATATAAAATTGATAACTTGATAGTACGCATCATGTTTATCATATATCAGTTACGTGTAAGCAAATCACATAAGTTTTGCTCCTAAGAGAAAAAAATACTTAAACTAGAATCACATGCACATGTAGTGCAGGATGCTAGAAAATAATACCTCATCATCAAAGGTGATTTACACACAGAGCAAAGATTATCTGGGGTTCTCTAAACAATAAAGGCCTACTGTATACATAATTTAAACATAAGAAACCATTATAGTTGGCCATAGGTTACATGTGAACCAATGCTCAGTTTTATATTCATTGTCTTGTAGAAAGGCATGCAATCACTAAAGGATTTCTGGTTTTGTGCTTCCTCTAAGCAATAAATGTTCAACTCACTACCAACAGTTTCCCACTCAACAGGACACATGATTACATATAATTTAGCTCACCCGCGCTCCCCTTGTAGTAATGTAGGCTTTCCTGTCGGAGAAAACATGAGAAGGGCAATATCTATATCACATAATATTGATAATTCTTTCGCTTTCTTTAATATTCCATTTCTCCTTTTCGAATAAGTCACTTGTCGATTGCTTGTGCTCTCTAATTTCTTTATCTTCAGCTTAACTCTTCCCATCCTGCAAATCCAGGAGTAAACATCTTAAGTATCATACAAGCCATCCCAATGCCCATGGACGATGAACAAAAACATCATTAATTACACAAAATTCATGAATACTATTTAATCAATATATCAACTTACTTGAATTATGCAATTATGCGCCTCCCAGATTGAAACGATGGACAACCATAGACGAAAAGAAAAAAAAACTTATATTCCAAGTTCTCAAAAGAGGAAGTGTGATTCAAACAGCTAGTGTAGTCTAGGACAACAAAAGTTTATGACAGAGACCCATACATTCAGTTTCTCTATTGCTGCAAAGAGCAGAAGACCACCTATAATATAAAATTTGAACCTTGAAAACCAGGAAAAACAATATGAACCCGCAAAAATGATAATCCAAAATCAGAATAGCAATAGGAAAAACAAAAAATTGTAGACACCCACTTGAAGAAAATGAATTTTATTGAGACACTGAAGACGCTATACGGGTCTTTGCATGCATCGAGTTGATATCATGAAATCATTAATTTGAAAAACCTGATGGGAAGGTGCACCGAAAGCAGATCAACAAGAGAAGAAAAATAGAATGGAAGTTTGTACAAGAGAGGAAGAGGGGATAAAAGAGCAGAATTGAGGGAAAGACATGACAGAATTTGAAGGGGAAAAAGGAGAGAGAGGATAAAGAAAGGGATGTGAAGAGCGAGCTAGGAAGACATAAGATAAGAGTACAGAAAGAAGGAGGCAGAGAGATGGAATGGATATTAGCTAACAAATTTTGCACGATGGGTCTAGCTGTGATTTCGGTCGATAAAATTTGGGGAACCAGCCAAGGTGAAAACTTGTGCACGAGAAAGGAAAGGTGCGTTTGAAACGGACGGTGAGATTCCGAGAACCGAATTGTAGGTAGCGTTTAGACAGAGCTTCTCTACCAAGAAAGCCTTCCTCTCTCTGTTTCATTGAGGTTCTATTTGCCACGTTTTGTTTTATCAGATACAGGACACACTTCAACTTCTATAACAACTTTTAATCCTGTCACATACTACTTTATGAAATGAAATAACCTTGGAACAATTTTATGTCTGTAATATTTTATTTTTCACCACCCTATTCCACAATTTAATCATCTAACTTTTAAAATCGTTTTGTTCTAAGAAATTTATATAAAAAATTTATGCAAAATTAAAATTTTTTAGAATAAACTGAATAAACNCTAAGAAATTTATATAAAAAATTTATGCAAAATTAAAATATTTTTAGAATAAACTGAATAAACATCACATTTATTCATACAGGCATTAAATTTAACATGGCCAGAATATCAATATACATCCCTAAATGGTGATGTTCTTGGAGTTCCATTTCCATTTGGTAGAGTAGAGGTAATAATTTCTAGGACTCTAGCATATTTGATATAATTTTCAGAAATAATTATTCTTAAATTTTAATATTTGAAAGGAAAAATTAAATATTTTTTTCACATGAGATAAAAGTAGCACGTGGCAATACGTTCAACGCAGGTGAGTGGAGATGGGTTATCCGAAACCGAGACTGCTCCATGGACCATTTTAGCTTGAGCTTGTTGCTGGTATGGTGGTGAGTGGTGAGGTGATTCGTGAAGCGTTCATATTCATATAAAGACCCAATGAAATGAAGCCTAGTAGTAGTACTAGTAGCAGAGAAGCAAAAAGAAGAAGCCGTCCCTCGTCACCGACACGGTTGAGGGACCAAAGCTCCATTAGCTCTGGGATAGGGTTCGAACGAAAGGCATCGCGGTCTCGTTCATCGAGTTCCAGACTCAGCCCCTCCACCGCTCTCCTCGACGACACTGACCTCGTCACCGAATTGCAAGACTACGCTAATTCTGACCCTAATCCTCGGAGCTTTCCCTACGCTGTCAAACAGCAATGCTGGGAAAAGGCCGACAAGATCAAAGGACGAGACCCCGATCGCTGGCGCAGGGACGCCCTTGGCAACACTGTCTTTCGCAAGCTTGTTGGTTGCCCTGGTTGTCTCTGTCATGATTATGATCACATTATCCCCTACTCTAAGGTTGTTAAATCCACTTTCATTTTCAGTATTTTAATTTTGCGCTATTATTGTTTGTTACTTGTGGTTTATGGTTAGGTTTTTTGAAGTTGGATTCTAGGCCTAGCATTAACATTTAACTGCAATAACAAATTTTTTGGCGATATATGGAAAGAATTAGTGGTATTGGTGTATGGACTAGTGAGAAGCTCCTTCCCAAGCCTTAGTGAGCAAGAGGTGCGATTGGAAGAGGGGTTTGGTGCTGTTTGACGTTTGTGGGGTGGGGAGATGAGGTCAACAAACCTAATGCGCTTTTGTCCAAATTGTTTATACTATTAGATTGAGTCAGTCAGGCTGTTTGCTAAGCTCTGAGAAGGAGGATAAATTGATGCTTGGTTAAATCAATTTGCAATATAAATGCAAGGTGGCAAAATCTGAACCCGCATGATGCAGAAGGGCCTTCAATTATGAGCTACCTATATCATATATTCCTTCAGTATTATCTAATGCTAGGAACTCATTCAATAATTATAAAAAAGATGGAGCATTTGATATTCATAGATGTCTGCTTACTGAAGTTACAACCTTCACTGAAAAGTTATTATTTTTCAACCCTCAAACTGTTTTCAGCTTTTATGCTTGATATTTGAACTTTGTGTTAGGCCAGAGATGCATTGTTTATTTTCTATGTGAGATAAATTGTTGTTAGAGGAGCCCTTTCAACAGGGAAATGCTCTTAAATATGCATTTGTTTAGCTGTGCGCTATACTGAATTTGCAAGTCTCATTCCCCTTTTACATTGCATGGAAAGACATATGATTATTTAGGGATGGATATTAGAATAAATGTATACTGCAATTTCCCTGTTCAGAATTCTGGACCTGGCCATTTTTTGTTGTGGGGGGGGGTTCTTTGATTAGATCAATGTTTCCCTCAGAGTATTTACTGTGAAGAAATTTCTAACTTCTGATATCAGCATGTCAGAAAGAGGCCATCTAATAATTAAGTTAACCAACTCATTGACTGAACTGAATTTTCTTTTCTGTTTTGCTCATTCTTCATTTTGATATTTTCAAAATTGCAGGGAGGAAAAAGCATGCTGGAAAATTGTCAAGTGTTACAGGTAAGGTTTCTGTCCTTTACTCTGCTTTTATCTGGATAAAGAAAGGGGGGGAGTGGGTCCCGTAATATTACTTACCAAGATAGTCTTCTTTAAAAATGTTATTTCAGTGAACTTACATGCACATAACGTAATTTAGCTCAGGGTGGTTTGATTTCATGCATTAATGAGTTATGAGTTTTTGTGGTGACAACTTCCAAATTGCCCTCTGAAAATCCTGTAAACATTGTTCATTTAAACCAAACAAATTTCACCCGGCAGCTTTAACCTGTTTTACTATGAGGATACCAGTAAGCTCGTTATAAGCATTTTCTTTAATTTTGGGGTGATATGTAGATATTTATCTCTTCATGTTAATGGATTCATTCTTTGGAGACTTTTCATAGTTGTCTTGAGCGATGGTGTGATCTATCTATTTAAAATATCAAAATGAAGTTTTCTACTATTTCTTGAATGTGAAAAAAGGAAATAATCATATTCATCAAATTTCTGATTGTGTGGAAAATTTATGTGCACGGTCATCATGATCCAGGATTTTTATCTTTTGTTGGTTAAAATCAAATAATGTTCTATAGAAAATTATTGATAGGTATAAAAGAACAAGCTGTTGTATTTTTTCAAAGAATATCCAGCGTGCATTTTGTGCTTATGCATATATGTATATGATATTCGATATGCTTCCTGTCTGATTCAGCCCCCATGTCCTAGACCTAAATGTTGGACATTAAACAAATTAGACACCGAAATGCAGACCTTCACCTGCATCCATGTAGAAGTCAGGGAAATATGAACATTTTGCTATGGCCATCAAAATGCAGTTCTAGGTGGAGCTGGATTAATAGCAATGGCACATATTCTGCTGGGTTCTAAAAGATATGACCAGTTATATAACTCAACCATCTGAGTCTCTTCTGTTATTCTGTCTCTGTAATGCTATCAAACTTTCCAGGGGTGAGGCACACCAGGGTTGCCATTTATAATGTAGGATGCTCTTGTATGTTTCCTCTTGCAGTTGACTTCTTCATGTTAGCTTTCATGTAGTTTAGTTTTGCTACTGAACTTCTAGTGCGGATATGATTTGGATGCTGGAATACTGATTATGATATGAGCTCCAATTTTATTTACTTGCAAAAAACAATTAGTTATTTAACCTATTTGATTTGCTTTACCTTTAATGAAGCTCTATTCCATTTTTCTGCAGGCAACAGTTAATCGATCAAAGGGGAATCGAACAGAGCTTTCAAAAGCTGAACTTATTCAGAAGAGTTCTTATTGCAGGGTTTCAGGTATTGATGACCCTTCTAAAACCCTTGTACAGGACTATGCTGATTATGTTCTCTAGTAGTAACTGGAACCATGGTGATAGACTATTGAATGCATTACAGGTCGTGATATGGATCTTCTTGAACTGTCGGCCTATGGCAACGTCCGGCGCGGACCTGATTCTGGTGGTTGTAGAATCCAATGAATAATTTTAGTTAAAACAACATCTACTATGGCTGATTCCCAGATGGGATTAAGTGATGACTTTGCAGCTATTCATCCTCACAAATTTTGCGTCTCCATCTGCACATTGACAATGACGCCAGGGTTAAAACTGCAAACAACGTGGTGATCTTGTCTTGTCTTATTGTCTATGAAGGATATTCATATATCCAAGAGTAGCTCCACCTATACTATCTCTGTACTCTGTAGTAGAATATTGATGTGATATTATTTTCTCCAGCTCTCTGAATCTGATATGGAAGCCGAGTTCGGAACTTTTCGCGTCTGTTTCTGTTTGTGTTTCAATTTGCATTTTATTTTGTATGTCCTTCACATCACAGCTATTCCAATTTCCATGACAAAAAGTTGTGAAATTATGGAAATATGTTATATGGCGTGTTAGATCTTTTCACGCTACTAGTTAGATTAAAAATTAAAATAATTATCAATGTTTAATTTTTATAATTCTAATATTATATTGCAATGTATAAATTAAAACACTCTAAAAATAGATAAAATCACGATATTNAAAACACTCTAAAAATATATAAAATCACGATATTACTCGTAGATATGTTATAATGCCTGTATTGTTTGTATAAGCATTTTAATGAAACAAAAATGCACCAAACATCAATTCTTTCACAATTGAACTTTATTTTAGTGTAAATTATTTTGACAACTAGTTCTTTACATGATTTCTTAAAAGATTGACATATTAATTATTAGATTCTATTTTTCATGCTCAATATGTCCCTTAATGATAAACAAATCTGTCAAAGTAAGAGTAATGTCTAAGTAACGCCAACACAAGTCACCGAATAAGAGAATGGCATATAGTGGTTGGTTAGGCAAATGTTTGTGTAGTGGTAATGACTAATAAAAATGAGAATATTTCTAGACTTGTATCTGGTCGTTTTAATGGAATCAATAGTGCAATTGAAATTTATATTTCAATGTTTCTTTTTCCAGGGGTCCTACTCCTCTTAAGACTATGACTTTCTTTCTTTTCTCCGCCATGGGAGCAAATGAAAACAGATTGCTAATTTTTTACTTGATTTGGGAATAGACCCATTAATATTCAACATGATTTGTCTTTCGCATCTTGTGGCCCTAGAGAGCAGTACCTAGAACAATCTTAGCTAGCATTTTTGACTGAGCCGAACCTTTGATTTCCCTTTTTGTTTTTGCTTGACAGTTCACTTGTTCAATTTGCTCACCCCTTTGAAATGAATATGAATCCCCCATTTCTGTCTGGTTTGAATAAAACAAGCTCTCCCTTAGTCCCATGATTTATTGAGGAAAAGAGGATTACCTCCCACTCTTGTTTCTCCACTTTTTCTCTAAAAGCAATGCTTCATATCCGCATTTTCTTTTTCAATATGCCTTTCAAACTTGAGACAAACAGTTTTTCTCTAACTTTTTTTCTTTCTTTTGACGCACTTTCTTTTATTGATGATATCCCTAACTTTGCTCACTCCAGCATGCCATTGCTTTGCAAGTTCCTAAATAAGCAACCAAAATTTATATCTGACTTGATTATTCATTATGAACTATAAAGTAAGCCTTTGACTTTCTTAATACTTTAAATAAAGTATAATTGCATATTAAGGGTAGAGAAAGAGAACGTACTATTCTTCTTCCATTCCATATATGCTTTGACTTTGCTTCAAACTTGTAAGTTCTAACTAAGTAGTCAATACAACCGGTTACTATGTGGTTCATCCACTAGATGTTATCTCCAACATCACTTAAAATAAAATAAAGATAAATAAATAAGTGATTAGTGTTAGTGGGAAGTTGACTCAAAGTCCATTACAGTTGACATTTAGAAGTGATTGGAAGGACGAATAGGAGATGCAATGATTCTAGGATTAACTTTTTTATAAGTGGATTAGTACTAAGTGAAAAGACTCCGGTTTGCTGTGCAGAATGCAGATGATGAAAACGTGAGGTGAAAATGGCTGACCAACTCCTTTGTCAAATCCAAATAAAATTAAGAGCATTAAGCACTTTAATCCAATAGAACCACTCGTGGGACCAATTGCATTCAAGAATTAAGCATTTGGAAATGGGTGGCCAAAAGCATGAAGCACTTTCTTATCATGCTAACCAATCTGACTATAATTTGTCATCATCCAACTGCAACTCATTACTTTCTATCTTGTTTTCTTTTCTTCCTTTATTGACGTGCTACACTGGTGAAAACCCAATGTTTGTAAGCTCAAATTTTGGTAGCAGAGACTCTGTGGATCATTTTAGTGTGTGGCTATTGGCTATTTGGCCACCAAAATTTCAGGGAATTGAGAAACAATCACCAAATATCTATCCACACAAATTAAGTGTCCTATTCATTTCCTATTGTGAAAAAAAAAATCAGAAATTGAGAATTGCTTGCAATGTAGGTTAGACCTGAGGAAAATTGCAGCAAGTTATTTAGTCTGTGATGGCTAGAAATTGATTATGATGGTTTCTTCTAACGAACTATCTTTATTGTTTTAGTTCTCCTAATAATTGAAATTTGGCATAGGGATATGGAGGAAAAGGAATGAGCAGTTGCTTTCTAATAAAAAAGAAAAAAAGGTGGAAAGGAAAAGAAAGCAAAAGCAATAGAGGGTGCCAAAAAGATTTGTGTCATTTTTTGAGGATTTGGGTCCCATCCCAACTCAGCTTATACACCGAGTGTGGCTTGTGTTAGATTGAAGCAGAGAAATATCTTAATGTTTTCTTGTGGGTGAAAAAAGTGATTGATTAAGGACACTTGTTCGCCTGATTTTGATTTATCCAACCAAATGCTCTACAACTACAAGGAAATTTCGACGTAGGGTCACATCTCAATGCAACTTTTCTCCAAATATCCACAAATCATCACCAATTCCGCGTTTTTGTCACTACTCAGTAAGTAATCTATGGCATTTGAATGCAGTGACGAGTGTATTTCATATCCTGTTAAGTAATAACATGCTTGGCTGTTGGGATCCCTGAAGTCTTATACTAACACGTATATCTATAGCATTTAATGCTTGAAAGAGCCAGCGACATAGACTTTTTTCTTTCATGTCTTTTCTAATAATTCCTCATTGGAAAGTTACAAATCCTTTTAAAAAGGAGAGGCAACGTGTGGAAAAGATGAAAAAGCAAGCAAAAATATCAAGGAGATTTATTCCCTTCTAGTACCATGCCAACTGTGAGAATAACTTCTGAGCACATAGCATCAACAAGAGAAAAAAAAATGGAAATTACTGACGTGATAGAGCACATATGATAAGAATATCCACTACTTTCACTTCCTATTGTTTGTGCTCATATTCCTTAATCTTTGACTTCTTATCTCATCTTAAACCAGAAATATCCATTTTCCCGTTTGATAAGAAAATTCAGCAGCTCTGGGTTTTTATACATGGTAAGTAAAATCTATTGCATCTCTAGCCAGTATTTTTACATATATATATATATGTACATGTACATGAACTCAAACTGGGCAAACTAAGTACATAAAAAGACACCTGTTCATAGAGTGATATGAAAAGGACAAAATTAGTTGTCACCCCACTAAAACTCCTCCTAGATTAGTTCCCTGACCCCGATTATGGTGAGGAAATCAGAGACTACCACCCTTCACTTGTTCACAAGAAGAGTGAGGTGAATGAAAATCGCCATTACTGAAAGATGGTCACTGCCTCTTCCCATATGATACAAACAAGAGTCAATGTCTGAAAATGAGTAGCTGCTAATTCAGGAGTTCTCATGAAAATTAAGGGATCTAGACAAGGCTGCGGGGTTAGCCAGCAAGAGTGGAGAGGTTTCAACAACATGATTCTTTTCGTCTTTCTTTGGTTGGAATGCCTTAAACATGCCTCCCCCATTCACTGATTCATTCTTAATCCCAAGAGTTGCCCATATAGAACTCTTTGCAGCTTCACTTGGGTCATCAATTCTTAATGTTTTGGGAACCAAAACACACCCATTTCTCCGTTTTGGCGGTTCTTCTTTGTGATGCAAATACCCTGGTTTAAGCAGCTCTCCATCCCTTGAGTGCTTCCCCAATGTTGGAGAATTTGAAGCAGAGTTTGGAGAGTTTGGGTTTGGAGCAGGGGAATGTGGGGAAAACCAGGGCATATTCATATTCCAATTCCCTGGCACACCACAGTTCCAAAAAGGTGCAGGATAGTATGAGAGAGGGGGAAACCCTGGAGGACACAAAGCAGGAGGTGAGGGAACTGGAGAATTCCAGGGATAAGGCCAAGGAACACCAGCAAGACATGGAATTTGAGGAGGGAAACCATTGCTTCGGAGTAGTGATTCTTGGGATGTACTTTTCCCACTTTCTTCCATGGAATTTGAAACTGTGATGGAAGATGCACTAGAGCAATCATCACCATTTTCCCCACCTTTGCAAGCAACTGGAATTCTTTGTTCCTCAAAGCTAGGAAACCCGTTTCGGTTACCCGTACCGTTAACAAATTTTTCATCTGCAAGATTGAGGACAGACGCCATAGTATCGCAAATAGGTGCATCTAATCCAAAGCTGAGGACTTTACCATTGGTTTTTAATGTGGGAAGATGAGTTCCATTGGGTGCATGTGCATCAATTCTAGCTGCTTGAAGAGCCTCAGAAATGGAAATGTGGCGATAATGAGAGGAAGAGTTCTTGTTCTTTCTTCGTCCTGCTCCCACTGGTACATTCCTCATGGTACCACCTGCAGTCCAGTACCTTTGACAAGCTTTGCAGAAATAACGTGGCTGATTGACGTTGTAATTGTTATAGTAACAGAATTTAGTGTCCATGCTATTGCAACGTGGACATGCAAGGATTTTATCTGGCTTCTTCAGGCTTTTCTCTTGCCACTTGTTTCCATCACTTTCCTCCTTCTCTGACTTTTCACTTTTTGATTTTGCACTTTCTTCGTCTTTTGAAGGTGTTTTTGGGTTTACACTACCCTCTGCCAATGTCTCTAAATTTTTACTCTCTTCTGAATTTGGAGACAGATCACCGTCTTTCTCTTTTGGCATCTCACTACCGTTTCCACCTCCACAATCCTAAAAATTTCACAAACTTGTTTGCTTAATTAATAAAATATATGCCACAGGACTGAAAACCAAGTCCTATATTATAAAAGTATAGAAATTTACACCACTCCACATGGCATTGCAACAGCAAAACCAAGCAAGAAGAAGGCAGAGCAAAATTAACAAATTCTTTTTTTTCTTTTCTTTTTAAATGACACTTGTGCGATTTATCTATTTGCAGGGTATTAATATATTTCTATTGACAGTTAAAAAATTCAGTTGCTCTGTTCCACAAAATAAACATATTCTAGAATTTAACAATCACAAAGGTCAAAGAAAAGTTAGATTCTAGGCGAAAAATATATTTGTTGAATCATAAGTGAAGGTTTACAAAAGAAAATTAAATCCTTATAAGTTATATCCACATAGAAAAATTATATACAGAAAGATTTTGGAATATAATTTACTGCACCAACTGAAACTAGTGGTCTTCAGCTGGACAAGTGAGTTTATAAGAAAAAATAATAAAATTAGTTGATGTAAACAGAAATAGATAGGTTTCTCAGACAGATTTACTAATTATGAAAAATTAATCAACAAATTATGAAAAATATCATAACTGGCAATAGTAGAATTGAAGGGTGGAAAGAAACTTTACTCTGACTCCTTACCAAGAGTCCCTGGTTTCAAAGCAATAAAAAACTTGTATAAAAATTGGATTTTGAAATTCTAAATTTCCCGTCCGGCAGTGCAGAAATATTTTATACTCAAGTGCTAATGCAAAAAAATTGGAATTTACCAACTCTTCTCTCAACACTCTGTTTCTCAAGTTCCAAACACTAAAACTGATAAATCAACACCGAATAAAATATGCTATTAAGTTTTCCATTGAAAAACATAGAAATGCTAATTTTCAATTGAAATACGTAGTTTATGGCTCTTTGCTTTGGAGAAAACAAGCAGTACACGCAAGAAATTGAAAATTGAAGTAAAAACCAAAAATAGCAAAAGATTTTCCAATCCAGGATATTGGGGGAAACTTTGGTACTAGGAGGTTGCTGAACAATACATATCCAATAAAAGGAAAAAAAAAAAAAAAGGTAAAACCGACCCTTTAATTGTTTTAACATTTCAACAAATAGGTCATCCTCAAATTTGTATATTTCAAAAAAAAGTTCCTGGTATCTCTTACTGTACTAACTGTACCTTGTCTGCTTCTTCGTTTTCCTCTTGTGCTCCGTCATCACCGTCTCCTCCTTCTTCTTTCTCCTCTTCCTTCTCCATATCAATCACCGGCGGCGAGGGCGGGTCGTGCCCGGCAATGGTGGGAAGCTCACCGTCACCCGGCAAGGGAATCTTTTGGCCGAAAAGCTTGATTGCAGGGTCTTTACTTTCCTGCATTTTCTGGGTATCCAAACACTAGTGAAAACGCGCGAGATGGTTTCAGGGTTTATTACTATTACTATGTTTTTGTTTTTTCGCTCTTTGGGGCTTTGATCTCAGTTGGCAATGGAGGTATGTCGTATTGGATTTTGAATCCGTTTAAACCAGAGGTGGATGCCACGTCAGCCTCTGAGTTTGATTCTTGGCCACAAGTTCTTGTGGCCTTGGTAGATTTTCTTTTCAAAAGTGGATTCTCGGTAGCACGCTCCTTTGGTGCACCGAATTGTGTCCATGTCAGCAATTTCAGGTCTTGGAGAGTCCATTCAGGGTACCGTAATTTTCGTTACTGGTCTTAACGTGGCAGAACCTAATTGGCTATTCTCAGGAGAATAATGTCTTGTATGAAAATTGCACAAAAGAAATAACTTTTTAAGGAGAAAAAACAAACTATTTCGTATTTCTTTTTTATTTTTCTCTCTCTTTTCATACTTTTGGTTTTAAAATAATATTTCGTATGATTTTTTATTTATTTATTGAGAAGAACCAGTCAACAACTTCCAGGTTTGGCCGTTAGAAGAAAAAAGTAAATTTTCTGCCATTATTCAATCATTGCAAAGTACTCATAATTTCTGACAAGGAAAAAACTTAAAAAAGTTTCATAAAAATTAGTGGTGCTGTTATTCTATAAAAATATTATATTAACTAGAACCTACAGCTAAGAAGCTATTTTGCAGTTTGCTCCTATGTTGCACCGGGACGTCAATTTTTGAGACGTCCCCGTTTCGGGTACGTTTCGGAGACGGGAAACGCGTCTCGCGAGTGGAAACGGGAGGGAGGAAGGGACGCAGGGAAGAGGGGAGGGGGGCTGGGAGGGAAGCT
>QAOA01004014.1:6951-191437 GCA_003255065.1 Cercis canadensis | reverse complement strand
GGCAATAATTCAATCTCTTACTTTTTGTCTCCTTTCCTAAATCCATATCATGTTACTCTCACTCCGAAGAAAAATAGCAAAGACTTTATCTACTATGACGATTGCCAACAAAATATTCCAAGAAAATATTGCTTTAATAAAATAGTCTCCCAGAAACAGCCATTCAACTATAGATTCAATGGCAACCATTCTTGCAAAGAAAAGAAAGGATGCTGAGGTGGGTGAGGGGGAGAAAAATTAGGCAGTGAGATCAGGGTGTTATTTCAAAACATATTAAGAAAATTATGCAGTGGCGCTGAATTATAAAATTAATATATATCTAATATTTTAATAAAACAAAATAAAGATATATATATATATCTTGTCTTAACAAAAATTATTCGTAATTTTATTCTTTTCAATTATTTATTGATCGTCAAAAGAGTAAAAGCTACTTACGTGCATGATGCTGATTGCTGACAGAAACTTCCTCCACTTTTCCATAACTTATTACATTGCGAAAAAATAATAATTTTTATAAAAAAAATCTTTCAATAGAAACAGAATTTGAAGTAAAATTTCAACTTACGCCTTTGTACTTCTTACCAAAAAAACATGTCTCTCTGTTTAATCTCAAATTTATCTTTTCATATTTTTAGATCCCTTAAATATTTTAAGAAAATTATAAATTTTATATTTAAATTTAAAGTCATAACTAAAAATATATATAAACACATGAAAAATTTAGTTCTTAAATAAATCTATATATTTTCTATTTAATAAAAACAATAGAAAGATATGCAATATTAATAACCTTCTGTTCTTAGTTACATTTTTTTTTTACAAAATATATATTTCATCACATTTTTGTTAAAGTTTGTGGTACACATAGCCTAAGTGGAGGAGAAAGACAAAAAATTTGGGTGAGTTTTTATTTTAATTTATTTTTCCATTTCATACTGTCTTCTTTCACCGAAACTTGTTGCTTAAATGGAGCTCGAATTGACTCTCAACAGCTTGCATACCTATGTTTAGGAAGCAAATGGCTTTGTGTTTTGTCTAAAGAGGAAAAGTAAAAGGACAAAGAAAGTTGAAAAATAATACTTAGAGAGAATAGAAAAAGGATGAATGCTACGTTCTATTGACACATCAGCTCCATGCATTTTCTAACTGGGTCCCCTTTTTATGAGTTAAGGTTGAAAACAGTGTTAAAATATTCAGAAATTCTCACCTTTGTTGGACACGTGTAGCAAAGTGATGCATGCAGTTCCTAGTAACCGCTCTATTGCTTTCACAAACTGCCTTCCTTAAACAGGACACGTGTCTCATTAAGTGGAAAATTTTATATTAAAAAGAATAATTATTGGGTAACACGTAAGGATGAAAAGTTCCCCTCTCACGCATACCTTTGGGTGCAAGAGGTCAACTGGTTTTGTATATGTTTTAATTTAATGAGATAAGCTCACAATTAAAATAGGATTAACCCGTCTAACTCAGCAGTAACTTTTTTCAATTAAAGTTGCTTTTGATAATCCAAGGGGCGGCAGCGTGGGCGGCTGAGCCTAACTTAAATGTGTTTTAATATTAAGAATCGAGCCAAAGTTTGATTAGGACACATTAAACATGTATTATATATAGCCTAGGCTTGATTATAGATCAAGATGATAAGTGATCAAGAGTGTGTAACATGAAATGGGGGGGTAAATTGCATGCTCTCTACTCTAGTATCATCATGTCATTTGCAATTCACTCATTCTTCTCTTTTCATTTCTTCTAATCTAATATAGGAAAACCCGAAAAGGAATGCCTTATATATATATATATATATATATGATATTAATGAACACCTAGGCCTGCTAAGTAGTGAATGCTTCATTTGTAATTGTAATGCTCGTTTGAGTTAAAAGGTTTTGCTTCATGGGTTATAATATATTATTGGGCCATCGCTAACCGGTAAGAAGCAGGGTTATAGGCTACGTCTATCCAATGGCAGTTGATGATTCACAGTTTTTTTTTTTTTTTTTGTCAGTAGGTAAAATAGTAACTGTAATTACAATCAAGAAGATTCAAATAAGGCAATAAGAAGTGAAGCGATTAATTTTATGACTACAAACACACTCTATTAAGCTAAAGCTCATCCTTAATGGGTGACTCATGTTACATGCCATAAGATGAACATTTTTCCATTAAGCCCACTACTATCTGTCCACTTTAATAGCATCATCACACCAAATTACGAAATCAAATTATCAATCTTCGCAAGACAAGAAAAAAAAAACATTAATAGGCCAGGTTATGTGATGACGAAAGTGTTTGATGTCAGGTTTAAGATGAGCCTATTTATGTTCTTTTTAGTTTTTAGCATAAAAATTAAAAAACCCAAATATATTTATGGGTTTTCGGGCATCTATTAGGCCCGTGATTCCGTTCAATTTTATACTTTCCTATTGGGCATTATTTTCGGGCCTCTCTGGCTTTTTATGTAAGCACTCAAGTCAAGAATAGACGCCGATCAAGAGTAAAAAAGAAAGCCCATTAGGCTGGTTCAGTGACAAGAAACCCGCTATGACTTCATGGTGACTATTAGCCCAAAAAGCAAAAAACACTTTATGGTGCATTTTGTTTAGAGAAATGTTATTCATATAGCATAATTTTATAGGTTTTAATTAAATTTGAGCTATTAAAAAATAAAATTAAGTGGATCCAATTAAAATTGTAAGATAATTGATAAATGTGATTAGTGACTTGTATTTAAGATTGAGGTTTTAAGTTTTATTTCTTAATTTTCTATATTTTCAACTAAGAAATCTAGTTATATCTATTTAATAATAATAATAATAGAGTGAAAGTGAATGGTGTTTGTATTAGATAATTTGATGTGCAGTGAAGAAAGTGAGGATAAGGAGTGAGAATGCACTAAGGAGCGAAGAAGCAAATAAGCATTTGAATTCTATTTGTCGCTTTTTTTGTTTTGTTTTGACGTTTTCCCAATTGTCTAAAGCCAAGTGTGGAGATGAGGAAATTGTGCTCCGCTCACAGTTTTCACCAAGAATTTCTCCCAAGTTGACTCGTGTAATTTGTTTCCAAAGTTTCTAATAGAACACGACAAAGTAGCATAAAAGCAGTGAAGTGGGTGTTCTATTTAAGCTTTTCTCACTTGCATGTGCTTTTAACTTTTCCATCCAATTGCACTGAATAAATCTTTTAGGACCCTTCAGCAGGTATTGAATCCACAAACATTTACATTATCTCCGTGGTATTGGGGTTAAACACCTTTTCTGTAATGGCTTTTGTACAACATTTGTGCTTTACTGTCTCTAATTAATTATTCAATGTCCAAATCCATATATATTTAATAATGAAACGACCCACCATGTGATGGAGCTTTAACATTATCTAAAGTCAAGCAGTTACTTTATGATATGACAGTTACTGCCATATGTGTCTGTCTACTTCTTGAATGGACAACCTTAAATAGCATTAGAGCAATCACTTGCAACAAAAATGGAAGGGGAAATTATGTTCTGTTTGAGGTCAGCGCGCCTTTTGGTTGAATTTAGCTACAACTTGATAATCCCTTCTCCATGAAAATCCATTTTTTCTTTGTACCATCACTAAAGGAGCACAAATCTCCTCTATCATGAAATATTCTCGCACTAGCTCATAATCTTTCACATTATGTAAAGTTGTGTATACAAAGTTTATAAATTTACCATTTCTCGACCAAGCTGAACAACCAGCAGATTCAAGTTTTGGAGAGGGAAAACTTACTTCCACACCCTTATTTTTGTGTCTAGCGGCAAGGAGTAAAGTTGTCCTATGCTATTATGAGTTTAGTGGAGAAAAGTAGTGCTCCCACTAACAGCAACATGCATAAATGCTGAACTTGAAAAGCTTTTTATAGAAGATGAATGTGATTTCCACCACCTGCAATGTGAATGCACTAAGAAGAAGAACCAACCAAAGAATAATCTTTTACTCTTACATTGTTAGGCCCCTGATGAAGGAAAGAAAATAAATGGATAGAGAGCATGCAATTGCAAAGACACAGAAATTACACGTCGTTTAGAAAATGTGCATATGATAAATATCAACCATGAGAGACATGGACGAATGAATTGCTACCACAATTGGTGCCTACCATATGTTTGGCTTAATTCCTACCTTTGAAATTGAGCGAGAGTCACAAATGTGCAAGTGCCCCTGCTTTAGTGAATTTCTTGGATGTGTACCTATCTTGACTGTTGTGATACTATTCATATATAGAATATGCTGAAGCTTTCATCACAATTCCCACTAGACCTTGACTTAGATGAGTGAACCTGCTCAGGTTTTGCCACCCCAACAATTTTGTGTCATCTTTCCACTTTCGTAGTGTGCTCCATCTTTTGTTACCATCCTCACATAAAAATATAGCTTTCATTCCCACCTAACAATTTCTCTGCACCCCAATACTCATTTTTGGTTTTCACATCCACAAGCTGATGAAAGCTTTAATTGTACAAGAGTGGAAACGCGTTGATCCCCCGCGAAATGATGGGTTGCTGTCACCTTTTTGACTTTTTGTAATATCATTGCTCTCCCATCATCCACATTCCATGCTAGTATAAATTGAGAACCACCCTGTGGGAAACAACACAACACAGGCGTAGTCGCTAACAAGCCTATTAATTACAGCAATGGCACCCACTCTCCTTCGTTTATTTGTGATTCTGCTAGGCCTCTCTCATCTCATATGCTTGAAAGCAGTTCCAGTAACAAGTAAATATAATTCTACTACTATATTTTCTTTCCTATTCTTATGCTTCTCTCTCTCTCTCTCTTTTTCTTCTCATTCTCCTTACAATTTTTTTGTTTGCATAATCAGGAACTGAAAGCCTTATGCAAAGCCCCCAAGTTCATGTTATTCTGGAGAATACAAAGCAGGTGCAAATTTGATTATCTAAGATAACCCTTATGCTGCTTAAGACATATAATTCATCGTATGTGAAATTCATGTTCTTTTTATTCAAATACAGGTTAGCACTGTGAGAAAGTGGGAAGAGCCAAGCATTAGTGAGAGGATGGATTTGGAACTCCATGATTACCCTCCATCAGGGGCTAATGGTCGTCACACTCCAAGAGCACCATAATGTGGGAAACTGCTGTTCTGATTGTTAGTTCCTATAGGCACAAGCCGCACAAGTGAAGTATATAATATTAAGTGCAGTACTGCAATTATCAGTAACATTCTGCTTCTCAATGACTCTATTAAGTTAGTAGAGGAAGTGGAAGAAGAGAGGGAGGGGGAGGCAAACATCAAATCAGTTCTAGAAAGCAATTATAACTAGAGTTGTAATATTAATGGCAAAATCACACCCTTTGTGCTTGTTGAGCTTCTCTTCTGCTATTTATCCGTAAGAACTGGGATTTTCGATTGTACTTATATCTATCCACCTAAATAATGTCACTGCTCATTTTGCTTTACTCTTAGAACTGATATTGCAGCAGTTCTACCTTTGAAACTACCGTACTTAACAAAGTTAATTTTTTTTTTTTTAAAAAAAGAAACATTTTTGGCCTATATATCTGTAGTATATTGTGTCCTTCAGAGCTTGTGTGGGAAACAAATCAATATGGTTAAACATAAGTCAAAAGAAAAAACCAAAAAATTCTGATAGCCAAAGAATCGGGTAAATAATGATATAGCTGTTCTTCTCAGATGAATACTATTATGGACCTCTATCCTGAGTTTTTGACAAACGAGCATATCCAAGAAGTGCTGTTACTCAGAGTCCATGTCAGAAGGGTTTTGCTATGCTACCTATAAGTGGGTTCATGGTGATTGATTATGACGTGTTACATTGAAACAGTTAATATAATTTAAATTATAATAAATTTATTTTAAATTTTTTTTATATAACTCGAGGTGATTTCAATAATATGTTAAGTGTGCTAGTATAATATAAGTCTTAATAGTATCTTAAAAAAATAAAATTCAGATACTGATTCTTCTCCTCGTTTTTGTCCCTCTCCTTTACCTCTCTATGATTAAAATGCCAACACCACTACTAATGAATCACATTTGAAAATAGAAAATAAAATTGGCGTGCTGCTAAGATATGGGTCATTTCAGGGTGCCATACATTTTCCACCATAAATTAAGGTTTCGTGAGTATAGTTGTTCACGTAATGGAGATGCATTTCGCATAAAACCGACAAATAGCTTTTTCCTTTAACCCCTCCTTTTGGCAAAAAATATGAGAATTTAAAACTGAAAAACCATTTGCTGTCCCATAGATTGATAGGTGTTGTACAACCAAGCTCGTAGAAAGTGTTTTAGTAACTAATCTTAATTGTTTATGTAATAATCATGGTAGACCACTTAGAAATTCTTGGAAATATCTCGGAGCATATTTAATATTTGCATTGTGTTGGGTGAAGAAAGTGATCTGTAAAGTTGTGGCAATAGATTATTGTACTTCATGCTTTCCCATACGCTATGGCCTTTTCCAAACCTTCTTGGAAAAGTTTGAGGCCAATAAACTATTGTTCATTGCGGCATATGAAGTTAGTGGGATTCTTCTCAAATAAATAGGATCACATATTGTAGTAAATTAACATATCAGAAACTCGTGAATTTATTTATTGCTGTGCAGATTAAACCAGCACCAGCAGATGCAAAAAGTAATGCATGCAGAAAATCAAAACAAAGGGACATAGAGTACACCTGTAAGGTTGTAATACCTCTCATTAGACATGAGATTCTAATTTAGATACTCACAATCTTCGTAGTCCAATATCATACGGGCAAGTCATAAAACAATTCCAAATTGCTATTGCATATTGATGTGTCAAAAACAAGATCATTTTGTATGAAAGTTGTCACGTTTTGTTGAATTGAAAACTTGCTAATCATGAAACAATAGGGAATGTCCTAGACTTAGATAATCATCCTTTTCTTTTTCCCTAAAAAATTATTATATTTGCGTTTTCAAGTTAATTGTAGTTTTTTTTTTAAAAAAAAAATATTGCGACATGGCAGAGACTTATGAGCTAAGCAAGAAATGAGAAAGGGACAACATAGAAATTATCAGTGATATCATTGGTTATTAGAGGTCTATATTATATTACTACAAAAGAAAAAAGGTAATTTAAGGCAGTAAAAAGCAATTCTATCGTGTAACGAACAAATTAATATGTTTCTTCTCATCTCTTAAAACAATATCAGTACGTAAAAGGCTTTGCATGCATCGTTAGTTGGGCTCTTGCACTTTATTAATTTCCTCCAATGAATCATTGGCAGATATGCTGTGTGTGTTTTGTAATGCTCTTTCAACTCATGATTTGCTCTGATAAACCTTAGCAGCTGCTTTTCAGCTTTCCTAATTTAAAAATTTCTGTATAATCTCATATAATTCTCTTTCTTTAGCTCGTTTTCTCATTCAGTTTTAGATTAAATGGATATAGACAAATGTTAGGTGGCCTGAAAAGTAGGTAAACAACACAACATGTCATTATCCTATAGTCCTTAGAAGACAAAAAAAAATGAAGTGCAGGGAGTCACAATCAGATAAAACCCTGTGCAGACAAAGCTTAATTTGGGGGTATGGTAAAATAAGGGTAGCAGGTAACTTTTGTGTACCATAATATCTTTTTAGAGTTAAAAAGAAATTTACCTGAAGTTGATAAACTTCTAGTGAAGCACACTGAATACAAGTCTCTAAATGCCTCAATTTATAGTGTGGTATGTTGCTCGCTATTGTTATGAGCATCATGTGAAGAAGAATGTAGATTAATATAGAGAGTTGGCTTAAACAAGCTCTAAAAAGAGGCAAAGTAGATGAATTTTACACTAGGTTAGGGTGCAGCTGAACAGAACAATTTGTTAAACCTGGAAAGGTACTGGTGTGGTCAAATTCAAACAAGATACAGCACATTAAACTGGATTACATATATAGTTACTGCAGATTGAAAGCAACATTCCCACCATCAGAACTAGAAGTTCTGTGATTCTATTTTGGATTCAAACAGTTTAAAAACACAATTACAACATTACTTATGAAAACAGTGTATTAGTATCACTAATCTTCTGGAGATGGAGCAAGTGCAGGGGCTGGTGAAGGAGCACCTGTTTGATCAACACGTACAAATTTGAACTTCTTGATGAGCTCGTTGGAAATGAGTTCGTTAGCACTGTCGGTGGGGTGATACTCATCCCAAAACACATACTTGCTTCTATCTTTGCACAAAGTTGATGCAGGTAAGCATGTCAGAGCAGGTCGAATATTCCCAAAGGAGCAGCAAGGCGAGTCTGAGTTTTCGAATCCTATAATGCAAATGTGATTAATTTGATTACAATGGTAAAATTTCTCAGTGAATGATCAAACGTATATATTTATATTTCTCTGTGATTTCTAGACGTATTCTCTTTGCAGTCCTTTGAATTTTTCAATCCACAGACCCTAAATGTATCAGAATCTCATTTGAAACAGTTTAGTTTCAAATAATTAAAAGTGTATGAATTTCATATTTACTCACCATATTTGTTTGGATTGGTAATAACATCATTGACAACATCATAAGCTTCTCCAAAAATGTAGCTTGAATTAGGAAGTTCCCTGGCCAAGTCTTGTACTAATTTGCTTGAAGCTTTGTTAAAACTCAAGGCCAGCTTGTTAGCTCTTTCTTGACAATCCCCAGATGTACTAAGCACCCTTTGAAGGGGAATACAGCCCATTGGACCCAGCCCAAACACCATTAGCTGCCTTGCTCCTAACCTATGCAGCAGCTATACACATGCACAGAGCAATGCGTAAGGTAACAACACTAATACTAAACAAGAACACAAGAGAATGAAAAGAGTTATTAGCTTAGCTCTGAAATTAAATGAATTGATAAACCTTGAGTTGTTCTCCTAGTGTTCCTGTCAAGTAGTCCACGAAACTCTCATCATTGTATGACCATGAATCACTATAAACAGGCATCAAGTAGTTGTTGATGAAGTCATTGCTCCCTAGAGCAACAACGTAACGAGCTCCCTGGAAAAATTTATCTGCAGCCTCTTTTCCAATTCTGCTTCTAACTAGTTTTTGAGTTCCCTGAAACAGCTCAATCTGTTTGTAGAGAGAAAACCTTTGAATCTGCAAAAGGCACAATTTTTATGCTATGATTTTGCCAAATAGTGGTAACTGGTAACACACAAAATATCATGGCCCAAAATATGAAAGATAATAGACTTGCAACTTACAAAATATCTGCCAGTTTCATTCAAGATGCCACCGCCTCCAGAAGCAAAATTCACTCCGTTTTCCAATATAACATCTTCAGTTAAAGATGGATCCAGGAATGCAGGTGGCCTTGGAAAGCCCATTCTGTCTCCTGAACATGCAAACTATTAGTATGCTTATGCTATGAAACAGTAGAAATTGAATTCAATTCTAACTAACAGGACAACTCCTCTTTCAAATTTGTTTGCTTAACACAATATAAACGAATCTTTCAGTAACTATCTGTGTTTGAAATATTGATATGCAAAAGAAAATAAACATGGGCAGTCTTTTCACTTTTGGCAAAAGAATGAGGAGAATTTGGAGAACAGAAGTGCAGGAATGTATGGCAGCCATGCATTTGCCAACCTAGATGTTGATAGATTAGGTTAATTTTCATGAATGCAAATTACGTGCAAGCTAAAAATTGAAACATTACCCATAATATCAGCAACAGTGCGTCCATTAGAGAACCTGCCATTAGGCAATCCGTTGCCAAAATCAATACCATACCAAGGCAAGCTTGCCTGAGCAAGACTCCTGGAGAGGTACCTGTTGTTTCCAACATCAGAGAGAGAGTCCCCAAAAATGAACTGCACAATCTTGCAATCACATCCTTCAAGTCCAATTGCAATAATGTAACTAGCTACTACAATCGTTAGTGCCACATTCAGCTCCATATCTCTCAAGCAATTGATGATCTTTTCAGGCTTTTTGCAACTTGAAGCATTTGGGTTGGTTTTTTATATTAGTTAGGAAATTTCAAATAATAGAAAAGTGAGATTGTACTACAGTTTGGCACCAATACAGGAAAATAGATGCAAGTAGATTGTTTGATAAACCAACTATTACTGATTCAAACCAACTGCATCTACCCCCTAGTCTGTTACAACTCTATGTGTCCTCAACAACACAAACGTAAGCTAAAGTTCAGAATTTGAAATCCATTCCCATTTCAACTAAATTCTCAACAACACACGTTGGATATTCTTTTTTGTTATGGTATGTTCACCTAACTCTGCTCATTTCTGAAGTCCAAAACTTATTTAGACTCTTTTTTTTTTTTTTTATTCAGTCAACATTTATGGACAAATTGTCATGAAATTAAACAATTCAAAGATAACACTTAATGAAATGACGTAACACATGAATGTGATATTACTGATGCACTCCAATGAATGTAATACATGGAATTTGATCGGTGCTTTTATGCTGTTTTGTATTTTTTTTCCTATAGTATAATAATTCCCCACCAAAAAAGAAAATATGAGCCAGGATTCATTTGGTTTAGATATTATTTCCTTTTTTTTCTCTTTTTTTTCTGGTGCGTTCTGCCTCGTACTTACGGGTGAGTTGGGACTTGGGAGTTGCTGACATGTCAAAATTCCATTGGCTGCATGTAGAGGACAGACAAGACCATTAAGAATGCAACAGTTTAAGCAGAAAATTGCAGAACGTGTCAATGTGTGAGCCACTCAAATACACCCACAAATAACTCAGCAGGTAAGTACAGAACTAGAAAGTAGACTTGAAGTGCAACCAAGACAAGAGCATCCCATAGCCACACCTAAGAATCTATCACCTATTATCCAAATCGAATCTCCACCGCCGATTACATCCATCCAACGGCTCAAACTCCCTCAAATCCTAAACCATATCCATCAGAAANAAAAAAAAAAAAAAAAAAATTTGCAAGTTGAAAATTCGGCTCCTTAAAGGAGGAGGGAGCCAAAATTCGGCTCCCTTCTTATGGCAAAAGTCGACACCCTATACCAAAATTAAAAAAAAAAAAAAAAATTTGTATGCCAAAATTCGGCTCCTTAAAGGAGACTCAAACGAAAATTCGACTCTTTATTACAGTTCAAAATGCGACACTGAAGAGAAAAAGTAAAAAAAAAAACTACCATAGTTATGGAAATAGTTTCAAATGTGCCTTATATGTGTAATTAGTTTGCAAATATGCATTATTCAGAAGAATCACTCCCAGGATTCATTTGGTTTAGATATTATTTCCTTTTTTTTCTCTTTTTTTCTGGTGCGTTCTGCCTCGTACTTACGGGTGAGTTGGGACTTGGGAGTTGCTGACATGTCAAAATTCCATTGGCTGCATGTAGAGGACAGATAAGACCATTAAGAATGCAACAGTTTAAGCAGAAAATTGCAGAACGTGTCAATGTGTGAGCCACTCAAACACACCCACAAATAACTCAGCAGGCAAGTACAGAACTAGAAAGTAGACTTGAAGTGCAACCAAGACAAGAGCATCCCATAGCCACACCTAAGAATCTATCACCTATTATCCAAATCGAATCTCCACCGCCGATTATATCCATCCAACGGCTCAAACTCCCTCAAATCCTAAACCATATCCATCAGAAATATAAAAAATCAAGCCCTTCTCACTTGCTCTCATAACTCTGAGTCTGAGCTATCACACTGGGTCTGAGAAATGAACTCCATTGCTCTCAAATCCTTCGTCGGACTCCGGCAATCCTCGCCGGAAAAGCTCCAATTCACTGTCAAAGCGAAACCCATTACCGTCCACCGGGAGCTGAAAGTGATAGCCAGTAAATCGAGCCCCAAAGTGTCGGGTCGAAACCTCCGGGTGGCTGTGATCGGTGGCGGCCCGGCTGGTGGGGCAGCTGCGGAGACATTAGCGAAAGGTGGCATCGAGACATACCTAATCGAACGGAAGATGGACAACTGCAAACCCTGCGGCGGAGCGATTCCTCTGTGCATGGTGGGAGAGTTCGATTTACCTCTGGACATCATAGACCGACGGGTCACAAAAATGAAGATGATTTCCCCATCAAACGTCGCCGTCGACATAGGCCAGACCCTTAAACCCCACGAGTACATTGGAATGGTTCGGCGTGAGGTACTAGACGCTTACCTTAGGGAACGGGCCAAGGAAAATGGGGCAAATGTCATAAACGGCTTGTTCTTGAAAATGGATATCCCCAAGGATAAGAATGCCCCTTATGTCTTGCACTACTCCGGCTACGACGGCAGTGGGACCGGTGAAAAGCAAACTTTAGAAGTTGATGCTGTGATTGGAGCTGATGGCGCTAATTCCAGAGTCGCCAAGTTTATCAATGCCGGCGACTACGACTATGCCATCGCATTTCAGGTACATAATACATTAAATTACTCAAATTTACATTATGGGGTTTCGGAATCTTTCTCCAAGTTAGTAACTTTTTTACTTCCATAGGGAAAAATTAGAAAGGAAGAGAGAAACAGAGCTCATAAATCACGTTCACTTTTTTCAGGAGAGGATAAAAATTCCAGATGATAAAATGGTGTACTACGAGGACCTGGCCGAGATGTACGTTGGTGATGATGTTTCTCCTGATTTCTATGGGTGGGTGTTTCCGAAATGCGACCATGTTGCTGTTGGCACTGGTACAGTGACTCATAAGGGGGACATCAAGAAGTTCCAACTTGCTACGAGGAACAGAGCAAAAGACAAGATTTTGGGAGGCAAAATCATCCGAGTTGAGGCACACCCGATCCCTGAACATCCTCGCCCACGAAGATTGTCAGGGAGAGTAGCATTAGTAGGTGATGCTGCTGGGTATGTGACCAAATGCTCTGGGGAAGGAATCTATTTTGCAGCAAAGAGTGGGAGAATGTGTGCAGAGGCAATCGTTGAAGGTTCAGAGCATGGGAAGAGAATGGTGGATGAAGGAGACTTGAGGAAGTACTTGGAGAAGTGGGACAAGACTTATTGGCCCACTTACAAGGTGTTGGATGTGTTGCAGAAGGTTTTCTATAGGTCCAATCCAGCCAGAGAGGCTTTTGTGGAGATGTGTGCAGATGAGTATGTGCAAAAAATGACCTTTGATAGCTATTTGTACAAGACGGTGGCTCCTGGGAATCCTCTGCAGGATTTGAAGTTGGCTATTAACACCATTGGCAGCTTGGTCAGGGCTAATGCAATCACAAGGGAGATGAAAAAGCTTAATGTATGACAAGGATCTTCAATCTTCATCTCTTCTCTTCCATATCTCTACTTCATTTCTCATTCTATTTTCTCTTTTTTCGTTACTAGATATGTCCTTATAAATCAGAATTGGATGCAATGAAATTAGCCGGAATTGAAGACTAGGCTTTTATATTCAACATCTATCAATTTCAAGTATTCTTCTTCAAATAGGGGCTTTTATTTAGTTAATGTTTATTTACCAATCACCATGAAATCATTCAAAAGAAAAAGGAATAAAAGAAACTGAAGGAAGGGAAAGTGTGATTAGAGTTGAAATTGAAATGCTGAATAGAAGCTGATCACATCAATGTCTCTGTTGTAATGACAGTTAGTATATTATTAATTGGGAAAAGGTGGCCTCGTCCCTTAGTTGTGTTCAAGGGCCGAAGACCAAAGTTAATGATTTATTTTACAATTTTATGGTCCAATTCAACATTGTAATTCTTGCTTTTAACTGCGTTTTGGAGTTCAATCAATAATCCAAAAAAGAAAAACGGCAAGTAAGAAGATAGCAAATGGAGATGGCTCGCAATAATCCAAGCTAGATTTAATTGTTCACTTCCTTCTCTTGCTCGTTTTCATTTCTGATCTAGAATCCTCAATATCCTTCATGTTTGTTTTGCCAATGCAATTTTTTTAATTTACCTTTTAGTCTGATTGCTGGATTTATCTTTTCTCTTACGCTCTTAGCTCATCCCATTTATTAAACTGATGAAATGTTGCAGTTAATTTGACGTGTTCTAAGCACAGAAGAAGCATTACAGGCCATTAATATGACAAAACTTGACTTGTCATTTTGATGACAAAATTCGGTTTAGTCAAACAAAACAGGTATATTTCCAAATTACAAAATACAAATTAGAATTAGAAGTTAGTTACAAACTTCCATTTTTTTTATATCGATTTCATGTGGAATCGTTTTTTTCTTTTTAGTATTTTAAGAGAGATCTAAAGATTAAAAAATGGCCCGCTAGAGCTAGAATTCCACAGATATATATAATATACTTTGAATTTATCCAATAATTCAAATATTTAAGGTAAGGCACGATAACTATTTCCCAAAACATTTTAAGCAAAGAAGAACGAATTTAATTGCGAATTAGTATAATACCCAAAACACATGTATCATCTTTTTTTTTTTTTTGGATTTGTATTATCCCATGTATCATGTATAAATACATTAATATGTAAGAGTAAAAAGGGTAATATTTAAAGAAATACGTTTTTCTTTCTTTATGTATATTTGATTGCGCGAAAAAATAAAACAAAATACTTATTAATATTTAAAATAATGTTTACATTCTTATTAACTCCTTTTCCCTAATCACTACCAAATCTCCCCGTAAGTATTAATAAAAGAAAAAGAAAAAAANAAAAAAAAAAAAAAAAAAAAAAAAAAAAAAAAAAAAAAAAAAAGAGAATAAAAGGGAGAGAAAATGGTAAGAGCAAAGCCGTTGAAGCGGTGAGGGATGTAGGGTCAAGATTTGGCGGAAGAAAGAGAATAATTTTGGGGGTAGATTCTGATTCTGGGAGTATTAGGTAGAGCAAAAGAAAAACTTGACCTTCCATTTATATAGAAAGACACACGCATACACATTCAATCACTCGCTGTCGCTGGCTTTGTATTCAGGGAAAGCAGAGATTTGTCCGAGGCTCATAGGCGGAGTTTCCAAACCAAAAGGGTCGCAGATATTTGCTTCTTAAATATCTCTTCCACCTTCAACTTCAAATTCTCAAATTCCCATTCCAGCTAGCTTCAATTCGAGGTTTGTTTCATTCCTTTTCTCTTCCATTTTCGGTCGCTTTTCAATTACTTTGTCTCTCTGAGATCCCATTCCACGACCTGTAGATTTCTGAATATGAGTTAGTCTTTCATTCCGTTTGGGTCTAATGGCAATTCTTCAACGTGTACGAATTGAAGTCAGATTTAGATCAAACTCACTGATTGCATCATATACATCTGTTAGTTTTATTCTCTTGGGGTTTCATAATTGTAGTTTGAAACTTTCTATCAATTAGCAGAATGTAGCTTAATAATCCTGGTGATTTATTTTTGCTGTTTCTCTTTTCCCCTGTTTCTTGTTCTATATTTATATTATATATCTATTCTACATCTGGATATGTTTATATTATCATTGTTTTTGTATTTATAGTTTCAGATTTCTGTGTTGTGAGTGAGTTAATGGATTGGAGCTAACCCCTTTTGTATATTACAGAGATTGAGATGGCAGCAGCATCGGCAGCTACCTTCACAGTTGGAACAGCTGCCTCCCCCACCCAAAGAGGGAGCTCGCTTCCTCAGTCAAAGCCTTTTGCTTTGAGATTCAACTCTCTTAAGAACTTCTGTGGCCTTAAGGCTGGACCATCTGTGATCTCTGAGTCAGAATCATCCTTCTCAGGGAAGGAAACCGCTGCTGCTCTGAGGGCATCTTTTGCAACCAAAGCCCAAAAGGTCAACCAAAATCTGCAGCATCACTTGCAGCCTCAGGCTTCCTTCAAAGTAGCAGTTCTTGGTGCCGCTGGAGGGATAGGTCAACCCTTGGCACTTCTTATCAAGATGTCCCCATTAGTTTCCGACCTGCATCTGTATGATATTGCAAATGTCAAGGGAGTTGCTGCAGATCTCAGTCATTGCAATACACCTTCCCAGGTTCAGGCTTTCACCGGAGCTTCTGAGTTAGCAAACTCTTTGAAAGGTGTCAACGTTGTTGTTATACCTGCTGGAGTTCCAAGGAAGCCTGGTATGACTCGTGACGACCTTTTCAACATCAATGCCGGCATAGTGAGAGACTTGGTTGCAGCTGTTGCAGATAATTGCCCTGATGCTTTCATTCAGATTATCAGTAACCCAGTAAACTCTACACTGCCTATCGCAGCAGAAGTTCTGAAACAGAAGGGTGTCTATGATCCTAAAAAGCTATTTGGTGTTACTACACTGGATGTTGTGAGGGCGAACACATTTGTTGCTCAGAGAAAGAACCTGAAGTTGATTGATGTTGATGTCCCAGTTGTCGGTGGCCATGCTGGGATTACCATTTTGCCTCTGTTGTCAAAGACAAAACCCTCAGTAAGCTTCACTGATGAAGAAATTGGAGAGTTGACTGTCAGGATCCAAAATGCTGGAACAGAAGTTGTTGAAGCAAAGGCAGGTGCAGGATCTGCTACTTTGTCGATGGCATATGCAGCAGCTAGATTTGTTGAATCATCTCTCCGTGCACTTGATGGAGATGGGGATGTCTATGAGTGCTCCTATGTACAATCAGATCTGACTGAGCTTCCATTCTTTGCTTCAAGGGTGAAGATAGGAAGGAAGGGAGTTGAAGCTTTCATTTCATCTGACCTCCAAGGATTGACTGAGTATGAGCAGAAGGCTTTAGAAGCACTTAAGCCAGAACTTAAGGTCAGCATTGAGAAGGGGATTGCTTTTGCTCAGAAGCAAACTGTGACTGCTTAATTTTCATTAGTCAGAAGGATCCTTTAGAGAAAATGTCAAAGGGTGGTGGTAATTTAGGTTGCAGCTTTATTTGAGTATCATTACTACTTCCAGAACTTAGGTTACAGATTTACCATAGCATCATTACTGCTTCCAGAACTTAGGATGAGGATTTACCGCAGCATCGTCTTTACTTCCAGTTTTGAAGAATGAGAGTTTCCAAGTTCTGTTTTGTGTTGAGCTTTTAATTTTGGTGAACTATTTCAAGATATGCGACTTTATCATGTGGAATTGAGAAATGTAATCGTCCTCGTTTGTAGCATGTGACGGTTTATGAATAACATGGCCATTGTTCCAGTTTTCGGAATCTTTTTAGAATCTCTCTTTCTCACACATCCACACTCACATCTTGGTCGGCTATGCTGGTACCATTGAACTTGTAGCAGTCACTTATATGTCAGCTATGGTGGCTAAATTTAACTTGTAATACACGTTTGCTATGCCGCCACGATCTCTTTGCATTTCTTACATGGAGAAAAAGTAGTCTTGCAAGTACTATCATCCAGAGTTAGATGAAAAATATCTTCTTCACTGACTAAAGAAATTGGATAACAATCAATTTACATGCGTTTCGTCCAAGGTATAATGCTTCATCTTAGCCAAAAATTTGAGAAAACATCTTAATGTAAGTAAATAACAGAAGAAATATTGAATTTATGTTAACAGATGCTCTGCTTTTGACCAAATGCATGGAAAAAAGCATTTAACATTATTGCAATGCTTTTGTCCACTATTGTTCATCTCCCAATGATATCTGGGATCCTTATAAATTGATCATCACCTAGAGAAATCGATGCCAGTTCTTTGTAACATCATATTGGACTGATTTAGTAGATGAGGAATACAGCGTGCTAAAATCCCTCACATTGTACTATCTGAATCATGAGATGTAAACCCAGAATATAATTCTCCTGTTATATTCCTTATCTTTTCATATTCTGCGCAGCACTAGTTCATCCCATTTCTTCTCTAAATTGGAGGACAAACCTCCCTTGAATTATATCAAACGGTAAACAACCAACTTTTTGTGATAATTCGAAGATAGGCCATCATTACAAATCAATATTCTGAATGCCACCAGCAAATTTCACTAGTCAGACGGCAAGCATCAAATGAGCCATTCTCAGGTTTTGCACTTCACTCTGGCTGTTGGTGTCTGTATTTCAGGTGCATCACCAAATAATAGAACAGATCAACCTTAAATGATTAAAACACCAGCTTGAGACAAAAAAAGATAAGGCGGCCACAGCTGCAAGCTGCTAAGAAACAGAATCGGATAAGGCAGAGTGAGTTAGTACTCAAAAACTGCTGGTTTGACATGTTTATCACCAGCCCAACATATCCCTACCAATAGTCACTACAGGAGCAGTGTCCTCCCCGGAAGTGATGAAACCGGTTGCGGTCTCTAACAATCACATCACGGTTGTAAACCCAAGAAAAAATTTTCATAAAATTGTGGCAATCAACACATACACGGAGATTGTTGGCTACTCTCAATGTTGTGCCAGGTGGAGTTGCAAGAACCCCAAAAGCGATAGCCAACTTTTCACTATGATAAGAGAGCACGTACTGTTTTTCTTTGTCATCCAACTTGTGTAACTCAGATGATAGTTCAGTAACATAACCGGCAATCTTCAGTTGCTTATTAATCTCATCCAGCATCTCATATATCTCTTTTTTTCTCCTATGTGAAGCATCATCCACAACAAACTCGTGTACTACTCCTTTCAATTCAATTGTGCTACAACCAGGTGTGGTTTGGATTGATTCTTCTTTCATTAATTTTCTCACTTCTGCAACCTTTTCCCAATGACCAGCCGAAGAATACATGTTTAACAGCAAAACATAATCCCCAGCTTCTTGAGCTTTCAATTCAATCAAATGTCCAACTATACGTTCACCAAGCCTAACATGTCCATGAATTCTGCAAGCCCCAAGTAGGGTCCTCCATATAGTTGAATCTGGCGTTACCACCATTGACATAATTAGTTGATAGGCTCGATCAAGTAGACCAGCACGGCCCAAGAGATCAACCATGCACCCATAATGATGGACGTTAGGAGTTATTCCAAACTCTTCGCTCATACGGTGAAAAAATGCCATTCCCGCATCAACCAATCCAGAGTGACTGCATGCAGAAAGAACTCCGGTGAATGTCTGATCATCTGGCCGAATGCCCATTCTCTGCATCTCTTCAAATGCTTCAATAGCTGCTCCACCATATCCATTCATTGCTAAACCAGAGATCATTGCACTCCATGAAACCACATCCTTATTGTACGTAGCTTTAAACACCTCATAAGCCTTATCCAAACAACCACATCGAGAATACATATATATGAGACAATTAGACAAATTGGAAGCATCATAGCCATGTTCCAACATGTAACCATGAATTCGTTCACCAAATTCCAAGGCATTCAAATGGGCGCAAGCTTGAAGGAGGAGTAAGCATGTAACATCATCGGGTTGGCATTTATAGCTTACACTCTGCATAATATTAAACAAATTCAAAGCATCCCGAGTCCGGTTATTACGAATGTAGCAGGAAATCAACACATTCCAAGCCACAGTATCTCTCTGAGGCATCTCATCAAATACTTTGCATGCTTCATCACATTTCCCACATTGGGAATATATGTCCATGAGAGCTGTGAGCAAAAGGCTATCTGATTGATGCCCATCTTTCAAGATACAACCATGAACCTGGACCCCTCCGAGTAAATATGGAATCTTAATACAAGACTTAATAGCAGAGGAAGACGATAATGGGTCTACGCAAAAACCTCTTCTTCTCATATCTCGATATAAATATAACCCCTGTTCAGGTGAATTGCTCCTAGAATAGGCCCTTATCATGGTGTTATAAAGATAAACCGATGGGTAGCTGATTTGCCCAAAGAAATGGCAGGCATAGTTGGTATCTTGCAAGGGACCCGAGAGTGCAACCCGGGACAAGAAATGGAGGGAAACTTTAGGGTCTTGAATGAGGGATGTACGGAGGATATGGGCGTGTACCTGAGTTAACTGGGTTTTACGAGTGATCGATTTTATGACAGAAATCACAAGTTCCCTCTGGCTTTGAGCAAGTGAGATGGGTTTTGCTTGATTTTGTTCTGGATGCTCACAAGGCACTAGCTTCCTCGCTGCTGAGTGCTGCGGTTCGGCGGCGGTGTAAAGAAGACCAACAGCGGGGGCAATAGCTAAATGAGGAAGAGAGAGATAGAGGCGGAGGTTGTGGGGAGGAGTCAGAAACAAACGGAGTGAGCAAAGCTTGTGTTTGTGTAGCACTACCGTCATTTGCTGCCTAACTCAATTGCGGGAACAAGGACGGTGACCATAACCATGTGTATTGTGTAGCCAGAATTTTTTGTTTTTTGGGTGATGGTTAGAGTGATAAAAATGGGCTCTAGGTGGGTTTGGGCTTTCCTTCTCTCGTCTTTCACAATAGTTTCTAAAACAATTAATTCCATAACAAGAATTAAAATAATAAGATAGCTACTCATTGCAAGATTGGTTGACTTCACCACTTTTAAAATAAATATGTAGTTTTTATTATTTTTTATTATTAAATAAATAAAACTATATTTTTTAGTTGATAAGAAAATAAAATTACTATGACTTCAAGTTTAAATAAAAAAGCTTACAAGCCCGTTTAATTAAGAAAATAAGGTTTTTTGGATACTTTTTTTGTAATACCTAACATTATACTTATGAATTGTTGGCGGGCGTTAATGGGCATGAGAGCTCATTCAACAGTGAAGACTTGTTGCTTAAAAAGGAGTGTAGACTTGAAAGTTGAAGTTTGATGACCGAGAATGTTTAATTCCTCATTAGAAAGATGAAAGAAAATTACCAAAATTTGAACCTTATTTTATGAGAATCAATCCCCAGTCAATTCTTCTCACCAATGAAATATGGTAGACATAAACATGTAACATGAGTCAATTTCTCTTTTCTTTCATCACTGTTAGTCTAGTCCAGAGCTTCTATCCATCTCCAAATAAAAGAAAAGGGTTTACCTGAATAAAGTCAAAAAACTTGGCCTAAATCTATTAACTTCGGAAACAGTAAACAAACCCAAATTCTTTCCTATGATACCTGCTAAAGAAGGTAGAAAGAGAGACATCTAAACTAGGTAGCTAAAACATTATGTTGTAAGAAGAATGAGCGTCAGGCACCAGAGAATTGATGTCTTGCTCTTTTTCATCATTAATGTAAACATCTTCATCCCTTCTTTCATGGCCACAGAGAGAAGAACATTGCAGCAAGTCCATGGATCCCATCTCCATTCCCATGAGCTTCCTCTTCTTGTAGTTGGCCTTAAAACATGCTTGCCTAAGCCTTTTGGTATAGTCCTCTAGTTGCAAATCTGGCTTCTCTTCCAATAGCTTCTTTTCCTTCTCTAATATCTCAATTGCATTCCTTAACTTTTCTTCACTTTCCTGCCCTTCCTCCTTTCCTATCTCCTGCAACCTCAACCCATTATGCATAAATCAATTGACAAGGCTTCACTTGAAAAATAATCACTTCCACCAAAGCATTAAGAAAATGAAAAATACATGCTCTCTTTTTCTACGATAAAGTTATGAATCTCTTAGTACATAGAAATGAGTACCTGTACATTCTTTATTAAGGTTTGGAGACTCATTAGCTTCCTATGGGGCCACCTTCGAATCCCCAATTCCCTGCACCTCTTTTTCAAGAGTGTGAGGCCCACATTAAGCTCCTTAGCAGCTTGTGTTATTGGCATGTAGAAATACTCAGAAATGGTCTTCCTTGATAACATTCTGGTGCTACTCATTCTCTCTTCTCTGCATCGCTTCACCTTCCGATCTTCCTGCATTTCCTTTCCATTTTCCCCATTTTTGCATAACAACAACGTTTGTTTATCAGAATCAAACACAACGTCGTTTTCATTCCAAACAGCAAGTCCATTTTTAATAGCATAGAAGTCGTCGTCTGCAACTGCAACAGCATTAAACAACAACATAGCCCACATCAGAATTACAAATTAAGAGAAGTAGAACAGAGTTTAAGGACTCAGAAGTACTGCATGATAAATTAACCTTTTAAGCTCGAAGTTGGTTCAATGGCTAGAGTTTCATATGGGTCAGGGAAACTCCCCATCAAAGGGAAAGCATCAGAAATGTTGTCTTGCGTGAAAAATTCGTATGCCCAATCCACTGCAAAATACTCATTACCAATATTTCCACTGAACAACATATTACAATCATAAAGTTAATATCTTTTGGAAAATGGGTGGGTGTTGCCAGAGGAAAAGAGATCGGTAGCACAAGTTTAATTGATTTACCTGAAATCAGATGAAGGAAATTGACATGCAAGTGGAAAAGGGTCTTCATCTTTGGCTATTTCATAATTGGACGTCCAACTCATGAGTGGCTGAGTACTCCTCATGATATGAAAGAGAGAAAGAGAACTTGACAGAAGAAGAAGAAGAAGGATAAGTAAGGATTCTTTGTTTGGAATGGGAAGTAAATTGGAATGAGAAATTGGCTATATATACAAAATACGAATATTATGATGAATCTATGTAACTAGAGAGGGTAATAAGTTCATAACTTTTTGGAGGATGTGCGCCGTCTTGTGCATGAATGAGATTTATTGTTTAACGTGTGTGCTTGTGAGAGTTACAAGATCAATTTAATTACTAGATTTTTAGAGAGAGAAAATTCAAGGGAGAGAAGATTACTAAGAATTGATATTAGTGGCTGGTTGGTGGCTAGCGGCTACTACAAGATCCTTGTTAAACCTAGCTAGCCTCATAATTATATTCAGTGCAGGCAAATGGTACTGTCATTTATCAGTTCAGTTCTTCAGGGGGAGAGGGCATGCACGGCAACCACATCTTTAAGTCTTTCTTCTAAGCAATTGTAAAGACTTGAAAGTTGAACCCATTTGAGCACAAGCCTGAACCCTGCTCCAAATTATAATTATAATGCACTAGATCACAATCATTAGCTTCTCCTCCAACTTTCTAGACTCCAATTAATCATTACCCAAAGAGAGAAGTAGATAAGGGAGGGCTCTTTCACTTTTTCAAAAAAAAAATTCTGCTTTTAAACTAAAGTTTGAGAAATTTGTAACTTCACATGGAAAAGAAATTTTCTTAAATGTGAAAAAAATAAAAACATTGTGAGATTTAGTGCAATGCACTACTATCTGTTACGGACTGATCAAATTCACTAATCATTTTTCTCTTTCTGTTATAAAGAGAACTTAGTGGTGTGAGTTACTATCAGCCCATAATTGATTATATAGTAATTCATATCTTCTTAATGCGGAAGAGCAATGGACTACTATTTATCATTTTTATATAATTGGCATTAAAGGATAATGAAAGAGTTATGCCCATGATTTTCATGATTCATGTTCTTAATTGAGACTCATAACTAGTGTATAAAAAGAATTTTAGTTTATTTATAAACGCTTGTGACTTGTGAGAGCCATAGGCGTTCAATTCAATACAGAACATTAGAATGTCATTTATAGGCATTTTAAATGAACAATGTCTTTTTTTTTTCACATTAAAAATACTATTTTTCTAATGTTTTAGCTACAAGTTTACAACTTGGTTCGAATGTATTTGTTTTGGTTGAAAATAAACATGAACAAACAGACAAAAGGAGATAAATACACTTTTATAAAGAAAAAGATTATAAATGTACAGATTTTTCTTGCCAATTGTCACACCAATTCTCAGATGTCTGTAGAATTTGTTAGATTATAGACTTATTCAGATTTTTCTTGCCAATTGCCACACCAATTCTCAGATGTCTGTAGAATTTGTTAGATTATAGTCTTTTCGTTTCTTCTCTTTGTTAAGTTGCGAATTTGTATTTTCTTATGACTAAACTCAGCTTCCTTTTGTTTAACGAGGTTAGCGCATAGATGTCTTTGCATAGATAGTAACAAAAGGAAATGCTAATCTTAACGAAATTTGAACATGGTAAAGCCATTTTCCTCTTTAAAGGCTTCCCTTCCCCCCTTCTCCACTCCAGCCCATCACTGGAATTGTAATACTACAAAAAATGCTAATAAAAGCATGCATTATGAAGCATGCAGCAAATAAAACAAAAACTGCTTGGACATTTAAATGATCGTGAATAATAAAAAGTCAAAATCTGAATTATACAGCTATTACCAGCAAAAATGAAGCAAGTTGGTCAAGCATACCGAAAATTAGTTATTAAAAACCAACTCAGACCAGAAACTATTGTACTCAATGTCTCCACTTGCCTCCTTTTCCATGGCCACGCCAGCTTCCTCTCCCACCACCACCTTTTCCTCCACGACCCCTTCCTCTACCACCGCCTAATGCCCTGTTGACATCAGGTTTTGATGTCATCGATTCCGGCAAGGGGATAATATGATCTACACACTTCCGGAAGCTGAAGTCATCAACAGATTCATCCTCCCTGATGAGGAAGAAGCACCTACTTTTCCACATTGGATGGAAGCGAACTTGGAAAGCATGGATCCCTCCCCCAACCTTTTTATCTGGTTCTGTGTGGCCTTTCTTAAGCAATTCCAGCAACATCATATGCTCATACTGGCATGCAAACAACAAACCATAATCAATTTTACACAAACAAAAAGAGTAATGATATCAACACCACTATATAGAACTTTTAGATTTCATTTTAAACATATGAATGGGATCCACTCCAATCCTTATATTATATAGACATGAAATAAAACTGATCACATCACATTTTGAAGGGGCATCAAAAAGCTTTCTACAAACTCATGCAATACAACCAACCATTCTAATGCATGCTGGAAATGTCTGCAAGGAAACTACTAAACACCATCTAAATTAGGCTCCTTCAACTACTGGTGTCATTCCAGTAAGTAACAGTTATAGATAGATTAAACGAAAAATGGTAAGCCAATAATTAGTTTGTAACAAGAAGCCACAGTGTATACACAAACGAAAAATGTTTGAATGGTAAAGTTATATATTATATATTATATAATTATAATTACAAGCCATTATAATAAACAAACATACTTGACACTAGCAAACGATGAGGATCCAAATGCTAGAAAGGCCAATCTTTGTCTCATTGGTCATGATTAAGAGACATGCATCCACCTTTATGGACCCCTTCCCCTCCCCCACTCTTTGCAAATTGCTCATAGCCTCATTTAATTTTATGGATTCCTCCACCCTCTTCCACTCAGCAAGATACCTCTCCTAAATGTATCCATCAAAATTAGTATCATATTCCTTTTGATTCCTCTAAAACATTACAATGCCTAAGGCTAGTTCAGACTTCCAATGTGCTTATACTTAATAATTTAAGCAGCGGCAAACATCCAGTATTATATGTATGATATCAAAGAAAAAACTTGCACAATTACAGTTAATAAGCAACAAAGGAAACAATTTTACCATTCTGTACTTCAAAGGATTTGATGCATAACAATGAAGTGTCCACTGGTAAAATCAATGCATGTGCTGCGATTCATTAATTAATGAACATACCTTGTATCAAAATTCATTAACGTGCCAACCAATTTTTTATTAATTGAGCTTTCTCATCAACCAAACAGAGTAAGAGTAAGAAAACAGAACAAGTGTTTGAATACCTTGTTAATATTCAAATTAGGAGCCCAGTTGTGAAGCAACTTAAAGAAGTAATCGAACATCTCGACGGAAGATCCGAAACTTTTTGGACCCAAAGTGACCGGACCAGATTTCTTCTCTTCTTCTGCCCCTTGTTCCAACTTCTCCAACCGATCTTCTTCCACTGACTTCTCCTCGTCCACCTTCGGCTTCTTAGAGACGGCGTCCTTGTCTTCCTCGGAGACGGTGTCCTCCCTATCCCGCTTCTGCTTCGACTCGCCGTTTGTTGTGGAGTCGACGCCATTAGGTTCTGAGTCACCGTTATCCCCAGCGTTCTGGGCGGATTCCAAGTTCTCAACTTCCATGTCTTGGGTGGTCGTAGTGTTGGTCTCAGCCAGTTCCGGCGCTGTCTCTTCAGCCATGGATGAGACTTGTACGTGTAGAGTGGAAGCGAATGTTCCGCTAAAACCCTAGATTGTGATCGCTACACTAGAGAGTAGAGAGTAGTGGAGATTGCTGATTGCTGAAGGGTATTGATTTTAATTTTTTAGGTGGTATTTAAATTCGCCGATTGCCGGGCTACTTGACTACAACTGTGGTCGGAGCCGGATTGCCCCGATTTTCTTCCTGCCCCATTTTATTATTATTTTTTATTTTTTTTGTCAAACCTGAACAGATAGTTGTTGGGCAGAGCACGATGAAGAGCAAAGAATTGGGCCAGGCTGTTAAAAGATTATTATTAGTAACGAGACTGCAGTGGACTAGCCCATTAACCATCCAATTTACGCAATCACACACTACATCGAGAAAACCCTTTCAAGCAAAAAAGGGTCTTATGTGAGACAGAGAGGGACACAGAGCCGATGGAGTAAGGCGACCAATTCGTATTGTCCCTTGAGACCCTCATAACAGCTGCAACTTCGCAATCACTGCATGGTGCTGAGGCCCTAGAGGGCACCAGTTCTACAATTGCTGATCTACCTGCTACCGATATTCATGTCTATCAGAGCATATATTCCCAGAAAGGTTCAAGTGTTGCATTTATTAGTTGCTCATTCAAATTAAATTATAGACTTTGATGGGAAATTTTACTTTCTCTACAGCCTTACCAACCTGGTTATACTGTCCCATCATCTCTGCACCATTCTGAAGATACTTCAACTGATATCTGGCAAGTTTCAAATCCCATATCTTATAACCATTGCTTCATGTCTTTGTTTTTATGTTTATTCCTTAGTGAACTTACCATTGGTTGTATGTGTACAACTTTAGTAGACATATATACACTCACACACACAAACAAAAACACACGTAAGTAGATATCAGGTTAGTTGGACTCTTTTCTTCTCTCTGACTCTATTTGAGTTCTATACTTAATTGGATCAAGTAAGATTAAACGGAAAGAATAGATCTCAGGCGAAAATAAAATTAAATGAGAATGGAGAATGAGGGTTTTTTTATGGTAACTTGTTAGTATATCTTTCTGGTTGTTGTCCTTCAGAGCCAGTCTTGCATTTGTTTGTGGTATCCACTTACTGTTTTTGTTTAAACTGTTTATCTGGGACATAAGGCCTGAGGCAGAACGTTTAGGCATGCTATTAATTCTCATTAAAGTAACAAGTTTCAGTATTTGGAAGCTCTTATTTTTAATCAAATTCTTGTTCCAGTTCCTTTTTTTTTATTTGGTGATTCTTACTCTATTCCAATATTGGCAGTTAATGGGTCTTTTACTTTTGAGGCCTCAATGGTGATGTGGAGAAAGCTTAAACCTATTTCTATCAGAAATTTCATCTTAGATTTCACAAAATTTTGTCCGTCTTCTTTAGATGCTGTAATGTATAGTTCCCTTCATTTCTGTTGAATCAGCAAGCACCTGCAGAACTGGATTTTATGTTACCGGCAGAGCAACAGCAAGGCTTACAATTTGCGATATCAGCAGCGCCAAAGCCAAAGCATGCTTTACACTTAATTCCTGTATAGCTAGCTCATCTTTTGCTCTGTTTTGCCCTTGCTTAACAATTAAGATATTCAATACTAACTAGATATTGAGCATTCCACGAGATCTTTCCTCTTTTTGTTTTTCTGGGTCAAGCATTGTAATCAATGTTATCGTAAAGACAACAATCGGGACCATTACACACTCATTTTTGCATTACCAATATATGGCTTGTTTTGTGTATTCACTTCTGTTTATTTACTTATTTTTGCTCAATCAATTGAACAAAGTCTCATCACATGGGCGCCAAGACTCTGTATACTTCTATTTGCACATAACTTTGCCTTACAACTTTGCACACCAGTTCACAAGTTTGTATTTGAGTTTTTTCTTAAAAAAGGAAAAAAAAAAAAGAAAGGTTCCTGAGTTAAATTTAAAGAGTTTAAAAAAGAACTGTTCAAATGTACAGTTGTGAGAAGCAAGTAGATTATTCGAGACATGAATTTAACAATTGATTCTAGAAATAGAAGACTTATAAAATTAATTTTTTAAAAAAAAAAAAAAAGAAAAGGATTCTGAAGAGTATGGTTCTGAGATTAGCATGTGCTAATTTTGAATTGAAAGGAAAAACTTTCAGACCAGTTGTGTCCCTAAGCGATATGCATGGAATCTGGAATCTGGAATCATTTGAAGTGTAGTGATGGTATAGTAGCAGGGATGGATTTTAAAAGCTGTATGCGATGGTGAAGGATGATTTTGGAAAGCAACAAGTCATTTATTTCTTTTACTTTTTTTTCTTAAAAAAACGGTCAGATATTTCTTTTACTTTAATACAGCTCTAAAGTGGTGGGTCAGAAAGAGGGTCTCAGTCGTTGGCTATGTTCTTAGAACAAGATTTGTCCCATCCTCCTCCACCTCTCTCTCTCTCTCTCTCTGTGATTCTCTTTTCTCTCTCATGGTTTATAACGTGAATCGTGATGAAACATATGGATTTACTTGTTTTTGGAACCACTTGAGCTTATAAAATAGATAAAAAGAAAAAGAGGATTAAGAGATAAGAAATACAGGGTAGAACAGAGACAGAGTTGAAGGTGGTCATCATGGATAAACGAGAAAAAAATAAAGGAACAAGATAGAGGCCAGATTTGGAAGCTAATAAACGTTTTCTTTAAAACTTTGAATGGAGGATTTTGGGCTAGGCAATCCAAAGAGAGGAAAGAAAAGCATAAAGGAATTCCATTAAGCACAAGACACCAAGACTACGTTTTCTGTTGCATGGAGAGAAGAGCTTGGAATTCTAAAGATAGTTAGCATAAAGAAAGTGCTGAGAACATAAAAGCCAGTTATTGGTTGGTTGGTTTTTTTTTGGGACTGGTTGCTATTCCCCCACCTTCTCCCAAAATTCTCTACTTTTAATGGCTTTCTTGCCTCTCTACCATAACCACTCTCAATGAGTCTCTAACTTCTACCTTTTGCTTCTGTTAGCCATGTCATCAACTTAGTTAGGCTGACTCCTCTTAATGTCTCACATAAATAAAGCAAACACTATAAGTTCTCCTATGTATTTTGCCAAAACCAGAGGATGAGAGACATTGGATTAACTTAACTGGTATAATGGTGTTAAAAAAATTATCTTTTTTGTTCTTTTGGATCAGAATCACCCTTCATGGCATTATTTTAATGGGCTATGATTTGTCCAAATCATGGAACATATCAGAAAATCAACTTTTCTGAATAAAACAAACCCAGAGGGTTCCTGGTTCAGTTAAGCAACATGCAGAGAATTACTTACACTAATTAGCTTATGCCTTGAGGAAATGGTACAAGGACATGTCAGCAGGGTCAGATGACGTGGCAGATTAATAAAGTGTTCAAGACACTGTAGGTTCGGTCTTTGTTTGGTAAAAAAGAGCAAGGCAAATGATAGGGATGTAGGGAAACTGAATGAAAAGATACTTGGCTTCCCAAGGATATTGTTCCAATTAACTTTTATTCAAACCTGTCAGAGTCTTCTAAAACAGCCTTATATATTGCTGCTATAGCATGCTTATGATTGAGGTGAATCTAAAACTTCCCTACATGTTCTGGGCTTCTTATGCTTTATGCTTTTAATCTTCCAAATCCCATAGAAGATAAACTGCAGGCACATTCTTGCAGTTGCAGGCATGAGCAATAAGAAATAGGGGAGTTGCAGTCTCAGACATATTACCTATATCCTTATCATTGCAGCAAACAGAGAAGCCTCTGTTCCTCAAAATTTTCCAGAGCATAAAAACATGAGTTTCTTGACTCTTAGAGTTTTCTTTCTTGTAATTTGTATTGGGATTTTAGCTTCTCAACCATACAAGGTTTCTGGCCTGAGAAGCAAAGATCTTGCTCTGAGATGGGACAAGGGGCAATTCCCATTTGTTACAAGTTTTCGTATCCTAAAGGCCATTACAATGGAGGATTTGCAATCGAAGCTGGATTTGGCACCTGCACCTTCAATGACTTTCGATCCTAATCAATCAAACAAGAGGACAGTTCGAAAAGGGTCTGACCCAATTCACAACAGATGTTGACATGCCGCACCTGTGTCTTTCACTATGCAGAGAAATGACAAGTTTCTTTATTGCAAAAAGAAACATAATAGTTCTTTGCTTCCTTAACCGTTTCTGAAGGAGGTTGGTTTTCTACGTTTTGCTTTCTATTTGTTTTTGTTTTTTTTCCCTACTTTGAGTCTGTATGTTAGCTGAAGAATTGCAGAGGGAACTCATCTGTCAGCCAGCATCATCTCAGTTAGTGTAGAGAAATCATAGGTATTGACCGATAGCTGGATAGTTGATGATCATGCTAGCTCTCAAATACAGAATATAGTGCATTTCATTTTTCTTTATTTTCCTTTTTCCTCTTACGAAGAGAAGAATATATATATGACTTTTGCTCTGGCAACTCTTGTTCTTGCATTATACAGTTGCGAACGTCTTATAGACATAAAGGTCATTTCTATTAACCAGGTGCATTCACCCCTTTGCTTATTCTCTTCTTGCATATAATGAAATCGAGATGCAGTTTAGTTTCTCCATATTTTCAGTCTATGCTATCTACTGGTTCCTACCACACATACCTTCTCCCCCCCACCCAAAAAAAAAAAANCCCCCCCCCCAAAAAAAAAAAAAAAAAGAATCATGACTTTGTGAATAAAATAATTAATAGACGCCAAGATAAAAGGCTAATGATCTTGACACATTACTAATTTTCAATGACCCTGTGTGATTCGAAAGAAAAGAAAACTGACTTTCTTATCCTGTTCACCAAAGCCACTAGAGCTACAACTGATCGACAAGACAAGTGGTTGAGTGAAAACAAAATGTGAAGAGGTTAAGTGAAACCCAGGTCCTGTGTCCTTGTCCTCTGCCATTGAAATGCCAGAATATGAGCAAGGTCAATAGACAACGTTTCAGTATTTTCAGTTGGTCTTAGCAAGAAGCTGAGACCTTTGGTATCTGTTGTTCCTGTGCAAGTTAAACCGCATTGAAGATATCTTGTGTGCAACTTCCTCCCAGATTAAATTCACTGCATCCCCAGGGTGGGATGGATATTGATACTCAAAGTGGTGTGTAATTTCCTTTAGTCTTTCCCACATCTTGGTCCACTTATCTTGCTTGATTGAATGGAGAAGATTGAGGAGGTATCCTTTCCTTACAGCATCAGAGGCACGGACAAATAAGCAAAATTCTGAGTAGTCTAAGACATCTTCAAATGGTAGTTCAATTTCATCACTAATGATCACAGGAACACAGTGGCTCACTATGGCATCAAAAAGACGATTGGAGGAAGGGGTGTCTCCAGCAATATTCAAGCAGAATTTGGATGAGGCCATTCCCTGGCTTGCCTGGTTGATGCCATTTCCTTTGATGCTTCCAAATGCGAAGTGCACATCTTTCTCATCTTTAAGCAGATAATACAATTCTTGGCGAATGGCTCCTCCCTGATCAAAGTTTCAACATGAGAATTAGAACAATTTGAATAAAGAAAAATTCACCAGGCAGATTAGAAATAAGTAACAGTAAAATTGATACGGGTGGTATAATGATGGAAAGGACAGCATAAATCACATCACTTGCATGATTCTAGGTTCAAGGCATTCATAGAAGTATGCGTTTCAATATTTCAACAAGGTGCTCCCAAATCAAAAGACTAATCTGTGCCCTCAGATGCCAAAGAAATAACTCAATGAAATCATAGTGAACCACTCAAAGTGCCTTCTAATTGCAGCATTGAAATGTAATAATGTCATGCACCGCCTCTGAATTGAAATCTTGTTTTCAACTTATAATAATAGAAGTTGAAATGGCAATACCACCAGAAGTGAACTTTGTGCCAAATAATGTGAAGAGCAAGAATTTCCTTTTTCTTTCTAAATAAAATCCTGGAGGACAAGAATATTATTCATGTTTGAGTCCTAGTCTCTGCGGATATTTTAATTTGTTACCACCATTAGGGAGTTGTTAATTCCAATTCTACCCACTGAAGGGGTATTTAAGAAGCTAAAATCACCTTTGACATCATGCAAGTGCCAGCACTTAATAAAAGCCAACACAAGTTTTTCCAACAGCCTTAAATGAGCATAATCAACATCCAATTAAGTCATATGTGAAGTTACTAGCAGAAACAGGGAAAAGAACTGTGTCAATGCTAGAATTCCTTTTCCTAACAAAGCAATAATGCGGTAAATATAGAGAAAGGAGTGTCACGGAAACTCACATCTTTCCTGTATATTGCCCCTTGGAAATACACCAGTGTGGGACGCTGCTCATAGGAAGCTGATTTAGCTCTTGGTATGGTGCCTACTAGATGCCTATAGGGAGCTATTATATCTTTCTTAATGTTTGCTAATTCAACACGGTACCTTCCAAAATCTGCAAGCACAAACATGGCAGAACCCAACTTTTTTCTGCCATCCAACATGCTGTTAGGATGGTGGGCTACAATGAGATGATCCTTCCCTCCTGAACGTTTCCATTCTTCCTGGCCCATTAAAAACTCCACCAACCTGTCTTGCAACATTTTGTTAACACTAACTTTCTCCTTTTCATGAAGTTTAGAATACCGGTTGTAACTCACAGATGCGAAAAATGGCACAAAAATTACATCTGCTTGACTTGAATTCTGTACTCTAATTGCAGTGCACGGTCTTACAACTTTTGCAGTGTTTGATGAGAGAAGATCAAGGGTGAGCCAGTATTCCATACTGTGCTGTAAATTCAGTCCACCTGGATATGGTGGGATGTGCTTCAGGTTATCCAAATTTGGCCACGTTTGATTCACCTTTCCCTTCCAATTCAACAACCCAAAGTGAAATTCTGGGGGCAAGTCATACATGAATACTCTCAAGAGAGCCTGAGTTGGGTCACATGCCATCTGCCTTTGCTGTCCTGCAAACCTTGTTTTCTGGCTTGAATTGGAAACTTGACAGACCAATTCTCTTTGAGCATTTATTGGTAAATCTTCAGGAGGGAACGAAGGAAGAGTACTTTGTTCCCTCTTGAAATTAGGTTTGAAGTAAAATGATGTGTTACTGACAAGAATCAGCTCTAACACTGATCTAGGTATCAAAGAATGATTGCTAAACTGAAGCAGGAAAATAGAAGACACGACCAAGAGGAACATAGAAATGAACATTACGCAAAATATAAATCTTGAGGGAACCATGGTCTTTTCTGACATTGTTGAAGATCAAAGGAAGCAAACTAGGGGAATCCAGCAAACAGAACAAGACAGGAACTGAATATATAGTCACAGCCCTTCACATCAACAGTTTGAGTTTCAGAAATAGAAAAGCAATACCCAACAAGAACTCCTAAACCCTATATGAGTTTGTGAAGGAGATTTCCAGGAGTTCATTCATAACAAGTTGCCATATGCAGTTCAATGACAACCGCTTGAGAGGGAATTTACTCTGACATTCCCGTGATACACTTATAAAGATAAAAAAATAGAACCTTGAAATTCAAATTGTACCGAGCTTCCTTTGGATGAATAATCAAAACCAGTGATAAATGTGAACAAGAAACTGAAGAAACCTGCTAGAACAGAAAAACTTTCAGCTAAAACAAGGAAGCATTTTGATAACGAGCTCTGGAACCACAATCATATGAAACCCAGAAAGGTTCCCAAGAGAAGCATAGAAAACTGAACGGAGCAAAAATCAAATAGATATATTGGCATCTGCGTACTCAAACATTTATGCTCCGATGAAGTGGTTCAATATAGTACCTGAGGAGCTTGAACCATGTGAATCCATGGCGAATCCGCAGACAGAGAAGAGGAAAGGAAGGAACTTTTTAGACACGGGTGCAGACGACTATGTGATCAAATGCGTTATATTTTATGCTTTTATTGTATTCTTTGGCTTTCGTATGGAATTTAAAAATCATTAAATAAATGGATTAATTCATTTACATTCTAATTTGTGGCTATTCATGATTCCGAAACACGCACGCTAGTCCGTTTGTGGGTTCTAATTCATATTATCTATAAATTAGTTTGAAAAAGCCTATTAATATTAGGTTTTCTACCACTATTATCAGGTAGAAAATGAGAAGAAATTTTTGAATTTTGAAAGTTGAGGCTGTTTCATCCAATAATTTTCTGGGGAAAATCAACATTTTGAATTACGGTTGTGGAAGGTAATCTCACAATTAGCAGTTGCCCAGTGATTTGACACAGTTCTGATAAGGAAAATTGAGACTTCATCTTTTTCTACACCCAAAATAAATGAAATTTTGCTGCTTTTTTCCTTTTTCGTGTAAATTAAATATTTGCTTAAACTAATAGTGGAAAAGTTTCTGATACGGTTGGTTCATGCGGAAAAGGGACAAGACACCTGTAAAGCAAGTTTTATATTAGGGATGGTAAAATATGTTTAATGCTTTCTATATACTCTATATATGTATATATTAAATTTTTCATTCCATACGCTGTCTCTTATAATAAACGACTTCTCATTTTTTATTTTTCTTTCCTAATTTAATCAATTTAAAAGGTTTCTGTATACGAAACAAAATGAAGTATATTAAGAAACTTTCCTTTGTCCAAATTCATAAGCTGATAAGAAGCTGTCAACCAATATGATGACAAGAAACTTTCCTTGAGAATAATTTTTTACCTTTTTCTTTCTTTTTGGGTCTTGAAAAGACGTCTAATCGCATTGTCTAATAGGTACAAGATCATTATTAACAAAGGTCTGATTAGCTTAGTGCGGAGAAAAAGTAATTTATACTAAATAATTTGTAGTTAAGTGATATTAAAATCATTCTTGAGTGATACTAAAATTATTTTTAAAACTTATAAATTTTGTGTTTGAATTTAAAATTATAACAAAAAAAAATCTTAAATACTTTATTGTATATCATACTACATAATAATAGTTAATGTATGAATGACATGTGTACACATTAACTGTTTTTAAGTTTTTTTTAGAAAATAAGATAAATTAATTTTATATCAAATAAAATATAAAAATTACGTATACTTATCACATCAGTATAATATGACATATACATATAATATTATAAAATTAAAAAAAAAAAACAAGGTCTCGGGGAACAACATTAATGTCTTTCTTTTTTAATGGTCTGGCCCAACAAGAACACTTCGAAAATCCAAGTGTAAATGGGCCGTTGATAATTTGTCTTCTCGGAAGCCCATTGAGTAATGGGCTTGAACTGAAATATTTGATGCCTCATAGCCCAAAAACTCGAAAAAAAAAACTTTTTTAAGAACTTGTACGTCAAATATTTGATGGTTATAAATATGAATAATCTCTTGAAGGTTGCTCTATGGTACTGTCTGAGAGGCAGAAGTATTGGGAAATAAATACAGAGCTAAACAATTAAATTAAGATTGGATGTCCAAAACTAACTGGAAAATTTTGTTTATGAGAGGAAGTTGACAATGACATTGACAAATAAATTAGGTTAAGAAAATGGTGTGTCATACTTGTTTGGAGTAATGGGGGGTTTCCATGAATCCTTACAGATTCCATGAAATGATTTAATTAATGTCATTTCATGAAACAATATGGTTATAGAGTTATAATATATATATAGATGAGGGAATTTTAGAAGATAGTGGTGAGGGTGAAATGATGTGTTTTTGGTTTCAAGGGCACTTGGGTCCTCCGCGCTTGGTCTTCCAGTTGTTGTAGCAGGGGCAGACGGCCTTGTTGGCGTAGAAGCCAGGAGGAACACACAGACACTTGGCACAGCACTTTTGGCAGAAGAACATGCATGGTTTGTGGTACTGCGTCTGGCTACATCTTCTTGAGCATTGCCCTGGACACTCTGCATCATTTTCAATTTCAGTTTAGATTACATTACAGCTTACTTTCTAACCAAAATGGTGTATCATTACTCACCAGAGCTCTTGAGACTTCCAGGTCCATAATTACCCTGAAAATACAAATTAAGATTGGTTACAACTGAATTTGCATTTTAAGAGAAAGGGAAGAAAGGAAACTCACACTATCCAACTCGTACTGACCACCCTCCTTTGCCATAACCTACAAAGACAGAGAAAGCTCTTTCTAGTTTCAGGAATCAGGATAGTACAACAATGGTGCATTAATTGAGGGTACTAAGTACTAACCTGTGTTGCTACCATGGAAATGCCCAGCAATGCTAGAAGCAGAACACACACAAGCCTAGCCATGGCCATTGGAATACAAGTACAATAAAGTTTGGAGAGAGGGGAAGCTCCTTGCTTTTCTGCAGATGCAACGGTTGAGTTAGCTATAAATAGATGGTAGTTGAGTTTGGGTCCAGCAAATTGGATGAATTGGAATTTTGAACTGCCAAGTTTATTGGGTCCATCATGAATTATATTTTATATCTATTACCCACTATAATTGTATACCATTTTCATCACAATGTCGCACTTGCACTGTTACTCTGTTACTGTTATCTTATCGGCTGATCATCTAGTTGAAACTTGTGCACCATTCGAATTCCGTGAACCTTTGTCAATGATTTTCTGCCTACGGATAATAATAATAATAATAATATCAAAGGGAAAACGACTTTTTTCAGAAATTTCCTTTTATTTTTCTTTACCAACTTGAGAAAATTAAGGAAACTATTTTATTAATCCTTATTTTTGTTCCCATAGCCATCAATATTCAATATCATTCCTCGATTAACCTTAAAACTGGCCTCGGGATTGTTAATGAAAATAAAAATTCAGAGAGGGGGGGAAATCCCGGAAATATCTGATGGAGATTTCAAGGGACAAAGTAGTAATTTCAGGAAACCAGACGAGTGCATTGCGCTGCCGGATCACATGGCTAGTTAGTTAATTGTGGGGCCCAAAGTCCTAGAGCAACAGAGACAATGTGGGCCTGGGTTACCCAGTAAGTCGGCGAATGAGATCGTATTCACCTTTCTCGGCCCATCAAAATGATGAAGCGGAAATATTACTATGTGGTAACATACTAAAGAGCATATGAGGTCCCACAGAGAAAGTAGTAGACGTGGAGGTACATGAACGATGAAAGCATGAAATGTGGTGACGTGGCTAAATCTGAATGCAAAGGTGGTGAGGGAAGCGATGTAGGGGATTGAAGCTAAGGATAATGATAAGAGCATATAATTGAAAGGGAAACTGAAGAAACTAGAGTTAAGAGGGAGGTAAGCCATGTGCATGAGCACATGAGTATAGATACGCCAAAAAGGACAGCGGTGCGCATCATGCGCTGTCGCCTATCCAACTTGTGCTTCTCAAATAGTAACCTCCAATGAAATTGAATTGAAGAAGAAGGAGGAGCAGGCTCATCCTCTTCTGGGCTTTAGTCTGAATTCTAAATGGTGGGCCTTCTTACCCTTTCTCTCATTTTTCTATGGGCTTTAGTTTAACAGCGGCTGGGCCTTGTTCGCTGCCATGGCAACTACTGCCTGTCTGACACACAAGTTTAAGGCCATGACGTGACAATAATTTATCCATGGTACTTCGCAATTATCCCCCTATAATTGATTCATTGGGTAAGTAGATCTTCTCATGTAGTTTATCTTCAAATTGACATGTAATGTTTCTTTGTTTTCTGGTGAATGAATTTCCATTAACAATAAAAAACAAAGTATGTAGAAATTTATTCATTTTAATCACTGTCAAGTATTGATTTGATTGAATAATAGTTAAAATTATGATAAAATTATTTATATGCATAATTTTCATTGTCAATTTCAAAAAAAAAAAAAAAAGAAACAGAAGGGTCTACTCTCTTAATTCTTAAACACAAAATTATAAGATTTAATTGTAGAAATTAATTTTTTTTTTTTGCTAGAGCAATAATTAAATGTCAAAGAGTGTCTTTGTAAATATCCTTATATATTTGTTTTGTCAATAAATAAATAGTAATTGCATTTACAATTAAGGATATTTGAACTACCAAAAAGAAATAAGAAAAATAACTTTATGATTATACTAAGCTAAATTCTTCCTCTAATCCTTACATTTAAGTTAGAATCTATATGTTAAATAATCATGATAGAGACTCTACATTAGATCCTTATAAACCAAAAAAAAAGATAAAGGAAAACTTCAGGAGACCAAAAGGTCATACTTGCAAAACAAGTAAAACAATCAGGCATAAGTCATTTGTAGCTCTCATTGATGAAGGAAAATAGGAGAACGATACGAAGGAGTGCACTAATTAAATTAAAGTTTCATTAAAAAAAATTATTTGGTAAAATCACTAGCATGAAATGTATTTAGTTATTCAGATTTTTACAAAATATTTGAGTTTTAAACGTGTGTTTTTCTGGTAGGGGTAAGTTTTTTAAGTAGGTAAATATTACTAAAGCAAGCCTTTTTGAGCTCTCACTTCACTTGTACTAATGTCAGTTATAATGATTGCTTTTCATTAATGTGCAAAAGGTAACCAAACAGCAGTTACAGCACTTTAGTCATACAATTTAATCGAGGTTCAAGTCGTTAACTCTTTCCGGAGCAAGAAATAGAAAGGTAATATCTTTAAAGCTTAAGACTCTTGGTCAACTTTTGGGTTGGGCTGTGGCAGCTGGTTAGCTCTAGGGCTTAGGCTGGGTAGGTGGTGTGCTATAGCCTATAGGCCATAATAATATGAGGTGGCCCGCCCAGCAAAAACAGGCCCACCTAATCTCAGCGTGTCCCAACGTACAACATTACTTAAACGACATCCTTTTTGATTTTGGTCCATGGTGTAACTGTAAACTACATGATAACATGGAATCCTGATGTGTATTTCACGCTTTGCCTACTGCAGGTGCAGGCATCGTATCAACTATCAACGACTGTTTCTGGTCCTTAATTGGTTGCTTTTGTGAGCAGACCCATGTGGGTTATAGGTGAAGGTCCTGTGCCAAGGACAATTGAGGAGGTGCCCTAAAGAGAAGATTTTGATTGAGTGAAATACAACTTGAGAATTGAGACCTCATTAATGAGCATTAAACTAATTGTAGACATAAGTTTTCTATAGGTAAACTTTTTTTTCTTTGTAACCAAAAAGAATAACACGATTAAATGATGTTATATGATTTGTTGAAAATCCCTATCTTTATATATTAATTAGCATTGGCTAGGTAGATTAGATACTAATACGATAATGTTTAGATAGAGTGGTTCTTTCCATAATCTTTTTCTTAATATCCTGTATTTGGAAAGAAACCGACGTTGCTAAAAAAAGAAAAAGTGTAGGCATACTCCAATATGTGGGTTTGATTGGAGTCTCACAGAAATAGGCAGTCATCAGTGATGTAAAGACAGCATATGGATGAATTGGAACTTGGGTCTTAATATATACCTTATTGCTTTGCTATTTTTGGCTGCAGACAATGTTTATTTATTAGCATTAATAGGTGGATCTCCGTACAGCGGCAGCAAATGAGAGAATCAACCAAAATTGGGTTGAAAACAGTCCAAACATTGAAAGAGACAAGTTCAAACATAGGTCCAAATCCAATATGGCATTTGCATGCCAAAACAAGCAGGTCCTCTTGTAAGTGTATCCACAGATATATATATATATATGTATATATATATGAGATTCGATTATTCTCCTTGAATAGCATCTTTTCTTATATCCATGTAGCACTTGCATGGTACAGCAACACACAACACAAGCAAATCAAAGCCGCAATATCATACACTAATCATTTTGCATGTGGGTCTCATCATGAGTTAATGGAAATTCTTTCTTTCCAAAACAAACAAATTTATTACAATCATTCAATTTATTCTAGCTATTCCAATTAAGTATATATTTCCTTACCATTTACCATCTCATAATTGTCTATATTTGCAGATTTGTTGGGCTTCGAAAGAGTGCAATGCAGTAACATTTATATAACTTGTGATGTAGTAGTGATCATATCTGATGAGATCATATGAATGATCAGGCATGCATGTAAGAAAGCTTAGGTGGGACTCAAACACTACTTGAGATTAATTAATCGTTAATTGCTTTTCTCAAATAAATATATATATATATATATATATATATATATATATATATGTATAGTGGAGGTGGGTGCTTGACTCCACAAAAAGGATTGTTTATATATGCTTTTCAAGAGATTGCAGAATGGCCAATCAATTAACAACAGAAAGTGAGGATGATCAAATCAAACAAGGACATGAACTCTCATCATCCCAGACAGAGCATAGACAAATATTTTAAGGCCATCCATCCATCTAGCTATACCTAATAAGGGGGCTCACATGCATGATTTAATTAATCCTTACTCTTTTGCACACTGGAATGTCCCTACATTATACCTAGAAAGCATCTCTAACTAATTAAGTTAGTGATGGGTGAAGCATGCCATTTAATTGGCTATTGAAAATTAGTTATATTTTTTGAAACATTTGATGGGCCTCTAAAAGTACTCATTACTCAATAAAGCCATAACTGGGGAAAAAAAAACAATATCCTCTACAACCACATTGAGTGGTTTTTGTTGGCCTTAACTCAATTTTCTAATCAACAACAAAGCAGTTAGGTCTTTTATCCCCACAATGACATAACCTTTAGAACCTAATGCAACAAACCTCGTTTCTTTTGCTTTTCTATTCTCAATAATTCCCATATATTAGGATTTCTACATATATCTAGATATGATTCTTATATTATAAACATGAATTCATGAAGTAATAGATGTTAAAGTCAAGCAAGTCTTCATATATATAATTGTATCTGCATAGCATTCAAAAGAACTAGTTTTTGAATTCAAATTAACCAATTAACTCCTGATCATTCAGATATTTTCTCCCTTCCTTCTTTCAAATGTTGTTCTCTGCAGACTAATCTGCATTTCAGAACTTTGAGGGCAGAGAGAGTGCCAGTTTTGCTTCATAATCAATGTGATAAATTATGTTTATTAATTGCAACATAAGCAACTGATAGACAAATAATAAACAACTGAAGAGCCCATACGTCACAAGGCAAAAAGATAGAAAGTGCAGCTGCCACTTCCAACTAATTAAACTATACATATGTATGTATATATATATATTATATAGATTTGCACTCTTTGTATATCTTGAAATGATTTCTTTAATGTTTGTAACCATTCCACTGGCCACCCAAAAAGAGATGTTGGTCACCTCTCCACTACAATATAAATTCTGCCGCTTATGCATGCTTTAGTCAATTGATATGGAATAATCAATTAAATGATATGTACTTTTGATTGGATACAGGTGGTCCTTGAAGGAATTATAATATCTAAAATGCTGCATAATTGGGACAAAGATAATTTATCTTGATCACACTACCCTAACCTGTTTTCTTGCCATGAGAACAAGGGAAGGAATATCAACACAATCTATAACTTTACTCAACCAAGCCTCACGACATATTGTTATTGATGCAATTGAAGAGGAATATGGGGATTGAGAAGTCTTCTGACTTTTTTTCCCCTAAATTTGATATATCTCAAACTGTTGTCTCACTTAGGAATATGTGAGATGAAGCATATTATGGAAGGAATAGAACTTCATAAATATTTTTTCTAATGGTCAAGGCACCAGTCAACCAAGTCTCTTCAATTTCAATCTACTGATGAAAAACAATTTCCCCCCCTAGCTATACTGCATATATATACATAGCAAGTTTTGGATTATAGTAGAAATAATTTATATCAGTTGAAGTTCTACTTGAGCTAGCTAGCTTGCCAAAGTTTGCTTGCACATGATCATGTTATTGTATATACAATTCACCAGTCAGAGAGTCACTCACACATAATCTCAAGCAGAAATGGGACAGCTCATTCATTAAACGCAATAATAGAATTAACAGAAACGCATCTGTGCCCCCTCACAATTAGTAAAATCGATATTGATTTTCATGCCAAAGCCTAATTCTCACTTCGTGATCCAATTAATTGATCTAATCTCTCATCTTCGTCCTAGCTACTTCACTCTCTGATTGAAACTTGAGTGTATTAATATCATGGGTAGGAATAGCTAGGATGATAGAACATGGAGAAAAAGCAAGAAGAAGAAGGAGAAGATCAGAAAAAAACAACTTGGAAAATGATATTGGAAGAATACAATCCCTCAAGTTTAAAATTTCTTTTACAAGAATCAATGTCACTGTTGGTAATCCACACTTACAAGAACCCCAAGAAAGAAGAAAAGAGGAAAAGGAAAAGAGAAAGAGAAAAAGAAAAAAAAAAAAAAAAAAAAAAAAAAAAAAAAAAAAAGAAAGAAAAAGGTTCAATCAGTTAATTTCATACACAAATTCTTACCCTCTATCATAATTTGTATGTAGTTTCTCTTTTTAGCGATCAACGAGCAGAATTAGGAGGAGAGTACTCACAGACAACTTCAGTTTGCACTTCCCTTCGGTGAAAATTCCTGTGGCAGCCACAAGCCGCACATGTAAGCGCCCCACTTGTCCCCTCCCCACCACTGGCCATAAACTCCCTGCATCCATCCACAGCATACCCTCCAATATTAGCTGCATGATTCTTTTGACACTCACCGTATCGAATATTTCTCATCACTGAGGATGAAGTGTTGGAAACATCTCTTTTCACCACTACCTGTCGCTTCTTCATGCTTGCAAAAACCCTAGCTAGCTAGCTAATTAATCCCTCTCACTCTATTTTATTGGATTTGGATGTATATGTAGTGTGCGGATACCACTAGAGGGGTTTCCAAACAGTTCATTCATTCAAAGTTCAAACCCAGAAGTCAGAATAGCTAGCTAGATGTGATAGAGAGTTAGCTAATTGGCAGTGCTTGGTGACTAACCCTAACCCTAGCATGATAATTTATATGGCTTAGGGAGGGGCAAGGCAAGGCAAGGCTAGCTCGAGGACCAAGCGATGGAAAATTGGATCATGAGCATTGAGCAGCCTTATTTTACCAACTTTTTGGTGCTGTGTAGTTCAACACTTGAACTAGGGACAAGCACAAAACACTGACTCAACCAAAAAGTAATATTTTAATCAGCCAATGTTGGTATTCCACATCACCATAGAGGAGGGACGGGTGTGGTTTTTGGTTAAAGAAAGGTTGAAGTAGGTTTACACAAGGATCATCGGTTTCTTTTGGAAGTATAAATAAATAAATAAAGTGTCCATACCCCAATGTGGTGCCCTCTGATTGAGAACCGGACAAAACTTAAAATGGGAATGGAAGGAGGAAATACTTGTCCTCACATGACTCATACAACCCTAGAATTGTTTTCAGAAATTGATAGCTCACCTGTCTCTAAAGGCTCTTCTTCAGGAAGGAAATTAAATGGAAAATTAATTGGATAACATTAATGTACATACAGGGTAGTAATTAATTTAGTGCAAATTAGTTCAGTATTCAAATATGGTGAGAGTGAATAGCTTTTTGGTCAAACTCATTGATTAAACTGTTTAAGCACAGGATTACCAACCAAAGTAAGATGTTAATTTTGAATCTGAAGTGGGTCCAAATGATACTCAAAAAGGCGGGTTGCTATGGCCCTTGCAACTGTGACAACAACTCCTGTCTAATTACCTAAGATTCTAATTATTATATGAGCATTCCCCACACTCTTATATGAATGAGGACCCTTTTCATCTCTCCTTGGATCAAATCAAGGACAATCATTACTTTTCAAAATCTCAACATCATTGATATGCTCTTCAACTATCTGCCACCATCAAAACGAATAGAAATTTGCAGATCCTTTTTCTTCTTTTTTTTTTAGGGTCATTACGAGAAAAGAAACAAAGGATAAAACTTGTGATTACCCCATATGTAGAGGTCCAAGGTACATGTCCTTTCTCAGCATAAAACTAACATAGTTTTGGCTGCAGCGTTATGCAAACATGGCAGGAAAAGAAAAGTGGATGACTACACATGATCTGTATTAGCAATTCGAAAAATTCTTATTGGGGGCCGGGAAATGGTGGGGGAAGAAGGAGCATAAAAACACTATACAATACGAGTTTGATGTGAAAGGTGTGGATTCTTCAATCAAGCTATGAGCAATACATGCACAAGCACAGGCATGAGCAGCCTCCACCAATACCATATCTAAGTGAGGAACTAGAAAGTGACAAGCACCTAATGGGGGCAGTAACATGTGCACATTTGAGAAAGTGACCAAGGACAAGGACATATGCGGTTGTCAATCAGAAACGTGCACGTTATTTATGTTCTAAGTCACTTAAAATTCTTCTTTCACATATCTCTCTCTATGTAAATTTGGTTTTTATTTCAGAAGTAGGTGTTCAATTGCATGTTATCTGCTTAACCTGTCAGCTGCCAGCCTAAAAATGGTAAGTCCGAAATGCATGCTCACTACTACCTTGGGGGGCGGTAAGCATAAAAATTAACATTTTAAAAGTTCAAGTGTACGTAATTACAACAATTTAATAATATAGACATAATCCACTGATGAGTTAATGGTATATATATATAAGGACTGCATAATCGGCTAATTAAAATTACTGCATCGAATTATTACAAAAAATAATCGAATTGCCAGCTCAAGATATATATACATATAGATGGGGTGAAAGACAATGGCATAAGTTTGCCAGCGTTGAGATGTGAATGGTGTAGAGTTTTCAAGTAGCAGGAGTTATGAAGGTGTTGAAACTATGTGCTGTGATGCTTGGCTGTATACCATTCTGTCCTTTTGGCTAATGTCAAGTACTGATGGAAGTGTGTGGTTGTTTGTTCTCTTGGGAGACTAGTCTATAGTAGGGGTCGGTGCTTACTCCCATATTCTTCTTCATCAAAATTCTAGAATAAAAACTCTTTCTTTTATAATCATATATATCGAACTCACATATATATTAAAGATTATCTTCTACACTCACGTGCCAACCACAACACCTATCCTCACCTCCAGCACACAAGCCATTCAATCCTATTCCTACGTACTTCTGAAACCAGATACATATATATAGGCTATAGCATAAGAAGGATCCCTTTTCGCTTTCTAAACTTGCACACTTACTTTTTAATTAGAGAAGTAATTAAGTATTTGCCATCAAAGTAAATTTGATCATCGTGGACAAAAATTCTGGTGGCAGTTGACAAAAGTAGCTAACCTACCAGATGCTGCCATGTGTGCCTCGATCTGGGTTGAGTCAGCAAATAGCCAAACGCAAATTATAGTAATTAACATGAATCTTTCAACTTTGTGAGATTGTTGGTTTGTCGGTGAATGAGAAATTAAGGTATTACCATAAGGCTGATGTGGAGGCTTGTTTTATATGACATTTGTCTCATGACCATTTTGAATGAGCGTTTAATTAATTAAAGGCAATATAGTTGGATTTTAAAAGGGGGGGAAAAAAAAGATTACGATAACATAGAGTCTAGTGAAATGAGTTAGTGCTAATAATGAAAATAGCTGCAACGTAAGCGACTTAAGAACCAAGTTTAAGGGTAAAGATTAGAATTGGTTTCGACTTTGCAAAGCACCAATGATTGTGATTTGGGAAGATGATGTGATGAGACCCTTTGTTTCTCACCCACCCTACCCAAATTTGTGAGGTCTATCCAATATGGAGTTTATGCTCCCTATGATTCTTTTTCGATATCCTTCTTAGATACTTATTTGAAAGATTTTTAAGAGAAAATTCCAATATTGAAAGCTAGGTCTAACCCTATGGAGTGGACCGAAAGCTACTATACTGAAAGGGTTTTATTAGTAGGCCAAGACCTACTAGTATGTTTCACTACTGCGGATCCCAACGTCCCTTTCTTCATGTTAGAGCAGCATGTGCGTCAAACTCATGATTAATCTCTACTCTCACATCATCAAAATGTATACCTATTAAATTTAAGTCACTTTAGTTAAATCTTTGTTCCTTTAAGTGCACAGAACATGAAACACTACAATTAGTGAAACGATCTTAATTTACTCATCAAAATATCACACTACCTTTCTCATCCATGCCCAATTTTATTCATTCGATCTATAGATTTTGTAATTTACCTGCATGCAGTACTCTAATGCATGTATCATTTTCCTCTAGGTTCTATATATCTAGTAGCATGTTTGGTATTGATTAATTTTAAGATCTCAAAATCATGGCTCTTTGTACGTTCTAAGGAAACCACCCACCTTTTTCCTTTCTCTTGTCGTTTTTTATTTTAAGAATAGTTAGTACTGTCAAAGATTTTTTTTTTTTAATATAACCCAGGAATCAGAACATCAAAACTTTTACTATCGAACAACTCGGTTAGCTGTCACATCCACTTAGCTAGCAAATCAAAGATTTCATTAGTGACTTCGCAGCTAGTAAGTCACATCCTCTAATATTACTTTAGTGTACTATATTCAATACATATATACGAACCCACCATATCCTCGTATCTTTCAATCTGCTTCAATTTTATCCATTGTTATCCTAATTGCTTCAAATTAAGGACCACACTGAAGCAAATAATTCAATTGAAAGGACCTTATCAATAAATAAATATATATTGGATGTTTCAATTAATGAAATTATGAATTTTCCCTAAATTTAGTGACTTGAAAATTCAAATATATATGTATTAAGAAAGAAAATAAATGTAAATGGCATGCCAAACACGGAAGCAAACTATTTAACGCACGTTTAGTGGATGATTTACATGATATAGCTAGTAGTGAAAGTGCTCACACACCTTCGAGGCATAGTGGAAGGCCATGGTCAATTATTAGTGAAGACTGAAGACCAATAATGAATTCAAAGTAAACGTAATTTCTAAGAATAGATAGGTATGCAGAAAGATAAGTGCAATATCTTGTCTAATTTTGTTTATCGTACCTAAGAATAGATATAGAGCAACTACCAACTAATACGAAAGGAATGGTCCCCCTTTTTCTTCTTCTTCGTCTTTTCTCTCCTTCAGGTCCACCATTTAGAGAAGAGAAGTCACCAAGGCTTTGTTCTTTCTTATGTCAACAAACAAATTAATTTAAATAAAAAAAAAAAAAAAACTTTATTTTACGAGAAAAAATTATTTACTGGGAGAAAAATTGAAGACAGATAGCATGTTTTCCTAGATGAATTTGGGTTGTGGAAGGCCCAATGGCCCATCAATCAAATCAAATTTCCTCATCTTCGAGCTTTCTTATATAACAGACAATGGAAATCTTCAAAGATGGGCTTTTGTATTGGGCTATGGCCCGCCATTTATAGAATTCCCTGTAACTACTTTATTCCTTGCTGAGACGACTACGCACCAACCCAGCACCAATCATTAAAAATTTAACTCTTGCATTGTGGGCCCCCATAGCCCGTAAATGAACTTCAGTCATCTGGGCCCATATGTGGGTTGGCTGTGACCTTTCCAGGGCCTGGGAGCATGAGATTCTGTTTGGCGTGATGACTCATGACTAAAATCAAATCAAGGGGCCAGACAAAAACAAAAAAACAAAGATTTCTCAATTATTAGTCCACAGCTATTTATATTTATGTATGTGTGAGAGAGAGAGAATAGAATCAAATGCTGTAATCGAACATTGGCAAAGGAGAAAATAGAACAAATCCTTAAGAATATAAATATTTCCGTATCTGATAAGAAAAATTGAAAGAAAAAAAAAAAGAATGACAATTGATAATAAACTGCTATTTTTTATTTTTCTCATACTGTTTGTTCTGTTTCCACTCCTTCCAAACTTACTAACGTCTTTAGCTACTGAATCTGAATAATTTCATTTCAGAAAAACTGGAAACTGATACAAGATGTGCTATCTATCCCTATTCCCTACTGAAGGGGGAAGAACGAGGGAGAATTAGAATTACCATTCCTTATAAGTTAAAGCCCATATTCAAATGGAAACATAGGTTCCCTTGTGATTGTAAATCAAAAGCAATTGGATAAGTCGGCCCATATGAAAAAGGAACAAATTGTAGATATTGAAAGGAAAAGCTAGCCCAAGCCCGCCCTTATGGGGTACCCATAAAATGAAGCGTACACTAAAAATTGTAGTTGAAGCCTTAACATGTACATGGGTCCACAGGACCACTTGTCCAAAAAAAGTTCCTCCTTATCTCTCCCTCCGCCAAGAAAAATTGTTCCGGGGAACTCTCTTTCCCTTAATGATACTGATGAGCCTATTGGGGACGTGTGGTCCAGCAGGTTGTCTTTTCCACAATTTAACACGAGTTTGCAATTTGTAGCCCACAAGGAAAGCCCTCATCTCTTTGCATTTTGGACCATTTCCTCCTTCCTATCATCATGCAAATAGTTTCAACTTTCAACTGATTATCAATAAGTAGCTTAAAATAGTGAACAACTGGTCCTAAGTTATTTTTATTTTTCATGAGGTGATCTTCATATTTTTTGTGTGAGATTAATCTTTGTTTGGGTTTCAACATATTTTCACAGGAGTTTGAACTCTTACATTACTTCAATATTCACCCTATATATAGAGCTTAATTTAGCAATTGAGTCACACCTAAGGTTAAACTGAGCCATAATTAATAGAGTGCACTTGAAACGTTCATAATGTAAATGAGATACATGAGGATGATATTTCTAGGAGAGAAATGTAAACTTTCTATGCATCTTTATCATCTTCATCTGGGCCAAGCATAGGTTCTTTGCCACGAGATGGGGTCAACCATTTTTATTTTTTGTCAAAAGTAGAAGAACCATTTTTTTTGCCACGAGAACTATTTATCACTGTTGGGGAGGGGGAAGCCACCGTAGGGGGGTCGGGGAGCCTTAAAGGCATGGGACACAATCGTTAAGACCTAAGCCTGCGGTTGGGGTCAACCGTATTTGAAGATGATATCTGAGTTGCATGTGTAATATACGTACAACATATGCAGAATTTGACAGATGATTAATGAACTGATATTGTGTCAGAAAATTAAAACTGAATGGGATTAGTTACTGTAAAAAGAAAAAGCATGCATATAGATTGAAAGTGATAGAAGGTAAGGGGTCGATATTTGAGTGGGTATTTGTATTTGTAATATATGTGAACCAAAATAAAGGTAGATTGGAAGGGCCCAACGGAATCGTTTAAGTTAATGTGGTTTATTGAGAATCCCACGATGACCAAGATGTAGGCCACTAATATGTTGCCTGCATTAATTCATAAATCAAAATATTGGAAATAGAAAGATATATATAGGGATTTGTTGCAGGAGTTGAGTTTGTGGTGGGAAGGGAACAACTTAATACGCTCAAGGTACCCTACAACACCCTACGTCCCTACACTATTACTAACACGTCCAGAAAACTGTATGCAAGGCTTTGGCTTTGGACCCTCGCCGCCAGCTTTCATTTCGTAGGTCTGCTTCTGACAGACTTGTACCACATGATTTACTTTACAACATAGCAAGGGCAATTGCTTTAGATCCACATGGTTTTGTCCAATTAAAATATGATACTTGATACGAATCATAAGACGCTCATTCTCTCTCTCTCTCTCTCTCTTATGAGGTTGTGCTGACAGAGAAGTTTGAAAATGAAAGAAGGGAGAAGGAGAATGTCTTCTAGAAAACAAAATGAGCACTTAAAATTGAATGGTGGATGTTGGATTTCTAGAGTTGAAAGAATGGATGTTTGATGAGGATTTCGATAAATAATAAGTGGCCATTCCCAATATTTGAGAATAAATCTGAATAAGGAAAAAGGAATAGATATTGAGAATAGAATAGTTAGCGGTGTTTGGGGAGGAACATGGTAGTTCAGACTCGTGGTTTAGGTCACCTTAATACTCATAACCCCAAGTTCCCAACTGTCTATATGCCAATCTGCCCTTCGCTTGTCTCAAAGGGAAGCTTCTTTTGAAATTTCAATAATGGGTTATCACTGTTTTTTCTTAGTTTTGTGGTAAAAGTCCACAAATAATGGTAAAGCCTGTGAAGGATCAATAAAGGTTGCATTGCTTCAATAAATTTTTGACCGTTTTGATGAAGGTCAAAGAGGGATAATAATTGGTCACTTTCTTATTTCGTCTCCCATTTTTGGTGATGGAATTCATGCGCGCCTTATGCTTCCTTCACTCACTTTTTTACAGTTGAGTCTTAGTATATAGGTAATTGCAGGTCAAGCTAACTCCAATTTTCTTTGTTTAGTTAGAAACAGGTCATTAAGATTCTTCTCACCTAGATTTTGTATTTAAATCTAAAATTGTAAGAAATTAAAAAATATATTTTTTTGAAAAATTTATCTAATTTCACACCATATTTATAATTTTTTGTGATGAAAAAAATTATAAATTATACCTATATATATGTATTTTTTTTTCTAAAATACACCATAATTAATTCCTTAAAAAAACAATTAAGCTAAAGTCACATGTGAAGCATTTAAGACTATTTTCTAGCATTGTCGTTCCCCATGCAAAATCATGGCCTTGGATTTTCCTCCAGTACTAGTGTTAAACGAAATTTTGAGAACTGATCATGTGGCAATTTATAAATTGATCAATAGCTAAGCTACAGCAAGAGCACCCTGTCCTGTGTTATATTCATATATATTACTAGTTTAATAATGGCCTAATTTTAGAGGTAGTTTTTTTTTTTTGGTATTTATAAGGTATTTGTTTTGAATTGACAATGGGGCACAAACCATCTAATTAACGGATGCCGCGATTAATCCAGAAACTTTTTTAAAAAAAAAAATCAGAAAATTAGTTTTTTTTAAAGGGAATNGCGATTAATCCAGAAACTTTTTTAAAAAAAAAATCAGAAAATTAGTTTTTTTTAAAAGGAATTATAAAATTAAAAGAATAATCTTATTGAATAAGTTAATAATTAACATTTTTTCATTAGCTAATTAACAAGGTTGTCAAAATATTTGTAATATTATTTGCTTTGTATACTGTTAAAGGTAACGTGGAAGTGCAGTTGTAGTCTTGTGGTTACGTTGTGGATTGTAAAACGATTGATCATGTCACATTGATGTAATGGTATCAATAACAATAGCGCTAGCAAGGACAATATCAAGTACTAATTAATTAGTACTACTAAATAACAACGTCTTATACTAAAAATGTGAGAGAATCACCTAATCAAATTTTTGTTTAAAAAAAAATAGCAAGTAACAGTTAGGAAATGGTGCACCAGAAAAAAGTAGTATCAATATCAAATGGTAGTGGATTTTATGAATTGAATGTTATGCAGCCCCCTTGATAAGAAATTGAGATTAGAAATAGTTGTTGTTATTAATACATTTGACGAAAATGGTCTCTCCCATGGGTCCTCTCTTATCCAAACAAGCTGTAGCTTTCTACGTACCAATAATGTGCTTATAATGTACGCTTCATGAATATTCGGTGTTATACTTTTAATTTGGACCATTGCCAAATCTCAGGAGATTGTATATATACTAAATATAACTAATCAATAATTTGAACAAGAGGACACAAGGGAAATTCACTTAATTTGCAGTTGCACAATTAATTAAGATATAGAAATAATATGTACTTAATTTTACCATCACTCCAACAACTAAAATGGGCTTAATTAATTGAAATTTCATAATTGTTGTTTGTTGCCACCATTTATATATGGTAAGGGTTCAGATCATGAGGAGCCTTTCTTTTACAATATATAAAACTCCAAAAGCAAAATTGTGATGTCATATCTTCCACTTATTGATTCCGAAATTTCCTCGTCATAAATACAAACGATACTAATGTCAAACACTCTTACTCAGTCAATAGTTCATGTGCTGTCAAGCATTTCAAATATTTTATTTATTAGTAATGTGTATGAAAAATTTGTACATTAGCAATAAATGACATTTAAATTCTTAAAATATGCTGCAAAATTTGGTGTTCTTGTTTTGCCGGTTAGAATCCAATATACAATGAGTGGCCGATCGACCATATATCGATAATCCAAGATATTAATTTCTCTTTTGCTGAGTAATGATACATTTTAAAGCCCAACAACTCTTAGCTTACAATTAATTACTTGCCGACAATGCAATACATCATTAACCCTATTTTTCCACTATCATTTTTTGCTGCTTCCTTCTGTTCACACGTATCAAAAATAAAAAATACCGCCCCAGGGCAGGGGTTGAACCAAAATATAGAAATTACCCATCATATATCAAATTTGATATTAATATTCTAATACCTTTCTAAACCCTGTAGTCTGTAGATAAATGAAAAGTGCCGAAATTACAGATACATTAATTGGATGGATCGGTTGTAAGATGAAATGGAACATGATAGTAGTGTTATTTGGTACATTACATGGCATGGATGTAGTCGTAATTTACACTTCCTGTTTGTAGAGTAAGAAACTAAGAGGGGGTGTATGTTGCTACTCAGGCTTAGAGAAGTAAACTGCACGCAAAGCTAACTAGCTCAAGACGACATGATGTAATTTTTTTTGTAATTAAAACAAGCCTGATGTAGTTTCGTCGAGTGACATGTTGATTAGATCTTCATGGCCTTGAGCTGCGGCATCATCGAATAGCCACTTCTCCAGCAATGTGAAAGGGACTTGTCCGGCTTGTTCCAAATTTGGCTTGCTTTCATCTTGGAGAGGCCCAATCTCTGTTGTCAAATTGGTGTTGTCATCAATAGACGCAGCAGATTGAGAGGCATCAGAGTTGTAAGAGTTGAAGCTCAATAGCGAATCAAGAGCATCTGGGGTGGCGGCACTGCCACTCTGTGTACCATCACTGCAACTTGAACCAGCTCCTCTAGTAGTAGTAATGGTAGTAGTAGTCACCATGTTGATGTTGTTGGCATTGCTGAACAAAGAAAACGTCCCTGAATTTGTTGTTTCAGCATACTTTGGGGTTTTCTTCATCCAGTTCTCGAGCAAACGGGCTATGTTCTCGGTGCTTGATGCATAATTAGAGGATATTCCTTGCTGGTTTGGCTTATTATTATTATTAGTCTCAAGAGATAAATTATTACCATTAGGGAAATGGGTTGAAGGCTTGTCAAGGGAGAGAGCCTCACACAAGGCTTGTTTGGCCATATGGATATCTGTTTGAAGCCTTCTCTCCCACTGACCCTTTGCCTGTGAACATGAGTATCCATCTTGTTCATGACCATCACAGCTCCCTGTCTGAAGCTTTTTCAGCTTCTTCTTCAGATGGGTATTCCAGTAATTCTTTATGTCATTGTCTGTCCTCTGCGGAAGATAGGAAGCTATGGCAGCCCATCTGTATGCACCCATAAAATTATAACTCATGTCACATGTGTACTTATTCAACGATATCGCACTTCCATTTCCCCATTTTTTTAGAAAAAACAAAAAAATTCTTTTTTCATCATAAAGAATAAAGAATATGTATATATGAATAAAAAATATATCTTAAAGAGCTTATCTCCTCGTTGGGATTTGGATAATTATTTAATAATAGATGTTAGCCTAATTCAGAAATCGAATGAAAAGAGGCAGTAGTACCTGTTGCCCAAAAGAGCTTGGAGGTGGATTATCATCTTCTCCTCATGATCGGTGAAATTACCTCGTTTGATACCAGGCCTAAGGTAGTTTGTCCATCTAAGTCTGCAGCTTTTACTGCATCTAAGCAAACCTGGAAAACAAAAATGGCATACAAAGGTAAAATTACGGAGCAAAAAGCAAACCTTTAATTGAGAGAATCAAAATCCAGTCCTTCAATTCCCAAGAGCAGAAAAGGAAGAATAGAGTAGAGGGTGTTAGAGTTAAATAATCAAACAAAGGTATAGGGTGGGTAGCGTAGGCAGACGAAAAGGAGAAGTTGAAAAATTAAGGTAATTAGGCAGGGAAGAGAGGAAGATGAAGTTGAATTAACCTGTATTGGTGGGAACTGATCTCCAATTGCCAGGTCCGTGTTCTTGAATGTAAGAGACCAAGATGATGTCCTCCTCTGGAGTCCAGGGCCCTTTCTTGACCCCAACTTTGTCACAGCAAGGTGGTCTTCCCATCATATCAATATGCTGATTCTGCAGCTCTTCTTTCTTTCTTTCCTCTCAAGGTTCCCCAGATTTTGAGCTAGAACAGGGTGCACCCTCGCTTTCTTTTCAGGAATGCATAGACAAGCGTCCACAACTGGGGTTGCCTTTGTCTTTGTATAAATACACCTAGAGAAAGAGAGAAATGAGAGAGAGAGAGAACAGAAGAAACAAAACAACTGTTTAATCGCTGACCCACGGAGGTAAAAAGAGTTTCCTCCCCAAGAGTCAAAACGGACAGCAAGAGCATTTACTCATGCCTAGCAAAAGTCAGCTATGCGGAGAGCGATACCCTGTTTTCACTCTCTCCTTCTCAATTAACATTACACACAAATCCGTGTGGCATTCAATATGGGAATAGAGTGGCACCGAGAAAGAAACAAAGAAAACAACAAAAAACACCCTAATTCACTTTTATTTTTATAAATTCCTACGCAATATTAACTACACAACTCACTTATAATTTACTTACAATAAGTTGTTTTTCCATCTAATTAAACCTCATACCTCGTGATGTGTGCTTGATCATGATGTGGGTAATAAGTCTTCAACGGACAGCGATACCTCATACCATTTCTTTTCCTTTTCTTAATTACGAATATTAAAAATAAAAAATTAAACTTAAAACCTTGATTTTTAAAAAATATTTTCTCAAACCATTTGTGTGTATGTGCTTATGTTATTTTTTCCCAATAATCTTACTCTTTACATATGTATAATGATACATTGATTCATTTACTTTTTTTTCTTTCCAATTTTTTCTATTCTAATGTAATAGAATAGCGTGAATATCATTTTCCTTTTTCAACTTCATCATATCATACATACATAGTACTGTTACATATTTGCATATTTCTAAAACCATATTCTTTTTATAATTATACACAATACGCGATTTAAATTTATTAGACATGTAAAGACAACTTAAATAACTTTACACCTTTTTTTTTTAATCATTTTCCTTGTGTCGATCGATCGGTCATTTAAGTGAAACAACATGAGCTGTCAATTTCTATATATAGAAGCTACAGATCATTTGACGTACTTTGGTTTTTAATATTCGTAACCCCTTTTGCTTAGTCTTCTCTTAAAATATCGGTGATAGCTTAAGAAATTAGGTGAAAGTTCATAAATTATTTTATATTTAATATGCTTCCACATACGAATATCTTTTAGACTTGATATATGGATAAAACACATATATACTTATATCATGTGTTGAAATTTCAAGAGACTCTTTAGCACTTAATAATTAGTAAAGAGGAAAAAAATTAAAATAAAGTCTCTTTTAATTTCAATAATCATAACTGTGAAGTAATTTGCATTTTATTTTTTTATTATATAAATTCCAAATTTTAATTATATCTAGCACACCGTTAGCGTTAGGTACCTCTTGTATTGGATGTAAGGGAAATATGTTACCTTCATCATCGGCATGATAATTGATTGAAATCACTGAAACAATAAATGCCTCAAAATGAACTTATATATATTTTCACATATCCTACGTACATTCTTATATTTCAACGTCATATGAGTATACCAAAATGTTTTTATGATACATCTTGCATGGGAGTTTACTGTAATTAATTATATTTTTTGGGTTTTTGTAACTGAAGAATTACCAGAACTCGTCCTACTTTTGTACGTATTAATTCCTTGTCCATTAAAAGAAAAAGATTATGTCATATGGGATTATAAAATTAAGATTGGTAAAAAGAAAGGGTACTGGGAAGGGATTTAGTTTAATTTGTTTGCGAATAGGCTAAAAGAATAATGTAGGTTAATTTGTGGGTTGGGGGACCATCAACCTCAGAAAAGAAGAGAAGATAGTGATTAAAGAGGGGTAGCCGCCATTCAATTCTATCACATTCACATATACAAGTTAACTATATAAAACTCCAAAGAAAATTAAAAGAAAAACTATTTATATTTATACGAATTGCAAATAATGAAGTCCATGCACATAGCTATGAAAATTTCATTTAATTTTTTTATAGGAAGCTATGATAATTTAATTTTAAGTGTTCAGAGAATCAAATTCTGGCAAATAAAGAGAGAAGAAAACTATTAACTCTCTCTCTCTCTTCCTCATGCAAGTTCCAATGGATTAAGTTTCAACCGTATCTTTTTCAATTATTGAATATTATCTATCCGACATTAATATTGATGCTCACTGGTAATAGTAGTGGTTACTAGTGCTTATGTTGCCATTCGTAATAAAGTCTATGAATTCTACAATATTATGACACTGACTATATAATATTATATTGTATGATTTCTATAATTCAGTCCTTTTCAACCGATCATCACCTATGGAGATATATAAATACAGGAACTCTATGATATTACATGAGTATGTCATATTACACTAACGTGGCAAGTATACATAATTTTCATATTTTATTAGATATAAAATATGATTTATTTAATTTTTAAATAAACTTAAAAACAGTTAACTTGTACACATGTCATTCATTTATTGGTTATTTTTATGTAGTATGACATACTACATAAATACTAAAAGTATCTAAGAAACCTCCATATAAATATCCTGTGTGGTTTGTCTCTCCACACTCTAGTAACATGCTTTTGCGAAATATTTAAGAAAACCTTAAACTTAACGTGCAAATTTTAACCTAATTTAAGTTGTTTCTTTCTGTCGAAGTTCAAATGCTGAATTATTTTGATAGCAAATCATTCATGTGTTAATTGAGCCAACAATTTATTAAGACGGAAATTTATAAAACAAAAGGCATTCAATATTTTTTTCTAGTGAAAAAAAAAGCCTATAATAATAGAGGATGCTATGAATTATTAATAAGTAATAATTATTAAGATCGTGTTCTAAAAAAGACTTAATTTAATGCTTAAAAGTTAGCCTGAGTATACTATTACCATGAAAACTGAAAAAAAAAAAATCTGCAAGAATGTTACCACTTTAATAATTTTTCTCAATATTCGAGTAATGCCATATGGTTTTATTTAATCAAGTGGTCAATGATAGTTATTGTTAGGTAAATGTCCGCATGATCACTTACATTAATGAAACAGAACCAATTGATTTTGAATAATCAAACACGAATAGTAATATAGATATCTCAAGGGTTCTAGAATGCAAACTACAACTTGATGAATGACTAGGCTAAAAGAAGTGTTTGGATTGATTTCCAATAAGTGTTTATTTTTCTCAAATAAGCTATTTTGGTTATTTTCACCAGCCAAAATATGAAGTTTATAAAAATAAGCCAGTGCAAAAGCTCAAATGAGTTTAACTGGTCCTTGGATTTACAATAATTTGTCACAAAATTGTCCTCCATAAAATTAGAAAATTTCAGCACACATAACTCTAGTTTTCAAGAGAAGAACGTTTCTTCTTCGTCTTCTCCACTTCTTCTTCGCTTCTCTTATATGCACACGATGTTGGGTCTCTTCTCTATCGTGTTTACTGTCAAAGATAATGCTTAGTTTATGTATTCATGGGTTGGTTGCTTCTCCTCTGCAAACTGGAAATAGAGAATTGATTGGCTGCATTGTTGACTCCATTCTTTAGGATTTTTTAGTTCAAAGATAATGCTTGGTTGCTGTATTCATGGCCAGTACTTGGTTTTACACTTTTTCTTACATGAAATCACAACTAAAGGTCAATAATCATGCCGTACTACTGAAATTTTGGTGTTTACCATTTGATTGTGGCATGAGGGTTTCAAATGTTTTCTCAGGGTTTTACAATTTGAACCATTTAAGCATGAAAGCTTAGATTTTCTCTCCAATAGCTACTGTGACCCTTGTCATTTGGGGATATGAAAATATTGTGTTAGAGAAGTAATCTCTAATGGTATGTACAACATACTCAATTTCCATTGTTAATTCACAATACATGTTTTATTACCCAAACACTTCACGTAATAATTGTTTGACCTTTTTAGTAATTTTCATTGTTAAAAATATTTGGTGTAGTTACTCATCCAAATACTTTAATTTAATATAAAAGCACTTCTTGAAATGAGTATTCAAATTCAAATTAACTTATTTTTAAGCTACTTATTGCATTAAAACTTATGCAACAAGTCTTTTATATATATATATATATAAACCCTTAATTAAACTGTTTATCCAAACAGGCCTAGGTCAGTTTAAGACCAAATTTAAGAAAATGTGAGATTCAGTTGGGTATTGAAAATTGGATTAGATGGTGGCGTGGCGGAGGGATGGGTTCGGTAAGATCAATGTATTAAAATTGTTCCCCCATTACCATATCATGTACTAATTATTAAATGAAAAAGGTTGAATTTAAGAGCTTTTGTTTGTACCTCAATAGAAAAATCAACCTTTTCATTCCTCATTCTAATTAAAACGAAAGGAAATTTCTCTTCTCATCTTCACCCTATGCATCATTCTATTTTATATATATATATATATAAACCCTTAATTAAACTGTTTATCCAAACAGGCCCTAGGTCAGTTTAAGACCAAATTTAAGAAAATGTGAGATTCAGTTGGGTATTGAAAATTGGATTAGATGGTGCATCTGTGCAAGTTTGTACACGCGTGGCGGAGGGATGGGTTCGGTAAGATCAATGTATTAAAATTGTTCCCCCATTACCATATCATGTACTAATTATTAAATGAAAAAGGTTGAATTTAAGAGCTTTTGTTTGTACCTCAAAAGAAAAATCAACCTTGTCATTCCTCATTCTAATTAAAACGAAAGGACATTTATCTTCTCATCTTCACCCTATGCATCATTCTATTCTTTATTAACTTCATAATTTCAACTTAATTTGGTACAAGATAACTTCAACGTCGTTAGCCATTGTTTCACTTGTTTAGACAAAATATAAGTATTCTATCGGTCTATAATTAATTACTTAAACTATGGGATATGATTTGTATGTTTTTTCTTTTAGTTTTTCTTCTATTTTCTGTTGTAATGTATTACTGGCTATTATTGCTTCCATTCTTCTTACAAGTAAAGAGAGAGAAGGAAAACAGATAAAATATGATGAGATAGCAATTTTTATGCTACTATGACGTCACACCAATTTTTTTTAGAGTAAAACCCTTTTTTAGTCCTTGAAAAATGCAGCTACTGACAAATTCGTCCTCCAAAAATTTTCAGTGACAAATTGGTCCTTGAATTGTTATTTTGTCTGACAAATTAGTTCTCTGGTACTTTAATGAGAAAAGTTCTGGACCCCTACAGACCCATTTCCTAAATTTTTTTCACTGATCTTGTTTAGCTATATTTAAGCCCTCATTTTCTCATTTAAGTTCTTATTTTCTTTTCACTGATCTTGCCTACTAGAGGACTAATTTGTCAGTGAAATAATAATTCAATGACCAATTTGTCACCAAAAATTTTTGGAGGACGAATTTGTCAGTGACTGTATTTTTCAGGGACTAAAAAAGGGTTTTACTCTTTTTTTTATTGCCACATAGACAAACCATTTGTTATGTCAATACTAAACTGACGGAGTTATAACTTGGAATAACGGCAAAGACCCAATTAAAAAAAATTTAAACTATAAGAACCAAAATATATATATATATATATATATATATATATATATATCTGATTCAAAATTCGTTTAAACTATAATCACCTGTAATACATTTTAACATTTAATCAAACAACATCAAAGATATGAGTTACTATCAGATAGCTGAATAATATAAAGAATGTCTTTGGTATGAGAATCTTATAGCAATGGTAGAAGATTGGCGGCAGCAAGCGTGATGATGGTAGACATGACAATCGGTGGTAGAAGCGATCAGTGGTCGTAGCAATTCTAGGTATGAATAAGAATAATCGATTGGTATGAAATAATTGAGGTTTTAAAAATATTCTTACAATCTACTTTCAGTGGATATGCGCGTAAAATATCATATGTATTACAATATGTGTTAACATACTAACGTGATACTTAGCACGCCCATATTTAATTTTTTTAAAGAAAAGTGGGTACGTAGTAAAAAAATTCTAAGATTTTTGAAAACTTATTTAATTTCAATGTATTTTGATAATTCACACGTAGTAATTTGTTATTAAGATAAAGTTGGATTGGTAAACGTTTTCATTATTTTTGAAGGTATCAAAAAGTACGCTTAAGAGTAGGTTGTTTATATATAATGCTACCTTTACGAGTCTTAGGATCTTATACATTTTCATAATTAATGTTTAGATTATGGCATGCTAATGCTATAACCATATGTCAACTTTAGAAATGAAAATACAAAATATGAGATATTTCTTAACTATATATAGAATTAGGAAAATGGAGAAGTCTTCTGGTATTTATCCTATCCGATCGAACAGAAAAGCATAGCATTAAGCTAAATATTTCTTTTTCATCATTTAATAACTATACATGCATTAAGAAACATGCATAGTATGATAATTAAAGTCTCACTTTGCATCTATGATCTATCTCTTTCTTTCCTTTTACTTTTTTCATTTGAGGTTGAACTTATATACACTACTTATGACTTGGCAACAAGTCAAGCCAGCTTGCAAGTCGCTTGTGAGTTGTGACTCGAGTTCAACAAAACTAGCTCACAATAAGCTAAATTCGAGTCAATTGTAATTAAGTCGAGCATGAATACTTTTTATTTCATAAGACAAGAAAGAAGAGGCAGGCTAGAGATAATTAAAATGGGAGTTTAATCATTAACAAGATGATTAGTGTTAGAGAGCTTTACTTACATAAAAAAAAAGTTGACTATTTCGTATGATTAAAGAAGGCATTTATTGGGCGGAAGCCGACGCATCCAAATCTGTAACGTACGTGTAGACAAGCGTACGTCACGGCGACAGGTCCACTCCAATCCAATGCACTATCAAACAAATCGCGCTGAACTTTTCTTTTGGCTTTTCTGAAATGCTACAATTCATTTTTCAAATGGTTAAGAGCCACTCGTTGCCACAACACTACAATTTTTTATTTTTTTTTGTGGAATTTGTTCACCTCCTCCTCACGTTCACACTCACACAACACAAGATAATCATCAAGTATAAAGGCTTAACTTTGTGGCTTCCCACTGTTCACATTGTGTATGAAAGAGAGATTTGAAAAAAAGGTGTATTTATCATGAGGGGGTACGTGGAAGAGAGCTAGTGAATTGGAAGCCATAGATTAAGTAATATTCAAGAGTGTTAGGTAGTGAGGAATAGAAAAGACTAGCCTCACTCAATGCATGTAATAGGTGTTTCCATCAATTTTAATGTTGCAATATCATCTGCATGCAATAAACGAGCAATTTACAGTTTCACAATTTGGTACAAGACGATGAGAAGAAAAACTCACCCACATATATATATTTGAAACGTTAAGAGCTTTACGTACAAAATTAATATTAAAGTTCTATTAGTAGTAAAATATAATAACTTTTTATTTCAAGTTGGTTTAAACTTTTTTTTTTTTTTTTCTATTTCACATTGCAATTGCAAATAATTATAATTTTTTTTAGGAAATCCAAATTGAAAGTAAAATCTTNTTTTTAGGAAATCCAAATTACAAGTAAAATCTTGATGAAAGATATATGATAGTTATATATAAATAACAAATTGATGAGATGTCGTATTCTTGGAAAAGTATGTATACTGTATACCATACATACAACAAACAAGTTCAAGATAATTGGACAAGAGATGAGTTGGAGTTCGTGTTCAGAGCGAAAATACGTACACTACTGATTATATATGACATAATTTCTGAAATAGTAAAATAAACCCATTATATAATGTAGTCTATATATGCTGTAGAATTATACATGGTTGAAGAGGACCACAAATTTAGTGGTGATAAATATCATGATGTTCGATCGAAGAATATTGATTTCTGCCCTCACATCATAACCAATTCAACTAATTTAATTTCAAAAAACATAGGCACGCATGGCATGCAAAGTGGGGCAAGACGAGTCTTATGTAAATGGGAAAGAATATTATACAGAACTAAAACCTAACACAATAGTTTGAAAGCTACAGAAGGAAGTTAATTAGAATATGAACTGTCAATTATTTCAGAATTGAAACTCCAGCCAACATATATTATATATTTGCTCTAGTTAATATATTGCACCAGATATTTAGATTCCACATGTATATTATTTCTACAATGAGATCTCATATTTAGTGCTCATGCTTATAAACTTAAAATTAGGATAGAAGCTGTCAATTTAATTTTCTCAATCATGACTGTTTAGCCTATAGCAACATATATACTTATATTTGGTACGTGGAAATTATAAGAGAAATAAATGAAAGAAAAATAAATAATTCTCTTGTCAGATCTTGTTTTCATAGTGTTTTTGCCTTTTATTAATGACAAAATTGATGGACAAAATTGTTGTTCACCTCCTCATTTGTAGAATCGGATAATGCTAATAGAAATTTCAACCCCGCGATGCTGTTCTTTCAACTCTAAACAATCTGCAAATTCATCACATTTTCATCTGCATTTCAGCCCAACGACAATCACTGGCACTATTTCATTCTCGATCAAACCCTAATCAACACATNAACTCAAATAACGAAACAATCTGAAAATTAACTTAATTGTATAAATTCATGAATATTCTAACACTCACCACTCTTTCTCTTTCTCATATATATATATATATATATATAATCTGCAAACTTTTATAATCATACTGTTCTAAATATGTTAGATTCCCTTCAAACTGTTATTATATTCTTCCAACCAAAGACTAAAACCAGAACTTGCAGACACATTGTTGTTTACCTCCTCATTTGTAGAATCGGATAATGCTAATAGAAATTTCAACCCCGCGATGCTGTTCTTTCAACTCTAAACAGTCTGCAAATTCATCACATTTTCATCTGCATTTCAGCCCAACGACAATCACTGGCACTATTTCATTCTCGATCAAACCCTAATCAACACATTTCACCTTGCGAATTTTGTCCATATTATAAACTTATCAGTTTAAGTCATTTATTTGGCTCAAATTTGGATTATTCACAGTATTGGGCAAAACCAAAATTTTGTAAAAACCATCTTAACCCATTATTTTACCTACACGCTGCCCACCTTTGATTGGCTGGTTTACTGTTTGTTAGCTCTTGTTCTTGTGGCAACAAAGCACCCAGAAGATTAGGCATAGTAATCACTTGAATTAATTGTTCCAAAAATAATTTAGTTTACTGGCTTGAGAATCTATCGTTAAAATTGAAAAAAAAAAAAAACACAAATTAAATATTTCTTCAGGATCTTAGATGACGCAGCATATGAGGCGACACGTGGAAGGAAAGTCATATCTATGGAGAGTAGCAAGCGAACGTGGAGTTATCCATTGAAAGGGTAGCCCACAAAAAGACATGGTCAGAGTTTGAAGTGGAGAACTGGGTGATAGGAAATGTGAAATGATACCAGTAAGGAGACCTACCTTTGTTGGGCCTACATATGGCTTGTTTGTTAGGTTTGCCGTTGGAAGTTAGAACCCACCATCTGAAAAGTCATCTTTTAATCTTATTATACGTCGGCCTGGCCCACACGACCAAACCTCTTATTGGGATGCCAGCTATCCCTTTGCTGACGCAAACAGAATTGAGTTAGCAGTACTTTTTTTTTTTTTTTTGTATTGTTGGATATAAGCCAGGTGTCAGCTTCACGTCTCAAGTCTCAGAAATTATCAAGGGTAGATTTTGGGGTATGAAATCACATCTATGATCACGTGAAAATTTGACACGTAACGGAATGTAGGGCCCAGTATCTGACAGAGGATCAACGTGGCGTGATCTTGGAGAAGCTAAGGTGTTGACTTGATGAATGATAAGAAAACAAGTCAACCCTGTGGAACTCGTTCTGAATCTTAGCTCTTAGGGTTTAAGTTTGGGATATCATGGGATGGGAAAGAGCATGGGATTATGTGAACGTGGCAACTGTTCCGTGTTAGAGATGTTTCCCAGCAAGTTCAATCCATTTCTTGTTCGATTTTGCTTTAGCATTTAAAGTTTGAATCTTATCTAGCTAGAATACAAGCAATATAGGTAGTGTTCACAGGTGTTTGGATTTTTACTTGGGCAAGTGTTCAGATTGAGATATATAGCTTGATGAATGTCGGTGCTAAAGTTTAAAACTTTTTATGCTATTCAACAGTATTCTCACATCAAAATTTAATTATTAAAAAAAATATGAAAAATTTTCAATTCTTATAGATAAATATATAGTTAATTAATTAATCGTTTTTAACTTCTATTTCCATGATGAAATTATATTCATTTTACGACGAAAAAAATGGGGAAGTAAGAATCTCTAGTATACAACATGATCTCAAGTACACACTCAACTAGAAATGATTTGAATAATATATAAGCAAGTTTAGATGCGAATCATTCAGAAACAGAATTGGAAACTCCCAATATGCACCAATACTCCTTTCACGTACGGTGGCAGAGCTTTGCCAACTATCAAGTGAGAACTCCAGCTATTTTGGTTGAAAACTCTTTCATTCCTATTCCTCTACTTAATCTCCACAAATGTATATAACAAGTTCTAGCAACCCTTAAGGGGCATTCAAGCTTCGCAGACCCAAGCGCAAGGCTTCATTTATTCGGAAAAAAGCAAACACAAACAATGGTTCCTGATCTTTTCTTGAAAGGAAAAAGTAATCTTTTGAGTTAAACCAATTTAAGGCTAAGAATGTTCATGGAGATGAAATATGTGACTTCGATGCTTCATAGATTCATAAGTTCCAAACTTTTAGATCAAGTTGACACTTATATTTTAGATGAAATATGTGCATTATATATATGTTCCTGTAGCTTGAGCTTTTCCTTAATGAAAGCCATTTAAAGATAGTAACAATTCTGTTCATTTGAATAAGATCTCAGCTCTCTGGTTTGCTGCCTAGTTGAGACTTGAGACAGAAAGTGAAAGGGCAGATATTGAGAAATACGGAGGAAGAAGCGACCGAAGAAGTTGGTAAAGACAATTTATTCAGGTACCACAGAAAATTAAGGCGTGTCCTTTCGCATGAATGGATGAGCATTCTCAGTGCAATTCAGCATTGGTACATAACAATTACTACGTAATGATAGTGAGCATTACATATCTCACCCACCGAGGGGCTATTTCTATTTTCAGCTTCCTTTTCCCCCCTGAAAATGTAAAATACTATTCTCTTTCCATGTCATGTACCCTCTCTAACTCTTTAAATGGCTGAAATCATGTCCACCGAGTGAGATTTCCTGTAGACTGGACCATGCTCTGATTGGAAATTTGCACGAGCCTAGACATCGGTGAATGATATATACCAATCCAAATGTACTACAAGATTACAATGGAGCCAGCCATAGTCACGGACTCTATTAAGAGCTCTTGCATGGGCCAATTTAACCCCAACAAAAAATGGTAAAGAAATAAATATATAAGTACTGCATACATGCACATGTCCATTGAGTGTGTCCTATGCCCTGGAGTAATGACTATTAAATCTGTGGGCACCAAACAGAAATGTAGCTAGTGTGTGAGACATAAAGAAATGTGTGTAAAACGTTATGTAAAAATTTTGGATCAAACCCAGTCGTGATCGTATGGAGAGTTGTACCATTTTACAGAAGAAGATTACCAAGTTGCATGCCCCTTTTAATCTTTGATTATTTTCCATGGCATTAAGACTATCTGCGTTGATCAAGTTTCAACCACAAACCTATGTTGCTATGTTTAGAAGATGAAGAAGAGGACAAAAGTAATCCTCCTTTTACAGTTTTGCCAAGTTTAACCGTGAGAATTTAAAGGTCATCAACAAGACTAAGTCCTTATTTTTGGTGAAACTTATAAAGTTTTGATAATCATGTTTGATAACGTTTTGATTACCTAGCATCCATGTTTTCTTTTCTTGGTTTTATCAAGCTATTTATTGCAAGTCCTCTTTAGCTGACCTGACCATAAGAACTAATAAACTTCCAAATATATTTGTGAAATTCTTTGGAAAAGTGATGCGTCTACAGTTCGTATACATTATTAAGCGACATTATTTGTTATCCTAATAGTTATCATGTTTGTACCCAGAATGCTGCATTGACAACTAAAAGAACAGAAATTTTAACTGATAATGCTAGCCAAATTAAGAGCAATATCTTACATGTTCACGATTTTAGGGCCCAGGTTGTGCTTGACACGTAAGTTTTTCAATTTACTTTTTTGCTTCACTTTTTAGTTTTGCACTTTCTCTGTACTCGGCTTAGATTTTGATCATCATCATTTACTTTTGTTGACTAAAAGGGAAAGAGACTTGTCAAACTATTCAAGACGTTGGCATTGTTATGGAACCGTATAAAAGACTTCCTTCCACTACTAGGCTATTTGGTTTTCTTTAATACTGTAACTGTTAAAGCCCGCTTTGCCTAGAGTTTGCATTCACACGATATCCAACATCCAACTGAGAATAAGCTTTGATTAGCCCTGAGGTCCACCATTTCTGAAGGAGGAAGATGAAGAGTTGAAGACTGACGCTAGTAATGAACTATATATATATTGGCAACTTCATTAGAAAGCATAAAAACAAAAAACAAAAAAACACACAGACACACACACACACAGACACACATATATATGTATATATATTGGCAACTTTGATATCTGATGCCTATGAGCTGAGAAGTTATAATATAAATTCAAATCCTCAGTCCGATCCAAAACGCTTATGTCTATAAAATCTCGTATACATAACGGGGTTCTAATCAAAGGAAACCATGCTTATAGATATGTAAATTCTTGGACAAGCTTCTTTCTTCCGTTGTTAAAAATTGGACCCTCCCAAAAATGTACCACGTAGAAAAAGGGTGAAGCTGCAGAGAAGCAATGAAATTAATAACCCCACTTAATAGATAAATTACAAGATATAACCAATTTTAAGACTCGGAGCCAAAATATTGTTGCAAAAACTGGTAGAGCTCTTCTGCAACTATAGCGGGATACTCCTCTTGTGGAAGGAGAGCCCCTGGTACCTCCACAAACTTGCTCACCCCTTTGGCTCCCCTAAGAGCTTCCATCTCTGCTTTTGACCTCTTTGGAGATCCTTTGGTTGATACAACCAGGACTGGTGTCTGTCCCTCCAAACCTGCAAAGAGTTCAAGGAACTCCTCTCGAGACGTTACTGGGTCTAGGTCCCCAGTCAAGAAAGCAGCAGGCAAGTAACGTGCTCCTTTTCGCTTCGTCAATGCATACCTGCTTTCCACAATTCCTGTAGTCACATTATCAGGGTTGGCATAGACATGAGATTTGTATTGTGATTGGATTGCCTTCTCATTGCTCACAAGCATGTTGTACATCATCCAGCCAACTGCAGGGGCCTTTAAGGTGCCTCTTAGAAGCCCATACCTGTAATGTTTATAAGGAACGGAAAAAAGATACCCGTTATACTTTATTGTGCAACAAGTTTATCCAATTCTGACATGTATGATTCTTTGAATTTTATATCCATGTGAAATCTAGGGGGAAACCAAACATTTGGGAGAGCAGGCAAGGCGTGAAGATTTTTGGAGGGACACACAATGCATTACACATTATCAAGAACTAGAAGGTAAACAAACTGTAACATAGCCTACAAACATGGTATCGTATCCTTTTATGGTCTAGACAATTGCAAAGGAATCCATCGTGGATTTATCCTCTTCAAATTTTAGCTATGCAACAGTTACGGGAGGTTATATATATGTCCACTTAAAAGGGGGCATTGGAGTACCTTGTTTCCATGCTGGAATCTCGACCAAAAACAATAGGAAGGGGACCAGCCCAAGTTGGTGCAACAGCAGCAATGGCTTTGGGCTTCACCAAACCTTTTTTAGCTGCACGGATTACTATTGATGCCGCATGCCCTCCCCCAAATATTACCAAATCATTTTCTGGTTTAACAAGAAAATTGTCAGGTGAAATAAAGCCTGGATTGGACATATGCAACGACTCATAAAGAAATAAATAGAACACCTGGAGGAAAAAAATCAGATCAAAGACAAATTGCGGATAACAAACCCAAAGAATTTTATCAGATTACTTAGCTCCCACAATTCACAGGATCAGGATACAGGAAAGCATCATGATAATCACAGACGTAAGTATCTGATACAGAAAACAACAGAACTATGATACAATAAAAACTATTTCCTAATTAGATGTATGATACAGGAAAAAAGAACTAAGAAGAAGTCACACAACTTTGTAACACCCATTAATTATAAATCTGTATGCATGAAATAGGAATGGAAATGAAATTCTATACCAGATTGGGTTAAGACCATCATTATCAGTGTGCGCGTGTGATGAGCATGTCTATGATTCAACAAATCAGTCTAGGAACAACTCTCTGGACTGACCAATCAGTCGATCACCTGTTCAAGTGTATGCAATGACCTTGCCATTCCCTAGTGCCAACCAGAAAGAAATAGATACTCTCAAGATTTTTATACCCACCAATCAATAAAACAGTTCAAGAAGCCCTGGTAAACACATAAGGGACATCTTCCAAAATCAACATATTACACTAGTTTTGTAGAATCTCCCAGACAAAGAATCCATTAGATGAAAGTAAATATATTTCAACCCTTAATCTTCCGAAACAAGAATAGCTCAAAGATCCACATTCAAACAGATCAAAACAAGAAAAAAATGGAAGATATTATATGTAGACCTTCTGAAACAGGCACACAGGTTTCAACTGCAATCTACTATACTAAGATAGTCTAAAATGAATAAACAAATATAGTTCAAAACTACACAGAATAACATTATTTTAAAAAACCAAGATTATTAACAAAATAAAAGGACTTTTGTAACTACCTTGTTGATTTACTGGACCATTGGACGCATTGATGAAATCAACCAAAAAAATTTCTAAGACGTCAGCATTGTAATCAAGCTTGGGCCGATCAGAATAACCCAGACCAGGCCAATCAACAATAGTTGCTCGCCAATTGACTTTGCCATCACGTTGAGCAATGTCTCCAGCCACTGCTCTCCATTCCTCAACTGTGCTTACATCAGAAATGGTTGGCATCAACAAGATATTTTGGGAAGGCTCTGGACTCTCCTTTACATATTCCTCATAGTAAATGTTAACATTGTTATCCTTGAATTTCCATTGCCAATTATTAGTCTGTGAGGAAGAAGAAAAGTGTTAGCTGTGAGGCAAACAAATGATAAGTCATAGTTTCAGAACATTGCAGTTATGCAGATATATCTGGCAAAACCAGGTTCGACTTCACAGCATAATAGCCATTTAGATATCACATAAGTAAAACCATAACATTTCTGTATTGAACAAAATTTACTATGAAATGGACTCGTATAATTTTGTTAAACTTCAACCTTTGTTCTTCCTTTTTCTTTCTCCTTTTTGGTGAGTTCATGTGCATGCCACAGACTTCAGTCTAACGCTTATATTATCTGGTAGCTTAGAGTAGCTGCAAAACCTTAACAACATTTAAACCTGTATGCATTTCTACCCCTTTACAAATTACTTCCTTGCTTTATCTTTCATGTGTGGAAATGAGCGCCAAATTGATAACAGTCACAGAAAAGAAAGTACATAATATTTCGATTTTAATCATGGATGATCAATCAGTGAGAAATTTTGAATAAATAACGAACATATAAATAAAATAAACACAACCAAAATTACAATTTAGGAGTGACAAGAGGCTAATCAATCTCACCTTCAATGGCGACGGTTTGTAGTTTACGGAGACGCTGGAGTGATCTAGATTAGTTGAAGCCCTAATCTTTAGGGGCTTTAGAAGATGTCCGTTCTGAGAGAAAAAGGATCTACGAACTTTGCAGGGAAAGTTAAAGGTTGGTGATGAAGGAGCAGAGAATGTTGCAGAGAGCGCCATTGAAGATGCAGAACTTAAATTCAAGATGGGTAATGGTGGAGAGTTTAGTGTTTGAGCTAGAGTTAAGATTAAGACCACGGAATCATGGCAGAAAATGCTGACCGCTGACTCGGCGAGATTTTTGCTTTGGGGGCAATAACTATCAGCAGAGCAACCTCAACTCAGCTCCAGGAGTCCCAACTCCCAAGTACCTTTTCGGAATATTTCATTCACCTCCCTTATTCTTTTGGAAATACCTCTTGGCCCCAATCCAACTTCTACACTCATCCTCAATTGCCAGTTGGTCTTGAGGCTCTTAAGATAACCAGATGAAAATTAAATTTTCATGATGAATACTATAGCAATTAGATTTTGTTTTTAAATTCATTCAAATGAAAGTATATTTAGCCTTTTTCTTTGATCTCTATTTTATCTACTACCAACCTTTTCCTCGCATAAAAGAAAATAACAATTCTTAAACTCTCTTTATATGTTTATGCTTTTTTCCCCACTTGTTGCAACAAAATTTGAAGGGTAATTGACCCATTGACTACCTTAAATAATAAGTACTAAATAAACAAAATGAGACACTTCATCCTTTACTGATACTTGGAAATTGGAACCATGCTTAATATCTTCATCTTCACATAAAAAATTAAACTTTTTTTCTTTAGTAAAAGAATGGTAATATGAAAAGTAAGGTCTACAATTTCAACGAACAATTGCCTTGTTTTATTAGCTGCAAATCAATCTAAACCAGTTCAGTTAGTTTGTATCTACTCCCTATGTGTGGCTAAAGAGGTAACTTCTTTGAAGGGGTTTCCAGGATGTCGAATATTTAAGAAGTGAATGCACTCTCAGACGTGTAAAAATTTCGTGCTTCTCTTGCGAGAAAACACTCACATAATATACAGAATCTATATACATTTGCTCCAACCAAACAAATATGAAAAATGCCACCTTTAGCAGGGGATGAGCAAAGCTAAGCTAAACTACATTTTATGAACTTTAAATACAAAGCCCGAAATGAAAAAACTTCAATCAGAGGTCCAAAAAATGCCACTGGATGCTCCGCTGCAGGCTGCAGCATTGTCACGATCACGAAACGAAAGGGAAGAGCTTCCGTACAGTCAACGATCACTAAATTCTGCCCTTTTCACAACATTATCTCAAAACCCAAAGGAAATACAATCTAGTATATTTCTCTGTCCGTATCAAATACCTCAGATGGAAACTTATTATTACGAAAAACACGGTCCACAGCTGACTATCAATCACAAGACTTGAAAGATTCCTGCAAGCAATGCCTAAATGGTTCACTAGCAATGGGCATGTCCTTGTAGATGTTATTTTCTTGGTTTCCTATTAGCAGATAGGATGCAGTGCCCAAAAGCACCCATATAGACTAGAATATGGAGAAAAATCACCTGATATTCTCCTATATGTCCAAAAGTCATTGCATTTCTCAATTTTCTTCACTCCTATCTTTGATAAAACAAGTAAATGCTTCTCTGGGAGCCAGATTATAAAGCAATAAGTACGTCAATCCACATTCAACTTTAGAGTTCACCCAATTCTGGGTTGCTTGGGTCATAATTTACTTCTGTGCTTTTCCTAGAACAAGAGCACTGTACATAAATATTTCATCAATCACCTGTCACCAGAAGTCTCTGCAAGAACAAAGTCCATATTTGAACAAGTGGAAGCGACTTCTATCTCTCACAATGATTTCCACTTGATAAACCTTAGAAATCAACTTCATCACTGTATGGCAGTCCGCACAAACCCTAAGGTTCTTCACTATTCTTATAATCCTTCCCTCAGGAAGTTTTGCTATTCCAAAAGCTACAGCAAGCTTCTCACTGTGCTTAGACACTGAATCTTCTTTTTCTTCCTGTTCAATATCATGCAAAACACTCCTTACTTGTGGTTCATAACCTACTTCTGCTCGGAGTCTCAACATTATTTCTGTCAGTTTATTATGAGCCTCTTCTGTAACCTCATTTGGCTTTTCACCTGCCACAAAACTGTAAATGACTTTGTCAATTTCAATCATGCTCCAACCGGGAGTTTTTCTCATCCTCTGTTCAGTCATTGATCTTCTTATAGTGGCAACATCCTTCCATTTCCCTGCAATGGCATATACATTTGAGAGAAGTACATGGTCACTAGAGTTGTTTGGATCCATTTCAGAAAGCCTTGCTTTCACTAGCTCTGCCAACTCAACATTGCCATGAATGCTACAAGCCCCAAGTAGAGTCCTCCAAATAATTGCATTAGGTGAAATTGGCATTTGACATGCAAATTCATAGGCCTTCCGCAACCTACCAGCTCGACCATACAGATCAACCATACAACCACAATGCTCAATGGCAGGTTCAATGCCATACATATTCTTCATCTTAGAGAAATAAGCACACCCTTGCTCAACCAAGCCAGCATGACTGCAAGCATATAGAAGTGAAATGAAGGTGATACCATCTGGCGTAACTCCAGACTCTTCCATCTCATGAAAAAGTTGTATTGCCTCTTCTCCATGACCATGCATTGCCAGTCCTGCTATCATCGATGTCCAAGACACAACACTCCTTCCCACCAACATGCTTTGAAAGACCAACCTAGCCATAGCAACATTTCCACACTTTGAATATGTATCTATTAGAGCATTACTCACTGAAACAATCTGAAGAAACCCAGATTTCTGTATAAATCCATGTAAAATCTTCCCAAATTCAAATGCCCCAGCTTGTGCACACGCTGACAGGACCCCTGTCAAGCTCACCTCATTTGGTCTAATTCCCTCCCGCTGCAACTCCCTGAAAAATCCAAAAGCCTCATCAAAGAAACCATTGTGAGCAAACCCAACAATCATAGTACTCCAAGAAACATCATCTTTGAGAGGCATTTCAGAAAATGCTTGTGTTGCTAACTCAAGCTTACCTGCTTTGGTATACCCAGCAAGCATCACATTCCATGAGGTCAAATTTCGAATTGGCATTCGTTTAAACATATCTTCTGCACCCTCCACATCCCCACACCTAAAAGACGCAGTGACAACAGCATTCCATGTGACAACGTTTGGATCAGACATTTCCTCAAAAACCTGTCTTGCAGAGTGCACGTTTCCACATTCCGCATACATACTTATCAGAGTTGTCCCAACAAAAAGATGGCTGTCCAGCCCATGACATAAAGCTTGACCATGCAATTGTAAACCAGCTTTCGAAGACCTGCAATTAGCAACGGCTTTGAGTATAAATGCGAAAGAGAAACTATCCGGGAGAACATTGGATTCTCGGCGCATTTTGATGAAAGTATGAAGGGAATTGTGAGGAGTTTCAGACTCAGCAAGTCCTCGAATAAGCGTGTTGTACATGAAGACATCTGGGTTGGGAAATTGTTGGAGGAGACAGCGAGCATAGTGGAGAGCATCGGAGATTGAAATGGCGCAAAGGAGAAGGAGCTTGCCAGCGACTAAGGGATCAGTATCAAGGCCATTCTTGTAGACATGGGCGTGTATTTGCTTTGCCAATTTCAGGCTCCTGCACTTACTCAACAGAAAAAGGCATCGCTGTTCTGAGCTGTTCATTTCATTCCCCAATCCCCTCTCACTCTATCTTTGAAGTTTGAATGGAACAAGTAGCCAGTTTCCAGACTTTCATGTGTTTGGCTTCCCAAACAAATCCTTATTTATTTTTTAAGTATACTTTTGGAATTTCATATTATTTCTTTCTTCTTTAAAAAATCTGATAAAATCAAAACCGAATATCAGTTTCCAGTCAAATACTCTTTCTGAAAGAGAAGCTTACTTTAGTTCTAACATTCTTCTCAAGTCTATAGTCTAGACCCAAACCGGATGAATTGAAGGTAGAAGTTTACTGATCATATTTAATTTCATTTCATTTATCTCTCTCTTTGGGTTTTTACTTTTTACCGTGATCTGTATTTTATATCAATTGGATGGTGCGAAAACAAGCAAATTTAGGATGCAAAAGATAAGTACACGTATCGATACCTGGAACACATGAAATGTGCAGGATTTCCTTTTTCTTTCTTCTCCGTTGCCAGAGTTACACACTCTGCTTCTGGGTGATATCTCAGGGGTTTCTTTTCCCGGTAAACTTTTTGTGTAGTTCTCGTTTGAGCTTTAGCCCCGTTTGATTGCCAAAAAAAAAAATTTGGCCAAAACACCGTCACCGTCGCCGCCGGCAAGCTTGAGTCCATTTTTCAAAGCATTGTGTTCGCCATTCCCCACCGCAGTTACAGTTCCCAAAAAAAAAAAAATTTACCATCCAAATCCATTATAAAGACAAATTGCATACTCATAACTCACTCAACACAGTACCCGGATTCATGTGACATGAGTTATGTTGGAAAGATCTGAACCGTCATCTGAATCATTAAACGTATATTGATGCAAATCTCATTATAAGAACAATCCCTCCTATGTACAAGTTCTGTTCAATACCAAACCAATTTCATCAGTTACTTATACAATGCTATCTCCTGATCTAATCCCCTATTGCTTCTGGATGTCACAAAGCTCAGATCCTGCTGTGTTCGCTTGTGACTCTGTGCAAAGTGGTAACACAAACAACCACCATCGCCGGCAAGTCCCCCAAAGAGCTATGAGTTTCTCGGTCGAATAAATGAAGATGGGTGCCTTAGTAAAATTAAAAACTAACTTGCCTACCGTGGAAATAATAAAAACCTGGAAAGCAAGTTATTCTGATTTTTAAAAAAACACGTGTCACAATTTAATTCATCCACCACTCAAGGTATCCATACCCTGGATCATACTGGTATGGTGATATTTTCCCTTGTGGCAGTAAATATTTTCATTCTGCGAGTGGTTTACACTTGATGATAAGACATAAGTCAAAGTTCAGTGTGATGTTCATCATATTGGCAAGTTTCAAATTCATTCGTCGATATAGTTTTCGTCGCAATCAAAGAAATGAATTTTGGACCCTTCAATCTCACCATTCTCAGACTCAAGATTGCTTCATAAATCAGAGCAGATAAGTCATAGAATCAATTAGGCAGTGCATCATAAATCGGAATATTACTTGTCAGCAAAGGGTGCGAGAATATATTATCCCTTCTAAGCACATCATACTGAAAAAGGGCAAAAAAAAAAAACAAAAAAGAGGCTTGTCCATTTAGCTTTTTGATGCTTGTTTTTCCTTGGCTTTCTGAATCTTGAGAACCTTCTTAACAATCTTTTGCTCTTCTACCAAAAATGCTCGAACGATCCTAGTAGCACACAATTCAAATTTCCCATCAATTAGAAAATACACCAAAAGAAATCTGTGTCTAAAGGTAGCATGTGTATGTGGAAATGTATAACAAACCTCTCCCGCACAGCATTGCCAGATAGAACACCTCCATAGGCGCGGTTTACAGTCCTCTTGTTCCTGGGTAGTCTGGATCTCTTGTATTCAGCAGGCCTCAAATGTGGAATCTGAAAATTGAAACCATATCAAACAAACGGCAACAAGTGGAAAATACTTGATGAGGAAGCAGCAGAATTCCAAGTGAATGAGAAGAAACAACAAATTCGACACCATGCAAAATACTCGTTGCAAAAGGTCAGACACCAGTAAATTATAGAAAGACGAGAGAAAAAGGAAAAAGACACTGAAACAATATTTTATGGATACATTCCAGAAGAAGCAAATACAACAAGTTCATCACTTCAACTACAGTTCAGTTTTCAGTGTCAAAAGATATCACAAGGACTTCAGAATTATTTAGTAGGATACCCAAATCATTAGAAGCTAAGGAAACAAGTAGAAATTCACATAATGTTTGACAAATCAATAGATAACATCTTCACCTACATAAAAGGGAAACAAGTTGGCACATTCATCTCAGACTGATTTTACATACATACATATGTACACTTAAACATGAATAATATATACGTACATAGCTCCTGAAAATATAGCATCACATATGCATGATGACCTTTTCGATTAACATTATTAGAAATCTCCATCTTAAGCCTGCATAATCATTGTAAATCTTATCCTCTAAATTATGCAACATGCATCTGCATCAGAGTAGTGATACCTTACATTAGAGTTATCAAGCTTTATGGTTTAATGACAAGCAAAAGCATCTTATTCACATTCATGTTTCCCTCGTATGCTTGCAATAATCTACTTATCTATGGTCATGTTCCAAATCAATTCATGGGAAGAGCATGGTGATAGAGAGGCTATATCAAAGTTCATGATAATTAAACCATTTTCAAAAATTCAACTGACATAAAATTTTGAGGAGAAGATCAAATATTCAAGTTTTTAGTGTTTACTTAGTAACAAAAATGGTAACAGGGCTCTTAATCATAGGCCCTTGAATTCAGACTCGTATTTTCTGAGAAAATCAAACACATATTTTGGAAATATTGGAACATACCCCTTGAATTCTCTTTCCAGTAACAGGACACTTAGGCCCACTAGCTCTCTTCTTTGTGCTCTGGTATACAAGTTTCCCACCTAAATATCAAGAAAGCATTACAAAGAGAAGGATTAAAAATAAAAAATTTATTCACAATTAAGAAGAGAGTAAAAAATAACATCAATATTTACTAGTGAACTTTTTATCAAATTCTGTCATTGCCAATTTAGGACCAAAACAAACACATCTCCTAAAAGGAGCAGTGTCTTTCTTTCAGACGCAATGAACGGACACTGGTCTATGATATGAAATTAGTAATTCCACTGTCTAGAAGATAAATCTGAGGGTCCCAGTTACCGGTTTATGACACTGATCCAAATACAAATGGTGTTGCAGTTGCAGAAACCAAAAGCTCAAAATAAAAGTAAAGGTATAATAATGGAAAGAATGAAGTGGTAGAGAGAATGAGCACCAGGGGTTTTAACCACACGATGTTGGTTGGACTTGGTGGCGTAGCTGTGACGCTTGCGGTATGTGAGACGCTGAACCATCTTCGATCTTCCTCTCTCCCTTCTCTCCCAGAACTGGCTACACTAGACTCGCCTCTTCAACTCACCACCCACCTCATAACTAATACGCCCTAGATCTGATGGCGATAATAGGTTCATCCAACGGCTCGAATTTTGTCATGTTGAAGTTAAAATTTGAAAATATTTTATTTTCAGTTTGTCACACAGTGAACTTACTAAAAAAAAAAGGGACTCTAATATCTTTTAATGGTTATTATTGATCAAATATATAATTATTTGATATAATAAGTACTGTTGAATTTATTATATAGTTATTATATATTTCTTTCGTACGTTATTATCATATTTAATAATTATATATTTTACATATGATAATAATCATATAATATAAAATATATTTTAATTATTTCGAGATGAATTATAAAAAATATTTTCAACTTTTAGCACAACAAACTCATTCTAAAAAAAACATTTTTGGTGGCTTTTTGGTAAGGAAAGGAAGAAATGACAAAAGTTATATATTCTTTTTTGAAAAATATATGATCATATGGAGATTAGAAAAAAAATATGCAGTTGTAAGTTGTAAATATAAGATATTGATAGGTTCTCATATTAAAAAAAAAGAAAAGATATTGATGGATTCTATTCAAAAACACTCAGCATAAATAAGGATTTGCTTTGGTTAATCAGCATTTTTTATTTCACGGATAACACTTTTTTTCTTCTCTGCTTCCATACAACTAGTTTCACTTTTTAAACAAAGCAAACAATTCATTTGGCAGAAATAGGTGGTGTCATCAATAATGGAATGTAAATATTATTATTGACAGATATTCCATAACACACAACAAAGTTAGCAACTTAGCAAGAGAAGCTAGTTGAAAGGAAATCAAAGCTAAATAGCATATATGGTATTAGTGGTAGTGCAGCAGTGCTACCTCTCCTCCCCCAACACTCTGCTTTAATACACAGTGGGAAAGCACCTACTATACCCTTTCCCCTTACTTTTATCTCTGAGAGATGATATCAAGGTACCGTAGATTTCAGAGCTTTCTGCCTTAAAAACTGAAGAAGATCCACCACTTTCTGGTGAGGAGGGGTTAACTCTTTCACTGCATGCAACTCAACAATAGCCAACAACCAAGAGAATAACAGAGGAAACTTCTCTGGATCTATCAACTTTATGTCAAGAACTTCTTCATGAGCTTTGTAAGCTCCAAAAAACATAAGAAAGACAATCTCTAAGAGTCCTGCGTTGCTGTCATCAACACCAGGATTGCCATTTGGGAAAAAGGTCTTCATTCCATTTTCAAGCAGAGCCAGTTTTTCATGTAGTTCCTTTATAGCTTTTTCTTGCACTTGTCCTTCAGTTTTGATTATTACAATTACAGTCTCAAATAGCTGCATCAAGAAATACACAAGCATTAGACCCAAAAAAAGTTGACTCAGGATAAATTGCTTATATTTTCTTAAAATTAACTTGTATTTTTAATGGGACAACTCGAACATTAGGCGTTCCATCACAAAAGTCCAGATAATTGAATTCTTGAACTACTAATAATACATATATAGTCTAATCTAGGCAATGAATTAATTAAGAAACACATGGTTGAGTAAGATAAGGTAGTGGTTAGAGTTAATTACCTGTTCCTGAAGAAATTTAACCCAGAAGCGTACTTGGGCTCTTTTATAGGGATCTTGAGGCAGCAATTTAGGACCATGCTTCCAGGTTTCGTCAATGTACTCAATGATGACAATTGACTCGGAAATGGGTTTTCCATCATGAACAAGTACAGGAACCTTCTTGTGCACAGGATTGTACTTGAGAAGCAAATCACTTTTGTTTGCTAAATCTTCTTCCACATACTCATAAGGTATGCCTTTGAGTTTGAGGGCCAATTCCACCCTCTTTGCATAAGGGCTAGCCCACGTTCCATGCAGGATCACCTTCTTTTGCTCTGCCATCTCTCTCTCTCTCTCTATCTCTATTGTTCTTTAGTTTCCATGTGATAATTGAATCCATGCTTGTGCTCAGTTTTATACATGGATTCCAAGTTGTTCTAACTTGTTCGTCAAGTTAACTTGGATCAAGAATAGTGCTCTACATGTGAAATGAGCCTCCAGTCAATAGTCGTCTTTTTGACTTTGGAATAGCATCATCAACTGCTAGTCCTACTTTTGAAAAGCTTGTTATTTAATTAGGTGTTCGTGGATAAATTTAACCCTGAAGCGTACTTGGGCTCTTTTATAGGGATCTCGAGGCAGCAGCATGGTTCCAGGTTTTGTCAATGTATTGTATTCTATTCAATGATGACAATTGAGTGAGCAATGGGTTTTCCATTATGAACAAGTACAGGAACCTTCTTGTGCACAGGGTTGTACTTGAGAAGCAAATCTCTTTTGTTTGCGACATCGTCTTCCATTATACTCATAACTCATAAGGTTTGCCTTTGAATTTGAGGGCCAACTCCACCCTCTTAACTGGGCAGCTTCTAATTTCCTTCAACTTCTTCGCCAACTTATAAATTCAAATGACCTTGGCAGAAGATAAAATGGAGAAAACAAGGGAAGTAAGATATTATCTTTGTCAAGAATGGGATTCGAACCCATGCCCTTTCGGACCAGTACCTGAAACTGGCGCCTTAGACCAACTCGGCCATCTTGACTTTAAAAGATATCTTCGGAAAAATTTTATTTATTTTTACAGTCCAAGTTCCCGCGCTCTTCAACTCGTCACTCTGCTTCTTCTCCCTTTCGTCTGAACCCCTATGAATTCTCTTATCAGTCAAAGCTTCCAAACCAAAATTTCTCACCTTGCCCGCGGATTCACATATTCGGTCGCCTTTGCAGAAAATTATGTTGTTGCTTGTCCCAAACATGAAGAAAGCTCCACTCTTTTCGACCCTTTTAAGTTCTTCAATGATCACAGAATGTCAAGACACAAGAGTGTTAGAAACACAAAAGTTTTACACGCCCATTTGCTTACAACCGGTGTATTACGATCCAATATCTTTTTCACAAACTGTTTGCTCGATTGGTACTGTAAATCTGCTGCCATAGTTGTTGCCCGCAAGTTGTTTGATACAGTTCCTCTTCCAATAGTTATCTCTTGGAATATCATGATCTCTGGTTACAACCATAATTCAATGTTTCAGAAATCATGGGAGATATTTTGTGGGATGCACTTACTTGGTTTTGAGCCCAATGAGTTTACTTATCGGAGTGTTCTTTCAGCCTGTGCCACCTTGCAAGCTCCAATATTTGGCGAGCAAGTCTATGCACTTGCAATAAAAAAGGGGTTCATTTCGAATGGTTATGTTAGGACTGGAATGATGGATATGTTTGCCAAAAATTGCAGCTTTAACCATGCTTTAAGGGTCTTTTTTGATGTTTCATGTGATAACAAGGTATGTTGGAATGCAATTATTTCTGGGGCAGTTAGAAATGGAGAGAACTGGGTTGCTTTGGATCTTCTTCGTCAAATGTGCCGTGCATCTCTATTGCCAAATAACTATACGTTTTCAAGCATTTTAACAGCATGTAGTGCACTTAGAGAACTGGAGATGGGGAAAGCAATTCATGTATGTGTGATCAAATGTGGTGCAACAGATGTCTTTGCGGAGACTGCTATAGTTGATTTATATGCCAAATGTGGGTGTATGCATGATGCTGCTAAGAAATTCTCACAGATGACAGTCCATAATGTGGTCTCTTGGACCGCTATAATTTCTGGGTTTGTGCAAGAGGATGATTCTGTTTCTGCTCTAGAGTTTTTCAAAGATATGAGAGAAGTGGGGGAGGAGATCAATAACTATACTGTTACTAGTGTACTTGCTGCATGTGCAAAACCAGGGATGATTAAAGAGGCGGGCCAAATCCATTCCTTGATATTAAAATTAGGATTTTGTTTGGACGTAACTGTTGGGGCTGCTTTGATCAACATGTATGCAAAATTAGGAGAAGTTGGACTATCTGAGTTAGCGTTCAGTGAGATAAAAAATACGAAGGATCAGGACACATGGACAGCAATGATATCTTCCTTTGCTCAGAACAAAAATTCTGGAAATGCAGTTGAGTTATTCCAGACTATGCTAGCACAAAGTATGACGCCTGATAGGTATTGTATTTCTAGTGTGTTAAGTGCTATAAGTTGTTTAAATCTAGGGAGACAGATGCATAGTTACTGTGTAAAGTCTGGGCAAGTTACTGATCTTTCTTTAGGCAGTTCACTTTTCACAATGTACTCAAAGTGCAGTTGTCTAGAGGAATCTTATGAAGTTTTTGAGCAACTTCCTCACAAAGACAATGTCTCCTGGACCTCAATGATAGCTGGTTTTGCATACCATGGCCATGCAGATCGTGCTCTTCAGCTATTCAAAGACATGCTGTATCAAGAAATTGTACCTGATCAGATGACCTTAATTGCAATTCTAACTGCATGTTCTGCTCTATGTATCTTACAAACAGGTAAAGAAATTCATGGTTCCGCTTTTCGTTTGGGATCAGGAACAAACACAGTTGTTGGTGGTGCACTGGTGACCATGTATTCAAAGTGTGGAAGCTTGGAGTTGGCAAGGAGGGTGTTCAATATGCTACCCCATAAGGATCCTGTTGCTTGCTCTTCATTGGTCTCAGGATATGCCCAAAATGGCTTAATTGAAGAGGCACTCTTGTCATTTCATGATATGCTCCTGATAGGTGTAGAAATTGACTCCTTCACAATTTCATCCATTCTCGGGGCTGTTGCACTTTTAAACAGATCGTCAATTGGGACTCAACTGCATGCATACATTGTAAAGCTGGGCTTGGAATCAGATGTATCTGTTGGCAGTTCACTAGTTACAATGTACTCAAAATGTGGAAGCATTGAGGATTGCCGTAAAGCATTTGATCATGTTGAGAAGCCTGATTTGATAGGTTGGACAGCTATCATAGTGAGCTATGCTCAACATGGTAAAGGTGCAGAGGCCTTAGCTACTTATGAACTTATGAGAAAAGAAGGCATCCAACCTGATTCAGTAACTTTTGTTGGGGTTCTATTGTCTTGCAGTCATAGTGGGTTGGTGGAAGAATCCTTCTTCTATTTTAATTCAATGGTAAAAGACTATGGCATTAAGCCTGGTCATTGTCATTATGCCTGTATCGTTGATGTTCTTGGTCGATCAGGTAGATTGAGAGAGGCTGAAAGTTTCATTAACAATCTGCCTCTTGAGCCTGATGCTTTAATATGGGGAACACTGCTTGCTGCTTGCAAGGTCCATGGTGATTTTGAGCTTGGAAAGCTAGCAGCCAGAAAGGTAATGGAATTGAGGTCATGTGATGCCGGAGCTTATGTTTCCTTCTCAAACATCTGTGCAGATGTAGGACAGTGGGAGGAAGTCACAAAGATTAGAAGCCTGATGAAGGGAACTGGGACAAAGAAAGAGCCTGGTTGGAGCTATGTGTGAGAAGAAATTAGGCCATGATTGCTGTCTTGATACCTGCTAATTTGATCACTTGAATCCCTTGCATATATATATGGTAAAAGAAGAGTGAGTTGATGTCTGAAGACTAGACTTTCCTGATAGATAACCGTAACAGCAAAAGAGCATTCTTCAGGTTCTTCTTTGCTCTATGCGTGGCATGCTCTATATCTCAAATGAATGATAGGGCCTGATACACAGATAACCCCTCAGTACATGTTCCCATTGTGCACACAAGTTAGACATGTATCGAGGACATCATGTATACAGTCTTTCAATTCGCTATTGTCTCTGTAGTTTGGGTTGTGATGCGACTTTGCTAAGTGGGAGAAACTCTGATTTGTTCATTGTATCAATTATCAATCTATTGATTCTCATAGGTGGGCATATAGGACTTTAGGATCGTATTCATTGTAGTACTTAAAGCAGTCATTAAATAAAGTTTTTTCCTTCCAAATGAACAATTTGGAGACCTATTGATGGAATGATATATGTTCATTCTTTCTTCCATTTCATTTCATTTCTTAGACATTGGGCACTTGCCAATTTAAGTATGTTCCTTACACACTTGGTTGGTTTCTTACTTAATTCAAGTTTTTATAATGTAGTTTATAACCGGACTTACATCTCAAGAGAAGACAACAGGAGCACCTGACAAATTAATTAATCATCACGTGGCTTGAATGTGGATATCTTTAGTCTTTCATTATTTGAAGGAGAGGAAAGTAGTGCATGGGAAATGAAGTTTTAGACATTGGATATTATAGGATTAAGAAGAGGAAAAGAAAAACTGACCAGCAATAATTCATGTTTATGAGGTTCCGAAATCAAAGGATGCTTCAATTTTTATTGCGTTATTCTTGTGTGAAGATTGAAGATAAAGCTTCATCAGAGGGAACTTGAATACATTATGCAGTTATTTACAACCTTCTCAACCATCAAGCTCTCCCGCGACATCTAACGTTAGTTGTACAACTCTTCTGTTCACAAATCATGTGGCTCAATATAAGTGTAGCCTATTGTGCAGATTTGAAAACATAAAAGTTATGCAACTGACATTACTATCTCCCATACGTAGTTGGAGGACATCATTATTTGCCTTGATCTTGGTAGATTTGTAGTTTGTATGCAACCTTCTCTTGGCATGATTGTTCTCATAATTCAGACTGGAGAGTATAACGATCTCTTCAATTGACTTCTCTAAATTTGGATCCACTCTTGCATTCTCCTTGAGTTCTTTTTTCATCCTGTTTCACATAAATAACGAAACAGAGAATTCCATATTTACTTAGAACTGGTACAACACCAAAGGAAAACATTTGCAAGTTGCATATAAAAGAACGTGTGTATTTAATCAAGGGAAAAAGAAAAAAGACTTTTCACATACACTACCTTGAATTCAGCTAATGTTCTGTTATAACATAGGAATACTTACACAACAAGCCGTCAATTATTTATGAAAAAACAGTAGCATAAAGATAGCAGAAATACCTTGACTGAAGTAACTTACTGATGGATTGTGTTTCAATTGAAATCCTCTACCCTAACCCTGAAAATTCCAAAAATAAAAAATTCTGAGCACGGTTTGTAGTTTGTTGGTAAATTTGTAGAAAATAAAGAAACAAACTATGTGTACCAGTACTAGCAGATTAAACTCATCTTCAGATGCACCGAAGTTCACTGTTGTAATAGGTATCTGTTGGAAGCTCCTAACATCTTTGGAACCAAGCTGCAGATCATGAAGTCTATATTCACATTCCAATGATATTATCTTCTAAGCAACAGTTGATTACCTGGTCCCTGAATTACGAGAGTTCATGGTTGGGAGTCTTTTCTTCAGCACCTTTTTATCTCTTATGCCATCATATAATAGTTCATAGGCTTGATAAGTTATATGGCCCTTCTTCAACAAATCTTCTACAACAATTTTAGGTGCTGCTATCTCCTTTTTATCAGCTTCAAAAATTGCATTTACGACATCAGGGACAATGCCTTTTTGTACCATAAGGCGGATGATACCAACTGCCTCATGAATCATGTGCTTCACACACAGACAATTTAAAACCCGTCCAAATGTTGTCAGTGATGGCATAAACCCCTTTGCAATTTTTTCCAACAGAAAATTGTATCCGCAAGTGATGTTACCCGTTTTGCAGAAACCGTCAATCATGACACGATAAGTGTAGCTATCTGGGTCACTTCCATTTTCATTCATCTCAGAAAATAGTTTTTCTGCCATATTCAGATTGAGCTTTTCTGAATATGCGTTAATTATGATATTATATGTTGCTGTTGTCTGACTTACCTTGTACTGTTTTTCCATCCTTCTAAATAATTGGTAAGCCCCATCAAGATCCCCAATCTTGCAGAACCCATTGATCAATGTGCCCAAACTAACAACATCTGCAGTCAATCCCTTGGTTTTCATTTCCCCAAGAAAATGTAGAGCTTCGTGTACTTTCTTATCTTTGCAAAGGCTTTCTAAGAGTATATTGTATGTTATTGTGTTTGGAACACATCCCTTCTCTACCATTGCTTTGAAAGTCTCCATGACTCCTTCAGATTTTGCAGCCTTGCAGAGCCCATTCAACAAAGTGTTATATGTTATAACATCAGGAGTCACACCTTGACTCCACATTCTATCTACTATCTCAATTGCATGGTCTAACTTCAACTGTTTACAGTAACCATCAATCAACGTGTTAAAGGTAAATATGTCTGGAAGGCACCCTTTGGCAATAGCATCATTCAAGAGTTGATTAGCATCAGATACACAACCCATCTTGCACAAGCCATTTATGACTAAATTATAAGTCCAGATATTGGGGTGGCAACCACTTTCTGACATCTCATTCATTAGTTGCAAAGCGGGCAAAATAAGGCCCTGTTGAGATAGCCCTTTGATTAAGGTATTGTAAACAACAATACTAGGCCTTAAACCTTTTCCTAGTGCATCCTTAAAGACGGCCATGGCATGGTCTATGTCACCATCCTGGCATGATCCATTAATTAAGGAACAATAAGTAAACTCATCAGCCACGAACCCCCTAAAGGTTGCATCCTTCAGAATCTTATTTGCATTATGCAACATCCCTACCTTGCAATATCCATCAATAATACTATTATAAGTGAAGCCGTCAGGCTCAAACCCATCATTAACCATTTTATGTAAATAGGCCTCAGCTTCTACAACTCTAAAGTTTCTACACAATCCACAAATTAATGTGTTATAGGTGACAACATCAGGAGTTAGGCCTTCCCTTGATACACTACCCAATAATCTAGCAGCCCTGTCAAGAGCACCTTCTCTACAAAACCCTTGAATGAAGATGTTGAATGTGAACAAATTTGGAGAAATCCCCCTCTTCAAAACCTTGTTGAGAAGTTTCTCACTTTCTTGGACACGACCCTTCTTACAAAGTGTATGAATAAGCTTATTAAAAGTGGTAACGTCAGGACATATACTTCGGCCAAGCATTTCATCAAACAATTCATATGCCTCAACTTGTTGATTGTATTCATAAAATCCAGCAATGACTGTGCAATATGCTACTGCATTGGAATCACATCCTTGGGAAGGCATGTTATTAAGTAACCTGAGAGCAGCATGAGGCCTGCTTGTCCTACAAAAGGATTTTATCCTTGTGGTGTAGCTGTAAACATCAGGATCAATCCTTTTATCTCTCATTCTCATGTACACTTTGTGGGCTTGATTGAAATACTCATTCTCGACCAGTATATTCATAATCACATTATATGATTGAACAGATGGCTCACAGTTGTAAAAATCCATCCCCTCAAATATATTAACCGCTTCCTGAATCTTCCCTTTTTTTCCATAATTCCTCATGGCTTCAATGTACACTCCCTCCAATAAGCTGTTATCAATATTTATTCTCATCTCTGAAATAAGATTCTCCATAGCTTCAAATTCCCCATGAAGTCCAAGCTTTTCAATCATGCATTTATAAGTGAACAACGTATGCTTGAACCCATCTTCCTTTTTCACGGAATTGAACATTTCAAGCGCTTTCAGGGGATTTTTTTGACATTGGACAACCGCAGCAACATGCTTAGGAAGTAAAGCAGGACTCATCCCGAAGTTACAAGTTGGAGTAATTTTTAAATAATCAGAAAAAAAAAATTTCATCAATGAAGCAAATGTTGAAGCTTACTTTAACTTGATTCAAGCTTCAGCATTTCTAAAACCAGAACAACAAAATCCCAGCTTTACTTTTAATTCCAGTGACCGAATGCGTGCTATCATCTGAGATTTCCTTATTCCTCAACTAGGTCAGCGACTCAGCGGGAATGGAAGTGATTTCGTGTTGGGTTCTGCAGGAAAGAGGTTTAGCACTCCAACAAAGAAAAAAAAAAAATTTCCAAGCTTCATTTGCGAAAGGTCGCCACTTCCCCAACCTAGTCCTTCAAACTTCAAAGTCAAGTCGCCATGTCATCAACAGCGGGACCCACATGAGGTTTAAATTGTCCAGGTCATGTGATTTGCTCCGTTGATCTCATGGACGAGATACTGGTCCATGGATTCTCCACGTGGCAAGATCTTGGTCGCATACATATAAATAGGCATTCTCCCGAAGTAGACAATCACTACCGTGGAAACGTTTTCGTCGCGGGAGAGCAGTGTGTCTCACAAAGAGGGGAAGAGAGAGTGGAATCAGAGGATGGAATCGCCGGGGCAGTGGTTGGAGAAGGCGCTGGTTGATCTGTGCCAAAAGATAGAAACGGGATTAGGTTTAGGTCTTGATAAAGAAATCATAACTGGCCTCGTTTCTTACTGCGAGCTTGCTGATCCCCGTGATGCTAAAGAGTACCTTGACGTAACCACCTCTCTCCCTCTCTTCCTTTTTTTTAACTGCTGGTAATTCGTTTCATCAGGATAAGAATATGTTAATTCTGTTTGATTTCTTTGTTGATTGTTTGGCTTTTGCGCTAACTGGGTAATATGAGTGCGTTTGATGGAGAAGCTTTTAACAAAACCACTTCACTTAAAAAAAATAATAATAATAAATAAATAAAAGCTCCTTTTATGTGTTTGGATGTGCTTCTCAGTTTTTAGATGCATTTCATTAAGATAAAGTTGGGGCTTTTGGGGAATGTCGGGAATGAAGCTCAAACACGCTGATATGGTAAAAGAATGTGTGCGTTCTTCCTGCAGTATTCAATTCCTTTATGAAGTGCTTCAGCAAATTGCTTTGAGAAGTGCTTCAGATATAATGAAGTCCAAATTTTATTTTTTTTCTTAATAATTGGGTTACTTGAAATCTAGGGGCTAATAGTTTTTTTGCCTAAATAAGGTAGACAATAGACTGTAAGATGTAAAGGAATTCTTAAGTGTTGATGTATGAATTTTATGTATGTAATTTGCGGATGATGACCAGAGTGGACGTTATGGAGCCAGTTAACAGTGGAAACCTGGACCTGTTCCTCAAATATTAACAGTCTGATTGGGATTTCTGTCATTTTAAGAACTCGAATTTATGTTTTGGACTATAGGAAATATTTGTTGCATGTGCTTCCGTTTAGCATACCTTTAAAGTCCTGATCCAAGGCACTATGTTTCTCACTGTAGTGCCATTGCTGCAAATGCCATTTTCATGCTATGCATTTGCCACGTGATGATGACTGCTTCTATAAGAATGAGATGCCAAAATCTTATCAGGCAGAAACGCCTCTGTGTTTCCTAATAGAGTTATGTTATTATCAATAATTTGATTAAGATTGTCAGATTTTGACACCTAAGGACAGTGGCTATTGATTTTTTTATTTTGTGCCATGGAAATCTCTGGTGTCCCTGACATCTAATTTCATTACAAAAAAGGCCACTTTTGACAACTTTAGCTGCATCTTTCCTCAATGCACCTTTGCTTTAACAGAAGTGTACGGATTTACAAGGGAGCTTACTGATACTCACTTCAAACTTTTAAGGTTACCTTGCCTTTTCCATCTTAACTCGTTATTGACCTCCAATTCAACCAAAGACTTTAGTGTTTATGCATTATAAACTTGCAATATGGCTCTTGAATGGATTTTGTGCAAATATTAACTTTTAATATCTAACTATCACTGATTTGAATGGCTTTGAATATGAAAGAAAATTTTGAATGTAACTTCTTCAGTTTCTCTTTATTCCCTGATTGTAAATAATTCACTTCTTAGGCTGGACTGTTTTGAATACCTTTATGATGCATATGTATTAGTGAATAACGCTTAGCTAAATTTCTGAAGTTGGCCTTGTGACAGATTCTTCCTTATGATACAGTAAATGCAGTGATGATATTGTCTCTATTTATCACTTGTATTCTGCACCAGAAGATGCATGTCTAATAGCTTGCACTTTATTTTCCTTTGCAGAATATAATTGGGCAGGAAGCAGGGAAAACTGTGATTGAAGAATATTTACAACGGAGAGGTCACTTGGAATTCAGCAACAACAACTCAAATATTCCAAATTCAAAATTACATGCCTATGTCAAACCGCCTTCAGTTGAGGCATCTGCAAGTGGTACTAAGAAATCACTGAGAGCACCAAAAGTAGTGACAGTCCCCAGTTATCATGCACAACCCAAGAAGAATGCAGTTGTGAATAATCAGGAAAATCAGATTGCAAATGTAGGAAGTGAATCAAGAACATCGAATAAAGAAAACCAAGTGAATTCTAGAAAGAAGAAAGCTGGGAAAGCTGTTTCACTTGCTGAGGCTGCCAAAGGGTCAATTGTTTTCCAGCAGGGAAGGCCATGCTCGTGTCAAGCACGTCGTCACAGACTGGTCAGCAATTGCTTATCTTGTGGCAAAATAGTTTGTGAACAAGAAGGAGAGGGACCTTGCAATTTCTGTGGTGCACTTGTGTTGGGAGAGGGGAGTACATATGCTGGTCTTGAAGAAAGTTTGCTTCCCTTGTCAGATGCTGAAGCTGCTGCTGAAGCGTATGCAAAGAGGCTTGTTGACTACGACCGAGACTCTGCAGCTCGAACAACAGTTATTGATGACCAAAGTGACTACTATGAGATTGATGGCAACAGTTGGTTGTCGAAGGAGGTATTCTATTGTGTTTGCAACTTGTAATATGATTTTGTTTGGAACTATTGGTATGTCTGATTCAGCTGCAACTGAAATTTCATTCTTCCCTCTCAGGAAAAGGAACTTTTGAAGAAGAAACAAGAGGAGATTGAAGAAGCTGAGCGAGTCAAACGAAATAAAGTTGTTGTAACTTTTGATCTTGTTGGCCGCAAGGTTTATATCTTTGCCATATGCTCTGACTTAAAATTTACTAGTTGGATTTGCTGCAGCACGATTCTTTTCAAGTATTTATAGATGTATCTCAAGTTATCTTGCTTCTTCCATTGGTTTTATGGTTTCACTTTACCAAAATCTTTTTACATGATTTTGGTCACTCGTACATAATTTTGAGTGGTAACCTTTATGCTAGGAAGTATTGGATTTGTTTTCCTTCTTCACCTCTTCCTTTGTTGTTGCTTATAAGGCAGTGTTCCTATGCTTGTTTATGGGAAACCCAGTCTCTTACGTGTCTCTTTTCCATTTATATTCTAATATACATTTTACAGGTCCTTCTGAATGAAGATGAAGTTTCAGAATTACAGTCGGACAATAGAATATTGCGTCCACCAGATGAAAGGGAAGTGAACCGTATTAAACCAAATCCAACTCTTAGAATTCAACCAATTTTTGTGGACCCAGGCTTAAGTAAGAAGCCTGCTAAAGATAAATATAGACAACAAAACAAAGGCCTAAGCAAGGGCTTATGCTTGGAGAATACTGGGAGGGTGCAGCATGATAGCAATGACTTGAAATATTTTATGATGGAAAGTCAATTGGCAACCGCTTCAGATGGGAACTCTTGACAGCGACCTGCAGTAAATGGTGGACTGCGCGTTGAAGTTGGTGGTGAGTGTTCATTGGACTAGGAATGACACTATCCAGCTTTCAGGGAGTTCTTTTACCCTTTTCTTTTCTTCCCCTCCCATTTTTAATAACTTTTTGTGGCTAAACCTTGAAATTGTAGTGTTAATACTGATTTTCCCGAGAAAATGAAGTCTAGAATTTTCAGCATCCTACTTTTGTTTTCAGGATGCACGTGCAAATGTTAATATGTAGTTCCAGTCTGTTCCAATTTTGAGATTTACATTGACTTTTTCAGTTGAAGTTATTTCTATTGATTCAGTTGAATTCCCAGTGCCTGGCCAGACTAGAATACATCTTAACGAACAATTAGGGTGGTTAGGACTTGGACGTTTAATTCTATTTGATCTTTTAATGCTAAAATAGAAATTTTCAGTTATCTTAAGTAGGAAACAGGACATAATATTTTTCATCTGCACCAGAGGATAAGCAGCAGTTATGCGCTGGGTAATCTTTTTGTTCTTATTTTGGGTGATCAACGGGGCCTGAGCCCAGCAAAAACAGAAACTAAGGAGAGTCCCAAATACAAGGTAAAGGCTGAATGAAACACTGCACTACAAAATCCCCACCATGAGCATGAGCTGCCTTGGACAGTTGATCCGCACATCTATTGAATTATTCCATCTTATTTGGATATAAATAAATTTATTAATGGTAGGAGAGACATTGTAATTTACTCTCTCTATATACTCTTCGACCAAACAGTTATACTATTAGTTGCATCCTATTCATGTTCGGGGCAATCTTACATAAAACAAGTTTCTTCGAGACTTCAACTATCTAGCCTCTAAAGACTTCGGTTTGCGCCAAACACTCCATTTTACAGGCTTCGCCACAACAGCTGGCTCCGTTTAGTCCTTTAGTCACTGCAGTAACGATCATTTCACTTTAATTCAAGGTAAACGTTTCTATAAGGATCAATTCACTCCGTTAAATTTGAAACTATACTTTTCCCTGCTGCTTTTAGAAACTTTTGGGATGTCATCGAGTGTCTTTCCCGCAGAACATCATCCCACCTTCCTGCTTCAGCAAAAAGATTCGAAGATAAAACATGACCTTCAGCTGTGTGCAATGTTTTTATTTCCTTAAGTCCAGTGACCAGATTTAATCCCAGATCAATATCAGCATTCACTCTGCATGCATTAATTAGCATCCTCCAAATAACTGCATTTGGTTCCACGGGCATTTTCTTAACAAAGTTGTAAGCTTCTTCAAGCATTCCCGCTCGTGCATGCAAATCAACCATGCATCCACAATGTTCAATCCTTGGCTCAATGTTGTGCGCCTTACACATAGCATCGTAGAAGTTTCTACCTTCATCAACCAAGCCAGCATGGTTGCAGGCTGACAGCACGCCAACAAATGTGACATAATTAGGCTCAATTTTCTCAGCACCCATTTTATGGAAAGCCATAATTGCTTTCTCTGCTTCGCCATTGATTGCATAACCCACAATAATTGACGTCCATGAAATAACATCTCTTAAAGGCATCTTCTCAAACAAAGATTTAGCTTTCCTCATGCTCCCACATTTTGCATACATATCTATCATGGCATTCTGCAGCACAATACTGTCTTTAAGCTTGTTACTACTCCGTATATAAGAATGAATGTCAGTGCCATGGCATATATCTCCAGAGTTCCTGCATGCCATGATTAATCCTATCATTGTTACTTCATCAGGAAGTAAGATTCTAGACTGAATCACATTGAAGAGTGATAAAGCCTCAAAATTGTGCCCACATTCAACATATCCATGAATCATAGAGTTCCAAGTAGCAACATTATCATTTGGTAGTTGATCAAAAACTTTCCTAGCAGAGTCTACCAAACCACATTTAAAATACATGTTGATCAGCACAATGCCAAGAGGTACAGTCATCTCTATCCCCCTGGCTTTAACATATCCATGAACCACCTTTCCCATCTTAAGATTTCCATCATTAGCAGACGCCAAAATCATGCTGATCAAGGATACTCTATCACAACCTATATTGCTATGCATCATTTCTTTGAACAAAGATATAGCTTTCTTACTATGGTTACTCCTGGCGTACCCTGAGATCATAGTGTTCCAGGAAATCAAATCCCTACCAGGCATATGATTAAACAGCTTTGCTGCATCGTTCATACAACCAAATTTGGCATAGAAGTCAATAAGTGCGTTAGACACCTCAGTTCTCAAAACAAAACTCATCTTCCAGCAGTAAGCTTTCAGTGAGGTTCCAATACCAAATGCCCCACATTCAACACATCCAGATAACAAAATCACCATAGTAACATGATTTGGCTTGAAACCCACATCATAAGAACAACCCAAAAAGTCATTGAAGAAGCTGAATGCCATATCAGAAAATCCGTTCTTTACAAACCCAGAAATCATAGAATTAACTGTAACCACAGTTTTCACAGAACTTTTATCGAACAAAACCCGTGCATGTCTCATGGACTTCAACGCGTTGGCATAAAAGCAAATAAGAGAATTTGATACATTCGCGTTGCTGTCCAAACCAAGTCTAACAACATGACAGTGAATAGATTTTCCTTGACGAATAGCTGAAACATTACAACAAGCTTTGATCAGAGAAGCATAGACATAGGGGTCAGAAAGTAGGCGATCATTATGTCTTGCCCTTTGAATGGCATTGAATAGATAGAACACCCTTAATGGTTTGACATCTAGACCCAGTTTTAGAACAATGAGACGCCATGTGAGCGATGATGGTGCTTGGAATTGGGTAAAAGTAGAAGCTTGTTGGTGTAGAGTGGAAGGATTGGATAAAAAGACGTTCAGAACAGAGAGAAAGCAACAAGGGTCAGAGAAGACGAAGCCAGAGGTAATGAGCTTGGCATGTACTTGACGCAGGTTATGGAATGTAAAGAGAGTTGGGTTGTGCTGGACAGCGTTTGCCAGTCTATGAAGCTGGTAAAGGGAAACTGACGAGTTCATCAACCAAACGAGGCAACAAAACTGATCGTCCGGCATCCAGAGCAAAACAATTTCACAGTTTCACTAGGGAAGAATTAAAATAAAATAAAAAAATAAAAATAAAAATAGATAAACATATAAATTTAACAATTGTGTACGGACAAGTTGAGATGGCCGAGTTGGTCTAAGGCGCCAGATTAAGGTTCTGGTCCGAAAGGGCGTGGGTTCAAATCCCACTCTCAACAATTTATTTTATGGATTTGATTATAATTTTGTCTCGCGTTTTCTAAAGATAGCTTTCTTTGAATCTATTGTGCATGACCAAATTAAAAATTACCCCTCTCTTAGTCTCTTTAATCCTCACCCTTATTTTTTAGTAACTAAAAAAAAAAATTGAGCTGGCATACACGTGTGCTAATCCTTTGTATGGCACATAAATTATTAATTCCTTTTTATGGTCTGTGTAAAATTGGATCTAAATAACATAAATTTTATAAAACAATTTAAATATTAAAATAGCACATTGACAAAATTGGGAACAAGATACAAACCTTAGAGATCCCAATTAAAATTTAACATATTTTTATGATTTCTTTTGAAAATATGATCAAATAATTTTTTTAGCACCAATATAGCGGTGTGTACTAATATTCTAAACAAAACCAATTTCTTTAGGAATTTTGGAGATTCATGTAAATCATACTTAAATAAAAATAAAAAAGTCAACAATAAGGATATTTTTTTTATAAGAATAAGAATATTTAATTAACGTAAAAATGTGATAATATCTTTAAGCACTATCCTAGTAGAATTTAAATTTAATCTACCTATAGTGAATCCAAATTATTATTATTATTATTATGATTATCAGTACTATTCAATCTTTTAAGTAGTTACATTGTCATAAGCCAAAACACACGTAAACAACAAAGTATGAACCCAAAAATTTTAAAAATACTAGATGATAAAAAAAAACGAAAATATTCAGAGTATTTATTTTTAGAAATTATCCAGTTTAGAAGAATTAAATCCGCAAAGTATAAATAGCGAACCTGTTTTTGTAGAGCATCAACTATTTCGTAACGGGCGAATTCTAATATACGTGAAGTGGACGGCTACGATTGGGTAAAACTTGAGGGTCACATCGTTTTGGTATAAACTACAAAGGATTAGATCCAAGTGTCCAACTAACCAATGAAAATTTCTGAGTGAGAGATTTTCGTGTCCTCGGACTTCTCGGAACAGTCACCTCGATACGCTTACGGGACGGACGCAAGAACCAAAACAGAAGGAACAAAGGACAAAGAAACACAAACCAAACACACAACCACCTCTGTAATCGAAATCCCTTCGCCATTGCCCAAATCTTCTAGTTCTTGACACCGTTTCATACACAGGAAATCCTTCATTGCCAAGGATCAAGATGCCTATTTGATTTGATAGGGCCCACGCAAGATTGCCAATTTTCCTTTCTGAAAGAAAGTAAGAATCATGCCTCTCTCTGAGATATTCTAATTTTGTTCCTTGACAATCTTAACGATTTTAACCGCTAAAACTTTCTCTCCCGGAATTTTTGAGGGAGAGCCAATTTGATTAAAGGAAACTGTTTAATTCATCAAATCTCTATTTTTTTTACTTCGCCCTCTTATGGTTTCACCAGAAATTTATATTGCTGGTTGATGCTCTTCGTTTTAGTACTGGGAGGAAAAACAGAACAGGTTGAGGTCCATGTTCTGTGCTGCTAATTTCGAATGATTAAGTTTGCATTGAATAATTATGTTTCTATTAGCTGAGAGGTAGGTTTAGTTTGATAAGCACGCCATTAATGAATTATTTAACGGTTAATTATATTTTCATTGAAATTCTTATCTATCTCTTCTCTCTCTCTATGTATATTTTAATGGGCAGCATTCTGACTTGCTGGCGTGTGGCTTTGTGGATCATATGTTTAGGAATAGTTTGATGTATCAAATGTTGGAGAGTTTTATGAAGACTGGTATTAAGGTTTACTTGTCAAAACTTGGAAATATGTTAGTATTTTTTCAACAGTCATCCTCTGATTCGTTGCCATTTACAATTAAGAAATGAAAGTCTTTTATTTTCCTTGTATCATTATAGCAATTTATTATCTTTATCATCCCATCGTTTTATTTGAAATGCAATAAACACCTATATGCACATTGTTTCCAGAGGTCTGCATTAGCCATTGACTGACTTGATCAAAATGACCACATTACCTGTGTTCATGTTTATGCACTAACTTATTTTGCTTCAACTTTGTGATGATATTATACAGTTTGGAGAAAATAAAGGTCCATCATGGCAACGAAAGGGAACTCGGGAGACAATAGAAATAAAAGTTCAATGTCAGTTCTCATTATAGTTGCGTTGTGTGCTTTCTTCTATCTATTGGGTGCATGGCAACGAAGTGGTTTTGGAAAGGGAGACAGCATAGCTTTGGAGATTACTAGACAGGCAGATTGCAGTATTCTCTCTAATTTAAATTATGAGACCCACCATGATGATGATGCTCAAAAATCAGATGTTTCTGAAGTGGAAGGCGAGGAGTTCAAGCCATGTGAAGATAAATATATTGATTACACACCCTGTCATGATCAAGCAAGAGCAATGACATTCCCCCGAGAAAATATGAATTATAGAGAAAGACACTGTCCTCCTGAAGAAGAAAAGCTGCATTGCCTCATACCTGCACCCACAGGATATTCAACACCATTTCCATGGCCTAAGAGTCGTGATTATGTACCATATGCAAATGCGCCTTATAAGAGCCTCACAGTTGAGAAGGCTGTGCAGAATTGGATTCAGTATGAAGGAAATGTTTTCAGGTTCCCTGGTGGAGGAACACAGTTTCCCCATGGAGCTGATGCTTATATTGATGAACTTGCATCTGTTATCCAGTTGGACAATGGGATGGTTAGAACTGCATTAGATACTGGCTGTGGGGTAAGTCAAATTATAAGTAAGCTTCCTTATTTTGGTAGAATCTCTGATCTGTTGTTCATATACATATTCTTGTCAAAATGAGACATCATATTCATATGTGCGTACGAATGATATAATCTACTAGAGTTGTCGTGCTTTCTAGTGCTACATCCATACAAATTCTTTCATCTCTAAAAACTTGATTAGTTCTTTTGTTTGATCCCATATATGTATGTGTAGCTTCCATTTTTCTTTATTCTAGTTCATTTATGACTCATTGATTGTGGTTAGGTTGCTAGTTGGGGCGCATACCTGTTCAAAAGAAATGTCATTGCAATGTCAATTGCACCAAGGGACTCTCATGAAGCACAAGTTCAATTTGCCTTGGAAAGAGGTGTTCCAGCAATTGTTGGCGTTCTTGGAACCATAAAGCTGCCTTTCCCTTCTGGATCCTTTGACATGGCACACTGTTCTCGTTGTTTGATTCAGTGGGGTTCAAATGGTGAGAATAACTGTGATGTGTCTGGCCTAGTGCAATCAAAATGTTTCATTTGGTTTAACTTATAAAAGTCTCTTGGCATCATTTTAGCAACAAGTTCCTTTGACCGTTAGGGCTCCTAGATTGCTCTTTTTGATTTATGCATATATAATATGACTCAAACCAGGTCCAGCTGGTCCACATTGATTCTGCTGAGGCTGCCATGTAACTGAAATTTAAGAAATTAAAGGTTGGATTGTTAGCACTTGTATTTGTTGACACTGGCCTACACAATCCAGTATAGTTTGAAGTAGAAAAACTATATTCTGGTGACTTATAACAACTATCAAATACCCCTTTTTTTGAATAATTTAATGTCAGCATTTTTTAAATGCATTCTCTTTCTTGTTTTCTTATTTGACTGTTCAATGGTTCCTTAACCAAAGAAGTTCTTCAGGTTTAGGTCATCACAAATTTATTTAAAATGTAAATGTTGGAATCATTTTGCAGATGGAATGTACATGATGGAAGTTGACCGAGTTCTTAGACCTGGTGGTTACTGGATACTATCTGGTCCTCCAATTAACTGGAAGAATAACTACCAAGCATGGCAGCGGCCTGAGGAGGAGCTTGAGGAAGAGCAAAGGAAGATTGAAGACGTGGCCAAACTTCTCTGCTGGGAAAAGAAACATGAGAAGGGTGAAATTGCTATCTGGAGGAAAAGATTAAATTCTGATGAATGCCGACAATCTACTCAACCTAAAATATGTGAATCCTCAATTTCTGATGATGTCTGGTAAATTGCCTTGCTTTTACTTCTCTGTTTGTTTTCCTCTTCCTATTTTGCTTTTCATAGATCACTTGTTGCCCAAGCTAATATGCTCAGAAAGTTTGATACTTCATATTGCTCTTGCACCAAATTATGCAATGGAAGGATAATATATATTGTCAGTTTCAAATAGCTGCTTAGATTTCCGTGCATTTCATATTTTATTAACCCCAAAACACAGAACTTAATAAAAAACTGACCATATTTTCCCGCCTTTAAGTTACTAAACTTCAGATGCTTGTGCTAGGCTTTAGTACTGTTGCTTAAGCTCTGTTGTTACAAGAAAACAAGATGAAGTTGGGAGTTCATTATGTGTGCATTATGTAGGAATTATATTATGATTGGGAAAAATGGTATCTTTCAAGATAATGACCTTCTGGAGATCAAAGGTTTTCAGTCTCTACATAAACTTCTAGTATTATCTATGACCTTTGGATTATATCATTATTGGTTTCAATACTTTTTCTGAAAGTTCTGCCATTGTCTAGGTACAAGAAGATGGAAGCATGTGTAACTCCTTCTCCAGGGGCTAGTGGTTCATGGAAGCCATTCCCAGATAGACTCAATGCTGTTCCTTCCAGAGTATCCAGTGGATCTGTTACTGGAGTATCTATGGAGGTATACGAGAAGGACAACAGATCATGGAAGAAGCACGTGAGTGCCTACAAGAGAATCAACAAAATCATTGACTCGGGCAGATATCGCAACATCATGGACATGAATGCTGGTCTAGGAAGTTTTGCTGCTGCCCTGGAATCTCCCAAATTGTGGGTTATGAACGTTATGCCTACTATTGCTGAGAAAGATACTCTGGGTGTTATATTCGAGCGTGGACTAATTGGCATTTATCATGATTGGTAACTTCTGACACATCTTTTCTTCGTCTCTTCTCTTTGAGTGTAATTTGCTCTTGGGTTGGTAACATACCGCAATTAGCTTAGCCTTTTAATTATAACATAAGATGTCAACTCAAGGATATGAATGAGGCACTTTGGCCTTCCATTTAACAAAGAGAACTTGTAAATAGTATAACAAAGAATGTTTTTGGGTGATTTATTCTCAAACCGTCCAATTTGTGTTGTTTTTCTTAACTGCACGTCGTCTGTGAAGTTCCAAATATTTTCATTTTATACTTAGCAATATACTTGCTACTAATAGTCAGTATAATGATAGTAGTTATGGTTTTGAGGAATATGAGTTTTTTATCTTAGCAAATACATCACCACCTCTGAGGCTGGTCAAAGTCATTAGCTTTGGATGAAATATAGTTTTAATATTCTGATAAACTTTCTGTATCACTACTACATTGAGAATTTTTTCCCCCTTTAAGTAGTAGCTGCTAAACTTTAGTTCAGTGAACTTTTGTATAATATTCTATGTAAGCTTGCTAATCTGATCATTTTAACTACAATTTGTATAGGTTTTCATGAGTTTAGTGGGTTTACTTCCAATGATAATAATTTCCTGAGTTCTATCAGGTGTGAAGCCTTCTCCACATATCCAAGGACATATGATTTTATCCATGCAAATGGTCTTTTCAGCTTGTACAAGAATAAGTAAGTTGTTTTCTCTCTCTTTTTCCTTCATGACTTTTGAAGGATTTGTAGTTTTCATGGCTAGTCATATTTAGTTAAGCACATGGGAAGACTAAACAAAAGTTTCATAACCAAAAACATCATTAAAATTTGTTAACATAGACTATGTAGCAGAAACTACATAGGAGCCTAAAGAAGCAAAACTACTGCAGTTATTCACTGACTCAAATTACTGCAGGTGTAGTGCAGAGGACATTCTGTTAGAGATGGACCGTATCTTGCGACCAGAAGGAGCAGTAATAATCCGAGATCAAGTTGATGTGCTAATGAAGGTGAAAAGAATTGTGAAAGGAATGAGATGGAATACCAAGATGGTGGATCATGAGGATGGTCCTCTTGTTCCAGAGAAGGTATTGTTTGCTGTGAAGCAGTACTGGGTGATAGGTGACAACTCCACAAGCTCAGAGTGATAGCACAGGAGAAGGGAGAAAACGAAAGACTTCTGGAAATGCTTCTACTTGGAATTCAGATTTCAGAATCCAGCCAAGGGGGACATGAAATTCTCCAGTATTATCTTGTTAAATATATTTAGTTATGATAGGTATTCAAATTCTTGAGGATTTATAGATCATAGTCATCTGATTTCTTTATTGGCCTCCTCCCTCTTTGATCTTTATGAAATTCTTCAGGCTTGAGTCTCAGGACTGAATAGAGATGGGTTTTGCCTTTTATTCTGTCTCTTTCACACTTTCTTCCTATGTAGATGTTCAAGCTCATGTTAATATTTTGAACATCAGATCTAAATGGTGCTCTGCTCATTACACTTTCTTTATGAATGCATATTTAGCTTAACCTGTTTTTGTCACTGGTTAATATGTTCAGGATTTCATTTCATGACAATCAAATAGTTATAATTAGAATATAACAAATGTTGGTATCTAGAGTAAGATTTCAGTGATCATGTGAAGTTTCAAATTCAAATATTGCAGGTATAAAAGAATATGTAGAAAAAAACAAACTATGAAAGTTCAATAACCCAAAAATTCAATTGCAATGTACCCAGAATTACATCAATGTAATGTTCAAAAAAAATAACTAGATTAATTTAATTTGTTTACTAAATCATTTCTTCCAAAAATGATATTAATGCAAATATTGAAAAAATTATTTTGAAGTTAATAAATATGCATCAAGAACCAAAGAAAAAAAGGTACTTCACTTCAAACATTTGGGAGTAATTTTTCCCAAGATCACTTGTCCTAAATTTATCCCTTACATAGTGTTGAGTTTATATGGGGACAAAATTTGCACTTAAAAATCTTCAAATTTCTTTTTGGGCCATATATATATATCTTCATTTTAAAAGGAAGAAAAAGGGTTCAAAATCAAAGCTCAAACCGATTGGAATTGGGCACGTCCGAGTTGAACCGCCTTTTGGCGTTTTCGGACAGAAGGGACGGGTGGCACCTGTACAATGACGAAAATATCCATGACATTTAGGATAAAATGACAAAATTACCCTGAAATTGAAATTTGTCATGTGCTCATTATTTTGGCTCTAAGCTTTAACATTGAGCTCACAGACAGCATATAAACTCCCAAAACCCTAACACCCTTTTGTTCTCTCTCTGTCTCACTCCCACACTCTGCTCAAGTTGAAAGAGAGAGTGCTAGGGTTTTAGAGCAATCAGTGAGGGGGAGTGTGCCCGAGCGTGCAAGAGAGCAACACAGAGGAGAAGCGAACAAGGCGAAGATGGTGGCCGACAAGTCCAAGAAGATGAAAGTTTCCGAAAAAGGCGAGGATATGGAGGATATTGACGGAGAGCTTGTCCACTCCATTGAGAAGTTGCAGGAGATCCAAGACGAGCTGGAAAAGGTACATAATTTAGTAGCATATTGTCAATTTTTATATTCAGTTTGCTTGAAGTGGGGAATTAAAGTTTTGAGTGTTAATGTTCAATCACCTTTTGCTTTCCCTATGGATGTTTCAAAGCCGTTGTGTTAATAATTGATTTTATATAGTATACTAATATATTATCTTGTTATATGTTTGTTTCTGGAATCTCTAAGTCATGTGAACGTAAATGCAATTTGCTATGCTGAGGAAAATGGTTTAATTGAATCATGGTTTGTACGGATTTTAAGATGGATTAACGATGTTATTGTGTAATGAGTATTTATTCTTCTTTCTTTTCATGGGCATTGTAGATCAACGAGGAGGCAAGTGATAAAGTCCTCGAAATTGAGCAGAAGTACAATGTGTTAAGGAAGCCAGTCTATGATAAGCGAAATGAGATCATCAAATCTATTCCTGACTTCTGGATGACAGCTGTCAGTCAAATCTTTTTTTTTTTTTTTTTTTTTNTTTTTTTTTTTTTTTTTCATTTGAAGTAATGTAATATTTTTCACTGTTATGATGTTTTGTTCTCCTTTTGGTGCAGTTTTTGAGTCATCCCGCCCTTGGTGAGCTTCTGAATGAGGAAGATCAAAAGGTTCAGTGATTTCTTGTGATGTCCACTAAAGTTTACATTCAACAAGATCTTATTATGTCCTCAGCCTTACATTTAGTTACTTATTTACTTTCACAAAAGTTCTGGTTGTTATGTGATGGTTCCATGGAAGTATTTTCTGCAATTTTGTTTGGTTGATCTAAGGGATCTGTGTTTAGTAACTTTATTTCATTACTGATTCTTTATGTAATAGGTGTTTAAGTATCTGAGTTCTCTGGAGGTTGAAGATTCCAAAGATGTCAAATCAGGCTACTCAATTACTTTCGTAAGTCCCCTCCCCCTGTTTCTTACCCTATAGAAGCTACTTGCAAGTCACTTCGAGGTTTTGGAACTCTGTGGTCTGTTTAAGATGATGAGAGCATTGAATGGTAATCAGTTTTCAATAATTTCTTGTTCAGAATTTCAATTCCAATCCCTATTTTGAGAATGACAAGCTTATAAAGACTTTTACCTTCCACGAAGAAGGATCAACAAAGATCACATCTACACCTATAAAATGGAAAGAAGGCAAGGTGAGGCTATAAGTTTTTTTAATGTTTTTCTTCATTCAAATTCTACTTATTGTGTCATAATTGTTTTATATTGACACATATTATATTCTATTTCTCAAATGTGAAGGGCATACCCAATGGTGTAAGTCATGAGAAGAAAGGGAACAAGCGGGCTCCAACTGATGTCAGGTTAATGTCTCAGCTTTAATTTTTTGTACAGAAAAAAAAAAAAAAAAAAAAAAAAAAAAAAAAAAAAAAAAAAAAAAAAAAAAAAAAAAAAAAAAAAAAAAAAAGGAGGAAGTGACATGCGTGTTTACAATTTTTATCTAGCAAGTTGAATATTTTCACTTTTTTATTACTTCTATGTAGGTCACAGATTGTTGTAGCCTGCATGATTTTTATTTTTTTTCCATTTATTTTTAAGATGAAATCAGCCTTTTAGTTTTCTGGGTTTCCAAAATTGTAAGTTATGACTACTTCTTGTACATTGCCAGCTAAAGCTTGGCACCCAGAATTTTTCTTCCTTGTGCGAAGTGATGCTCAAGCTGATAAATTAGAACATTAAAGATTACCTGATCTGTAGGGATAATGCTTGTTCCGAGTGCCAGACTAAATTAATTATTTGTCTAAAGCGTACTCTTCTCACTGTTCTGAAGCACCTTCTATTCCAAAGGAAAACTTTATAGACATTGCTTTTTGATTGAAGTTAGTGCTGCTGCTAATTTGTAGACAATGCATCAATTTCTGATTCTTCCTTAATTTACTTTGAAGTCTTAATTGTATATGACCATGCTGCAATCAATGACAGAGAAACAAATTACATGGCTCTTTCTTTTATACTTCTTTCTTAATGTTAATATGTTTTGGGAAAAATAATTGCCTGTATTTGATGTTTGGATTGGATACGGCCAAGGGTGCACTTTTTTGTGCCCGTGTCATTGAACAAATGGTTAACATTTTTTGCATATGCTTGAATGCAGTTTCTTTAGTTGGTTTAGTGACACTGAGCAGAAAGATGACATGGACGACATTCATGATGAGGTATTTTTTCTGATGATGTGAAATTCTTTGTGAAGTTGTGAATTCCTGCCACAGAAGTCCTGTCTCTCTGTTGCAGTCCTTGTCATATTGTTTGTTTCCTTTCCCTACTGTAAGTTTCACTTTGAATTTTAGGTTGCAGAAATAATCAAGGATGATTTATGGCCAAATCCGCTCAATTATTTCAATAATGTAAGTTCATTTTCAGTTTTTGTATCCTTTCCTCTTAATATCAATTACAGTTAGATATCCGCTTGGTCATTGTATTATTTTCCCTGCCTCCCTGTTTTCCCTTCTGTTTCTAATGGTTGTTGCTAAATACAAGGAACAGGATGCTGATGAAGAGGATGTTGATGAGGAAGAAGTTGATGAAGAGGTAATTGAAGTTTCATTTTAGTAGGGAAAAGCTTAAATTGGGCAAATTCGTATATTTTTATTTTCATTTTTTGCTTTACTTGAATGTGACAATCACTGCATTTGTGCTTGAAAGCACTGTGAATGTGCGGTTAGTGGACATCTAGGTTGAGAATCAACTGAACTGAGGTAAAATATAATGCTGCCATCAGCCATTCTTGAACACATATAAGTGCCTTTTGGCTGTGGTGTTTTGAACTCCAGGGGTTGAAATGAATGTATTGGTAATATTTTTGAGACTTCAAAATATATAGATATTAATTACAAAAAAAGAATATCAAACTTCTGATTGTAAAATCATTTTGAATTCCATGTAATAAGACGTAATGCAAAAAGGAATAATCAAATTTGGAACTGAGGGGAAAGAAGTTTAACATTTCTAGACGGTTAATGATATATATAGTTAAGAGTTTGCTGTCTAAATAATTGCTATTTTTGTTTGCTCATGGCTTACTGTGGTGAAAGTTTGACATGTGGTTCTAGTGTGAACTGAAAGACATCTGTTTAAGGGGGCATTTTTCCTGGCATACAGCTTGAGTGTGAAAAAATGATGGGATTTGCATTATAGATTACTTATGTTGAAGTCTTACATATATGTTTCCAGACCTAATGGTTGAACAGGTATCTATTAGACAGGCTTATTCTAATTGAAGTGAGCTTGAACTGTGAAATTATTCCTTATTTGGCTGTTATTGATTAGTCATGCTTTTGACCCGTTATTGCAAAAATTGGAACATATGGTCATGTGATGTATTTTTTTCATCTTCCACTTCTCTTTTTCTTTTCTCCCCTCCTCTTGGATTGTTAAAGAACAACCACATAAGTTGTTGAGGTTACTTTTATCTTCTCCGGTCACGGTATGGTGTTTAACTTGAGATGAACAGGAGCGATGCTTCATCTACTGTTGCCTGTGTTCTGTATATGAAATTATTGTATTATTAAGGCTCATCCTGGGTAAATCACTTCTGGTTTATTGAGTAACCTGTTATGCTTTTATATGGGAAGGAAAGACGCATACTTTAGCAAATTCTCTAATTTAACCATTAACATGCTCCTAAAAGCAAGTAAAAAATAAGCCGTTACTTTTGCTAAGACAGTATTAGTTTACTAGACATCCAAAATGCTGTTTTCTGAATGTTTCTAGGCCTTCTGGGCTTTGCTTTTGAAATTTATTATGGTAGAATTTTTCAAGTAGCAGGTACAAATATCATCATGCTTTTTTTAATTTTTCCTTTTGGCAGGAAAAAGATGAGGATGACTCTGAAGACGATGATGACCAAGATGAGGATGATGATGACGAGGGTGAGGAGGACGATGGCAAGTGAAAAATCCATCATAATGGCATTACCAATTGATTTTCTGTGGCAATAGGTCTATGTAAAGTGGGCTTTAGGAGATGTGACCGTGGGAACTCTTTGTGGGTATCTACTCGTGTCAGCAGTTAAAGCAAGTTACCAAGCCTGCACAGTGGTTATCTGACTATATTTATTTTCTTTTATTAATCCTACGAGGTTATTTCTCCTGGTTTCGTCCCTGATACACTTCACTAGCTTTTAATGATATATTAGCTTTGTCTTTTTGCCCTTTGTTGTGAAACTACAAATTGAAATCACAGTATTAGTGTATAGCTGTTTGATATTTCTTGACATGCAGATTCTATAATTAAACGAAGTTTTGCCCATCCAACTTCCTGACTAGAATGCCTTTGAATTGCCATTTGCCATTTGCTATACCCAGACAAAATCTCTTTGGTCTCTGCTACTATATCTCGCTTATCTACCTCACTTCAATACATCATACTGTCTCCTCCATCTTTCTCCTCCCATTCAATGACCGCCTAGTTGGCTTGAGTCCTCTACTTTTACAATGCAACATGTTGAAATTGAACCCGAACCCGTGTAAGAAAATTTAAAATCGTTCATCTTATTTTTTGGTGATTATGAGAAAGTACAATATGGAAATGCTTCACCAATTCTATGAAATGATAATATATTATTTACTGCTGCCATCATCTGGATAACCGGCAGAGCTCAATGGTTAAAAGAAATCAGTCTCTATGAATCTTGGTCATTTATTCTCAATCTCTAACATCAGATGTTGAGAAATGCTTCGTTTTGGTCAGTCTTTTTTGTGGAAAAAGATTATTTGTGGTAAATTTCAGTTTTTAGACGTTTAACTTCTTTAAAATTTTTCTTTATTATGATAATAAATTCTGTTTTCAGGGGAGAAAAAAAGTTAATCCGAGCCCAAGGCTAAGCTTCCGACGAACTTGAATGTAGCATCTTAGTCCCATTTGCATGGCCAAATTTCAACCCTTCAATTCAAGTTCAACAAGTCCTTTAGCCTGATTTAAAAACTTAAATTTTACTTCTTGTATGTGTAAAACACTCCATTGGCTCATTTTAGCATCAGGAAGCACATTCGTAATGCGCTCTCGCATCTGCTTAAGACAAACTTCCAAACGGAATTAAAAATTGGAGACAAGTCATCTCATTTGTTGCTTTTTAATGCTCTCAACCTTAACTCTACTATTTATTTGTTGTGACTTAACCAATAACCACTAGAGAGTGTAGACATAGTTCCTAAACCAAGAAGCAAGAGATGGATGAGCCCTGTATTCCCACGGTTGACCTCTCCTTTCTTGAGACAAGCTGATGATTATGGCAAAAAGAAAGCCGTGGAGGTAATTACCCAAGTCTGCTCTGATTATGGTTTCTTCCAAATAGTGAACAATGGGGTTCCCCTGGATTTAATAAAGCAAGCCCTGGAGCTATCCAAGACATTTTTTGATTACCCAGAAGAGGAAAAGTTGAGGAATAGTCCTACATCTGCTGCACCACTTCCTGCTGGCTACAATAGGCACCCTCTGCACTCACCAGACAAAAATGAGTACTTTCTGGTTTTCCCTCCACACTCTTGCTTTAATGTGTATCCTCAAAACCCTCCTCAATTCAGGTAAATAAAATTGAAGCTCTTATCATCATGTTATGAGTATGCTTATCCAATAGTATAACTTCTATAACATGTCATATACAATGATAAGGTCCTATTTGGAATTGGAATTGGAATTGAAATTGAGTTGGTAATTAAAGGCTAAAAGGCTTTGCTTAATTTGTTAACTCTGCCAGGGAAGTAGTGGAAGAAATTTTTGGGCACTCGTGCAAGACGGGTTTGCTTTTGGAGAGCATAATAAATGAGTGTCTGGGGCTCCCTCCCAACTTTCTCAAAGAATTCAATGATGATAGGAGCTGGGATTTCATGGCGGCTTTGCATTACTTTCCAGCTTCTGAGAATGGGAATAATGGAATCACAGAGCATGAAGATGGCAATTGTATCACCTTTGTGTTCCAGAATGAAGTTGGAGGCTCACAAGTCCGAAAGAATGGGGAATGGAATCCTGTTATTCCTGCTGAAGGCACCATTGTGGTCAATATTGGAGATACTATTCAGGTAATTATGTGGTTTTTTCTCCCCTTAAAATGTCTTCTTACAAATAATTTGTGTTCGATTAATTGTCATCAGTTCATTAATTAAGCACCTTGCTTGTTGTGTTCTTTGTCTTGCTTTTGGGTATTGAAATTGAGAAGGTTCTCAGCAACAAGAAATTTAAGAGTGCAACTCACAGAGTTGTGAGAAGAAAGGAGAGAAGCAGATACTCTTATGCCTTCTTTTATAACTTGCATGGAGATAAGTGGGTTGAACCATTGTCACAATTCACCAAAGAAATTGGAGAGGCACCAAAGTACAGAGGATTCGAATTTAAGGAGTACCAGCAGCTAAGAATGAGAAACAAGAGCCATCCACCTTCTCGACCTGAGGATGTCATCCACATTACCCATTATGCAATCACTGACTAGTTTCATTTGTTGGTGTCCAAGTTTATGCTTTTATGCTTGCTTGTTGCTTCCAGATTCTGTAACATCACCACCTAAGCATTTGAATTAGCAAGTAAACATGTGTCGTGTGCTTGTGTTTTAACTAGATCATTTCATTCCTTTGTTTTACTTCTGATGTTCTGTAACAAGTACAAAATACAGCAAATTAAGTGAATGTTGTTTTAGGTAGGGGTTCATCGGTTACCGAACTAGACCTAAACCAATGGCTGCTGATCGGTTTGGGCTATGAAATTGTCTTGGACCTGCCCAAACCGACCCGAGCACACACCAGTTTTTGACAACACAAGTTTAGTTGCCAGCTACAAAACAAATTCAACATGAATTTCCAAGCCATATGGTAAAATGGCATTCACATAGATAGAGTACAAATTGTTGGACTTGAATCGATATAAATTAACCAAAAAGAGCAATACATTTGAACTTTTAATAAATAAAATTCCAAGTACAATATGGTTATGGAAATGGTAATATACTATTTACTTCTGTCATCATCTGGCCCTGAAACGATGATCTCGGCAAAGCTCAATGGTTAAAAGAAATCAGTTTATATAAATCTTAGTCATTTATTCTCAATCTCAAACCTCAGATATTGACAAAGGTTTCGTTTAGGTCAGTATTTTTTTTTGGGGAAAAATTATTTGTGGTAAATTTCAGTTTTTAGATGTTTAACTTGTTTAAAAATCTTCTTTGGTATGATAATAAATTCTGTTTTCAGGGGAGAAAAAAGTTAATCCGAGCCGAAGGCTAATCTTCTCAAGAACTTTCACTGCTTGGAAGTTAATGATAAAACTTGAATGTAGTCCCATTTGGATAGCCAAATTTCAACCCTTCAAAATTCAAATTATACAAGGGGATGAAAATTAATTCCATAAAAAATTGTGACTTAAAATAGACTATTGCCTCATTTTTGCATCAAGAAGCATATTCATGTGGGCGCTTTCGCATCTGCTTCAGACAAACTTCCAAATGGAATTAAAAATTGGATGAACTCATCTATTTGTTGCTTTGTGAATTGTGATGATGCCAACCAATCTTTCTTCGTCGGCAATTAATATAATTCTCTCTTTTGCTAAGCTAGCTATCCAAGAGGGTAGTGCTATTTTATCATATTCTGATTAGATCCAAGTCTTAAAATTAGTGTTATTGTAAAAAATTTTAAAAAATTAAATCATGTAATATGTGTGTGTCAAATTTTAAAATAGTTGACAAAATTTAAAATTAATTGTGTCAAAAAAAATTATTATTTATAGTTATTATTAATTTGGCATTTATTTTGTATTGTTCTATTTATGTATTTTACAAAAAAAAAAATTAATTATTTTAATTTATACTCAATAATTTATTTTTTCAAAACATTTACAATAATATTAATTTTAATATGTGAGTTCCATCGTAATACCCTCAAATAAGAGGATAGTGTAGAGCTACATTAGTAGCAATGTAGCATAGCACACACCGCGTAAAGATAAAGTATAATAATTGGTGGACTAATAATATAATATAACAGTCTTACAAAAAATATATATATATATAAAATAAATGCCGCGGGGTCTTCAGAGATAACGGTGTTAGCAGTGAGCACTTAGCAGCAATTGTGATTTACTGGTTGCGAATGGCTCACTCTGATATACCCGTTCTTGATTTTTTTCCTTTTCTCAGAGAAGGTGACGAGAATGGTAAGAAGAAAGGCATGGAGGTGATTCGCCAAGCCTGTTCTGAATTGGGAATCTTCCAAATTGTAAACCACGGGGTTCCCCTTGATTCAATGAGCCAAGCCCTGGAACTGTGCAGCACATTTTTTGGATACCCAGATGAGGAAAAGCTCAATTGCAGTGGTGGATCTTGTGGAGCACTTCCTCTTGGCTATGGTAGGTCTCCTCACAACTTAGCAGACAAGTATGAATACTTGCTCATGCTTTCTCCGGAGTCCAGCTATAATGTGTATCCCAAAAATCCTCCAGAATTAAGGTACACTTATTGATCCCAGCTGCAGCACCCCAAAAAAAGAGATAAAAATTAACTTATCAACAAGAAGAAGAAATTCTTTAGGTATAAGGAAAGTGCTTTCTTTTATTCTGCAATAAAAGGGTGTTGTTTGCTTTCCCCTTTCCCCTCATCGTTTTAGACTTTGTAAGTTGTCATAACTGTTATTATTAGGGAGAAAAAATAAAGTAATTTTTGCAATTTGCACGTGTTGATGATGATAGGAGTGTGTTGGAAGATGTTTACTGCCGCTTAAGCAAAACAGGTTTGCTTATGGAGAGCATCATAAATGATTGTCTGGGTCTCCCTCCCAACTTGCTCAAAGAATTCAACCATGACAGGAACTGGGATATCATGTCAGCCAAACACTACTTGCCAGCTTATGACAATGATAATATTGGATTCTCAGGGCACCAAGATGGGAACTATTTCACCTTTTTGTTGCAAGATCAAATTGGAGGCTTACAAGCCCACATGAATGGGGAATGGGTTCCTGTGGTTCCTGCACAAGGCAGAATCGTGGTCAATATAGGAGATATCATTCAGGTGTTCAACTTATCCAACTTAGCTTAGAAACCTCTTTAATTCATCACTACTCAGTCATTTACTTAATTTTTTTTTTCTGTTGCAATTACATTTTACTGATTATATCATTTGAAGGTGTTAAGCAACAACAAATTCAAGAGTTCAACGCACAGAGTGGTGAGGACAAAAGGAAGAAGCCGATGCTCTATTGCCTTTTTTTACAACTTGCCTGGAGACAAGTGGGTTGAGCCATTGCCTCAATTCACTACAAAGACTAACCCACCTTCTAGTCCTAAGGATGTGATTGACATCACTCATTACAAAATCACTACCTAGACCTCCCCTACTTGCTTCTAATAGCTGAACTACATTTTAATTATGCATTTCCAAGAATAAGCTTATTGAAAGGTCTCATGATTTGGAGATGAGAAAATGGAAAACAAAATTCAACACTCATCAATTTCATGATCATAATACAAGCCTTGTATTTCGCTTCTACTTCCTACAAATCATACCCTTTTGCTACACACACATTGCATGGACTAGAAGTGCATATACACGTTAACAAGTCCACACGCCAAGATCATGGGCATACCATGCTTCTCACATGTCCAGCAACGGTTTTAGACATGTACTATATATCTATAATTCTTTATACTCATCATACATGTGCACAAAAACTCAAGCTTTCTTATCATTTGCTATCATGGCGCTTCCTCTATTTGCCATAACCATCATCTTTGTCTTGCTCGCTCACCAAGTCTATCAATATTGGCTCAAGTTTAAGCTGCCGCCAGGGCCTTGTCCTTGGCCTTTGATAGGAAACCTTGGCAGCGTAAAACCCTTGAAAATGCAGAGCTATTTTGAATGGTCAAAAGTTTATGGTCCAATAATCTCGGTGTGGTTGGGCCCAAATTTGAACCTAGTGGTGTCAAACTCAGAAATGGCAAAGCAAGTGCTGAAAGATAAGGATCAGCAATTGGCTCATAGGCACCGAAACAGAGCATCTAACACCATATTAGGAGATGGCGTGGACCTCATTTGGGGTGATTATGGTCCTCATTATGTTAAGCTCAGGAAAATTTGTACCCTTGAGCTTTTCTCTCCCAAAAGAATACAAGATCTTGGACCCATTAGAGAAGAGGAGGTTGCGGGCATGGTCAAGTCCATCTTCAGATATTGCCACGACACCGACATTAATCAGGGCAAAAGTTTGGTGCTGAGAAAGCATTTGGGATCTGTGGCATTCAACCATGTGGCAAAGTTAGTGTTTGGAACAAGGTTTGAAAATGAAGAGGGTGTGCTGAGCAAGCATGGATTGGAGTTTGTGTCAATTGTGGCTCAGGAATACAAGGCTACGACATCATCCTTGGCCGAGCATTTTTGGGGTCTCGGATGGCTCTCTTGGCTTAAAAACTATAATGTTTATATAAAACATAGGATTCGTAAACAAGCTCTTGTCCAGCAAATCATGGACGACCACGTTCTTGAACGCCAAAATAAATATGCTTCCAATTCCGAATATCATTTTCTCGATTCTTTGCTTACTCTACAAGACGAATATGATCTTAGTGATCAAGCCGTCAAAGCACTTCTTTGGGACGTGATGGTGGCAGGGATGGACACAATTTCAATCTCAGTTGAATGGGCCATCGCCCAGTTGATAAAAAACCCACATGTCCAGCAAAAGGCCCAGTTAGAATTGGACCGTGTAGTTGGGCCCAATCGTGTAATGGCCAATGCCGATATCTCGAGCCTGTCTTACCTACGTTGTGTGGTCAAAGAAACTCTAAGGTTGCACCCTCCAACCCCAATTATGCTACCCCACAGGGCCAAAGCTAAGGTGAGAATTGGAGGGTATGACATTCCCAAGGGAACCAGCGTTCAAGTTAATGTTTGGGCCATGGGCCGTGATGAGAAGGTGTGGCCTGACCCATTAAAGTTCCTGCCCGAACGGTTCCTGGAGGAGGATATCGACCTAAAAGGTCATGACTTCCGGCTAATACCTTTCGGGGCGGGGCGGCGAATGTGTCCGGCAGCCCAGCTCAGCATGAACCTGGTGACGCTGATGTTGGGCCGGTTATTGCATCATTTTAGTTGGACCTTACCGGAAGGCCTGCAACCTGAGGAGATTGACATGTCAGGGGCCCCAGGATTGGTGATGTACATGGGGACTCCTTTACAAGCTGTCCCCAAAATAAGGTGACCACCTCACTTGTGCAAATAAATGGATTAGATATAAGATAATGGATATGTAACCTTTTGGGTTTTGGTCGGTTGTTTAGGAGTATGTTTTCTAGTCTGATGTGTCTCGGTGTTTGAAAATTGTAGCAGCAATGTGCAATGGAACAAGTTAGTGTCTTACTCTTTAAGTGTCTAAGTTGTAGCTAGCAATGCGCAATGGAACGAGTTAGTGTCTCTTTACTCTTTTATGTGTCTTTTGGATATTAAAATATATATATACCAGCGTTGCTGGTGCCAGTGTGGCCTTGGTTCACATAAATATGAGCCCAGCACATAGGCAAGCAGCAAAATCAAACATAGAGATATATCATATATGATTGAAGTGGAGGGGGAACAGACGAGTCCCCACGTGTTTATATAGGAAAATAAGGACCACAAACTTCATCAATATCAAATCAAATGGAGTTTTCAATAGCTACAAGATCTCTTGCAATTGAAATAGACCATGATGGTATGTGCAAGTGGAAGATAACACGTTAAAGTCAACATCAATGCCCCAAAAAGGACACATGTTACGGGTTCAATAATCCTATGTTTCAAATTTCAGCTTATATATATATATATTATTTGGGTTATCTGAAGTTTCCTAATTAAGTAATGTTGTATTTGTAATTTTATATTATTAATGACTACTTGATCTTGGAGTTGGGGCCAATGAAAAATAGTTCACTCATTTATCTCCAATTACGAAATTAATTTTGCATGAGTCTGATTAATAGCAATGGGGAGACAGGACCAAGTAGAGGGTGCCAAGACATTCTTTTAGAATTTTTGAGTAGCCACTGAAAGAGGAGGTCAAGTCCATTTCCGTGCCAAGAGAGGCAATTGAGCGATGAAAACGAGTTGTCGTTTATCTTCATCCACCAGTTACAGTTACAGTTACAGCTTTTAATATCTACCCGACCATTTCCAACAGGATTTCCAGCATATGTATGAGTTTAACTCCAAAATTGGCATGCTATTCATCTATCTCAACCACTTTTTTTTTTTTTTTTCTGGCAAAAGAGATGAGAAAATTTCGAAAACAAAATTAAAATGTTGATATTTGAGGATTTTAGAATTGGCAGCTTTTTCAGAGGGCACAAACAAAATTGGAACAGAGGGGACGGCATAGATGATAGGGTAATGTCTCTAATGTTAATGTGCCATTTTAAAGCAGCAAACACGTGCCTCCTCTGCCCACCAAGTTGACCACTCCCTTTAGACATGCCACGTGCACTTTGTTTTTCCGTTTTTCACCTAAATAAATATCGACTTGTTTTTACTAACACACCAAGGCTTGGCATTGGTAACTAATAAACATTGTGCTAAGCCCTTTTTCGTTTTTTGAGGGGACATTATGCTGAGTCTTAAGGAGTCAAAATTAGAGTTACGAGATTTCTTTTAGAAAAAAGATCTTTTGTATCGGAAATGATTTTGGAATATGAAGAGAAAACGGTCAATTCGTATCATGCATATGCATATGCATATGCTTTTGAAGAATAAAGTGACAAGATGTGGAAATCAAATCCTATCTTAGAGCACTAGAAAAGTGGCAAGTAGAAAGCACAGATTTTAATTATTCTTTTCTCATGGAATCCATAGTATTTAAGCTACTCGATCCTACTATTTCACAAATCTACTATAATCCCTTTGCTTACGTTATACATTGGATCCAATATCCTCTACACATATCTATCATTTTAACATGACATCACATCAATATCTATATAATCATTCTTGGCACTAACATTACCCATTTTACGTAAGACATAAAAAGGAGGGGGGAAAATCAAATAAAAGAAAATAAGGAAATGAAGGGGCCCTCTTTATTTTCATTCTATTGCCATCATTAATCATAAGCACTATGCATGAGTAGCATTATGAGTAGTAGGATTAAAACAATAACTTGGCAATCACATGCATGTACTTTGCTCTAACTATTCTTCCCAACATGGTTTGCTAATTGATTAGTTAAATAAGTTGAAGTAACAGAAATAGCAGAGGAACAAATTAAAATTACAAAGACTAAAGTAAGGTAAAGTTTGAGTTGAGAGCAGATAGATAGGATTAGGATTGGTTCACTCACTTTTTGTTTTCTGATTGGACTTCTCTAAACTCCTCTGGATAAGATGAGCACACGTGGACTTATTTAACTTATTCTACATCCCATTTCATCAGTTTTAATATTGTATATATTATACTGTTTTATAGTTCCAAACTTCAATTCTGATAACGTTATATTTTTAAAAATAAATCTTAACAGTTCAAGAAATGTAAATAGTTGAAAGAAGGCAATCAGTGTATTGCAGTATGAACTGCGATCTGCTCCCAAATAATTTGGAATCAATTCATCAGGTGAGGTTAGGAGAGTGCATGCCACGCGGGGATTCGATACGTGGGGTTAGGACCTACCAAGTCATTTTACTAATTTACCCCAGTTGGATTCACTGGGCTCTACTTTTCATGAAAGTCCGGAGTAGCGGCAGGCAAAAAGCTAACAAAGAAAGTGATGTGACCCTCGACAGCGTTTTTTTTTTTTTTTTTTTTTNAGCGTTTTTTTTTTTTTTTTTGTTCCCTTCAAAATTCCTACTATTTCTAATAAGAGTAAATATTATTTTTACAATTTAATTTAAGTCACATAAATCTATTCAATTTTATATTCACCTTTTTTTAATGAAGGAATAAATATTTATTTTTCAATTAACTCATTTTATTATTTGTGAAAGTTATATAGAATTACAAATAGAAAAACCATAACTTATGGCTCCGGTCTTTGCATGTAAATGAATATTGGTGCACATCTCTAAAGCTCATGCATACGCCTTAACATTGACTTCCATCTCAGATATATGAAAACATTATATTTAAGACCTCTTTCGTTATTTTATTTGTTTTGCTTATATAATTGTACAAAAGATTTTACGAAATTATTAAAATCTTTTAGGACAAGATCATTCTAATAATTTTAAAAAAATTACTAATTTTTTTTAGAATTGAATGACATGTATAAGATAAAACTTAATGATGAATATTGTCATCGAAGAGAAAGAAAAAAAAAAGAAGATAAATTAAGATATTGCTGATTATTTATGTTTATTTGATATGCCCATACAAATACATATATATATATATATTGGATGAAGAAGAAAAGATAAGCTTGTTTTATGAATGTGTGGATTATTTGAGGAAAGCACTACTGTCACAGTATTGGTATGCATGGTCAGATGTTAGTATAGCTATATAAAAAATGAATTAATTAATTTATGGTTGGTCTATCTCCATGAACACCAAGATTCCAACTGTCTACACTAATGAGGCACTCATCCAATCCCACCACAGCTTTTACATGTGCACGTACCAATTCACACTGCAGGCAACTCAGATATATATATATATATATATGGTATCTATATATATGTCTGGATTTTAGTAGCATTAATTATATTGATACCGCATCTTAATTAGCTCTCACATACACAAATAAATATAATATACAAATTATATATTTGCACGTTACCATTTTGTTTTCTTATTAACAATTAATGGAAGGATTAGGATGAGGAGCTAATCAGTGACATGTCGACGAAATTAACAAACATTCCTTTGTTCAGCCATTTGCATAAAATTAAATTAATCATATTCACTTGAATCAGAAAACTCATTGTGTTTCATTTCATGCATAATCATTTGTGCAGGGATCACAACCCTAAATATGACCTAATTTGGATATGAGGCAATTGAAAGACGTAGAAAGAAGTAGTATTTGATTGGAGGGAGTGGTAGTAATAGCAGCAGATATTTTGTTTGTGACTTTGTGACAGGAATTGGAGTAGATAGTGGAATCCGACTACTCCTCTGGTATGACAGGAAACACTAAACACAAAATACCAATCCCTCTTTAAGCTACTATCTAGTGTCACTGTCCTATGATCCCTCTCCACAACTTCTTATTAATATCTTCTCTCTCTCCATTAATCTATTTGTTTATACACTATATTTTTACCATATATTAACTTCATCATAACTAAAAATATCTTAGTTTAAAGTGAGTTAAAGGGAAGGAAAAAAGAAGAAGAAGAAAGTGTCAACTTGTTGTTGTTACTGAGTGTGAGTGGGACCAAATTAAGATGCATTGACTGGAACTGGGGCTAGCTCTGAGATTGATATGGTTGGGTTGCTAACTTGTCCAATTAATTAGGAAATTACAGTACAAGTGATGATAGATAGATATATGTATTGTGAGTTGTGAATAGTGATATTTTGGAGGGTGGGCTGTCTTCTTCAATATGACATACATAAGTAGCAAGGCATGTGGTCTCAGAAAAGGCAGCAGGGGTTAAGATCTATCTGGTCCACTTCTGTTTAGCAAACGCATTGATCAGGTCCACTATGCCTGCCTTCGTGGACAGGACACACATTCACTTCCATTTCAATTTTCATTACACCTCATCTTCATGCCTCAACAGTCAATACTCTTCTCTTCTTTTCTCTTCTTCTGCAACTTTAATTACTCCATTCCAAGTGCTAGCTATTTAATCATAATTAATCAATTTTAATTCAAATAATTATATGTTTTTCTATGTGTGGATGAATGACTAAACCGTGTTAAGTTTAATTTTCTTCTCTTCAGTCTACAAAATGAAGTCGTTATCAAAGAGAGAGCGTTTGATTTTTGTCAACTTGTCGGTACGTTAGTCTTCTGCATTTCTTGGCGTGTAATTTCGAGACAAGAGCTTTTACATGGTGTAAAAGGCTGAGGAATCTCACGTGGGCATTCATATTTATGTCCTCAAAATTTTTGGCTACTATATTGCCTACTAATTTGAGTAATTTCAAATATAATTATTGGTTATAGAAATATATATATATATATATATATATACTCAGACAAAAAGTCTATATATTATTTGCCTTTTGAGTCTTCTATTTGGATGCTGTAAACTTAGCTCATGGAAATGGGACATTTCCATACTGGTCATAACCTACACGCAGAAAAAGAGCTTCAATTCTTAGAATATATTATTTACTAATCGCTCTAGGTCAAACAACGTGGATTACAAAATGACAAACTACAGTAAAAAGTAGAATCTACACAATTCTTAATTGGATTTCCCATTGAAATCTTATGCTTCTTTTACTTTTGTAATCTAACAGTAACCGATGATTATTTGCAATCCATAATTGAGCCATTCTCTATAAAGATGACGTTATTTACTTTGTCGTTATTCATAAGGTGCGCTCTAGCGCATGATACTAACTAAAGCTACCCTACTATTTTAAGACTAACAGAAAGTACTAGTTAAAATTTTACTCCTACTTCCTTAAACTGTTTGATTCAATTTGAAGTAGAAAATTTTTGAAATAGGGGAAAAGGAAAAGTTTGGATATATTCCCAGGAAGAAAGGCAAGAGAGTTTGAAGGTTCACTGTCATTTCAAATACAAGTTGAAAGTGTTTGGTTAGCCCATTTGTTTCCATTATGTCATAAAGTGTCACTTTAATTTTTCCTAATTAGTATTGTGGTCAAGTCCAAGTTCTTTAACAAGTAACTAGAACAACTTATTAAATGCAAAGAAAACGAAATTGGGCTCTGAAGAGTTTACTCACATGACTGGAAAAGGAATAGTGTCAGTCTCAAATAAACAAGAACCCTCCAAAAGAGTCCTAACCAATGGAAATGTTGAAAATTTGCCTACCATATATATATATATATAGCATAGTGATTGCTTGTTTTTCTCCGAAATTTTACAAGAATTTGGATACTTTGCCATTTTTTACTTGTGGTCCTAAGACCGAAGAAGAGAACCCTCAATAGAATATATATAGAGTAACAACAAAAACATTCATGTCTTCAACTATATATCATTTATATATATATATACTTTTTCTTGAAACCCCTTGAAATCTTAAGCAGTAATATTATAATCAATTAATGTAATGATTCTGAGTTAGCGAATACTATTTGCTGAAGTTGATAGCAGTAAAAACGAGAAGGAATTGATTGAGACATTCATAAGAATATTTATGCATGCCAATTTCCAATTGCGAATTGCCAAAGTGACATGAGAAGGAAACTCCACTAATGAGATATATGATTATACCCGTATTAGTAAAAAGGGCTATGTTTTAAAAAAGAAAAAGAAGGTAAAAAGATGAACAAGATAAAAGTTATTAAAGAGGAAGCTAATTATGGATAATCGGAGTCCAAAGTGAGTCGCCCTAGGGGCCAAGGTGTTTGGAAGCGTAAGCATGTTATGACATGTTAACGATGCTTAGCTAGGAAGTGCTAATTCACGAGTGTTGGTTCTTAGGCCCAAAGGAAAGGGGAGAAGGCCAATTGAGGAATCCCGAAGTTCCCCAGCAAAGGTGCAGAACAAAAGGCAAAGGCCAAAGGCAAAACGAAATGATTACTTGAATGAGATGGGACCCAGCTGATAATCTTTCCTTTCCAGGTCTCTCAATTTTTTGACTTGGGATCGGGTCCCACCTCGGCCACCATTGTCTTTATGGATTGAATGATAAAAAGAGCACCTCACGTGGAGTCTGAACCAAAGAGGCTGTCCAACCACAATAAAAAGGGAACTCCTCCCTTCCATCACAAAAATAAAAAAAGGAAAATCTCAGATTTTTCTACTTCAAGTTCCTCCTCTTAATTACTACAACAGAGCTCCTCATTCAATGGTTTTTTTTCTTTCAAGAAATAAAAAGAATAAAAAAGCTCAACACAACAACAAAGCAATTTCTTTTCTGAAAAAATCATGCTTTTTAAAGCTCACCCATATAATTCCCACTCATTATCTTTGTTGCTTAAAGCTCTTGCCCTCCAAGCTAGCTCCCCTTATCCCCTCGCCCTCTCTCTCTCTCTTTAATGCCTTAACCACATCAATTCTCAAGCAAATTCCTTCAATTCCCATATACAAAGAAAGAAAGCGAATAACCTAGACACACATCCCTCCCTCTAAATATAGTCACTGATGAGAAAGACCCACCACACAGATTAAACTATACACTCACTGATCACACAAACTGTCATAAAAAAACGATCATACTCACACAAACACAAACTCAAACACAGAGAGAGAGAGAGAGAGACACTTCTTTTTTAAAGCTTCATTTCCATGCGATCATGGAGGGAGGTGATGATCTCCACCACCACCATCACCATCACCACCGCCCAAACTTCCCATTCCAACTCCTTGAGAAGAAAGAAGATCAAGAAGCTGCATCTTGTTCCACCTCTTCCCCTTACCCTTCCTTAGCCATCTCTGCCGAACCCAGCACTTCCAATTCAAACCGATCCAACCAGCTCGCCCTACCAACCTCCGAACCCTCCAATAAAAAACCGCCACCTAAAAGAACCTCCACCAAGGACCGCCACACCAAAGTGGACGGCCGCGGGCGCCGTATTCGAATGCCTGCACTCTGTGCAGCCCGTGTCTTCCAACTCACCCGTGAGCTTGGCCACAAGTCCGACGGCGAAACCATCGAGTGGCTACTCCAACAGGCTGAACCCGCTGTCATCGCCGCCACCGGCACTGGAACAATCCCAGCTAACTTCACCTCCCTTAACATATCTCTCAGAAGCTCAGGCTCCACCATGTCTGTCCCATCTCAGTTAAGATCCTCCTACTTCAATCCCAATTTCTCAGTTCAACAGCGAAGAAGCTTGTTCCCTGGAATCGGCTTGTCTTCTGACAACACCAACAGTACTTCCACGCTTCTCAATTTCCAAACCAATAATTTAACCACCACCATGTTGCAAGCCAAGCAGGAATTGCGTGATGGGGGTGCTCCCTCTTCTTCTACCTTGGAATTGTCAGAAACAGAGGAAGGTATGGGAAGAAAACGGAGACCCTCCTCCGACCACGACTTGTCCTCTACACAGCATCAAATGGGCAGTTATTTGTTGCAGTCTAGCGCGGGAGCCATTCCGGCGAGTCATGCTCAGATTCCGGCCAATATTTGGATGGTCACAAATTCTAATAACCAAGTTATGAGTGGTGATCCTATATGGACATTCCCACCGGTTAATAATAGTGCTTTATATAGGGGCACCATGTCAAGTGGGTTGCATTTTATGAACTTTCCTACACCTATGGCGTTGTTGCCAAGTCAACAATTAGGGTCGTCTGGGATTGGTGGTGGCGGCAGTGGCAGTGGCGGAGGTGGGAATATAAATGAATTAGGGCATTTGAGTATGCTAGCAGGGCTTAATCCATATCGGCCGCTGATCGGTGTTTCTGAGTCTCAGGCAAGTGGGTCGCAATCACATCACGGTGGCGGCGACGATCGACATGATAGCACCAGTCACCACTCATAGAGGATGATCATGATCTTCTTCCATTCCTACATGTGTAGTAGTTTGAACTTTGATGTGTTAACAACACACGTGAGGTTTGATTGCTCTTGAAAATTTAGTTTTATTTATTCCCCAATTAATTTTTTGGTGTGATTAATATTTTGAGGAAGAGCGAGGGGAGAGGAAGAGGGTTTTTTAGGGTTTGGGAGATGACACTATTTAACAATTGGGTATTTGGCTGCCTCTTTTCTTTCATTTTCTTTTCTTTTTTGGGGGTTTAAAAATGTCACCTTTGAGTTATTTGATATTTCACTACACGATATCTTATCATCATTGTTTGTGCAATTTTCTTTCTTCTTTTTCTCCAAAGCCATTTACTTTGTAATTTTAAGCTTTTTGTGTTGAAGAGAAGAAAACGACTCACTTCCATGCCCTTTGGTAAGTTTCCTACCTAACAGGCATTTCATTTGAGGTGTTGTTGTTTTTCACATTTTGCCCTTCTTTTCTATCTGTCTCTCTCTTTCTTTCTGGGCCACAAAGTTTGTGTAGTAAAAGGGATGAAACAGTAGTGTTACCGCAAGACTAGTGTAGTGATATTAAAATTACATAGCTTTTTGATCATTCTGATTCTAAATCTCTGCCATGAATCTCGAGGTTTACTGCATCAATGATTAAGATTTTTCAGAGAGATGGGGGTAATAGGACCGTGGGGCCATGACCTTATCGGTTCCAGGTGTTGGCTCAGGTGGTGGGGTCCAGATGCTGGTTATTGCCCGAACCAATGTACAATGTCACTGACAAACAGGTGGATCATTCCCCATCTTTTTTTTAAAAAAAAACAAAATTATTTTTCCCTTTTCATGGAGCAGTTGCTGGCATCACAGAAAGATCCATGGTGAGTGTTAATGACCCCGGTATGGCCCACCACTCCATTCCATCAGGACCGTTCAATCGGTGGGCCATCCTTTTGATGGTCACATTGAATGATTGGGTCTTTGCCCAGCAAAGGGAAAATGTGGAATCTGGAGTTTCATGGCTTTCCCTTGTTAAGTACTTATAGACTTATAGTCTCCCTTCAAACACGTTTTAAAACCTAGTTGGCATTTGGCATTTGGCATTTGGCAATTAGGGCTTCCCTTTCTCTCTCAGAGCCAGAGGATATGCAGTATTTTATTTTCTTACAAAATTATTATTCTGTTTTGGAATCTAATAATATCCCCCCTGACTAGAATAGAATATAAGAAACATTAATGGTTGCTGGAATTGAAAATTAGTGGGGCATGGAAAAAGCAGGGTTAGGATATTCCCCCCACTATGATTTATGTTCTGCACAATATATATGATTCAAAGGGGTGCCTTTATTTATGGAGATGTGAATAACATGAGTATAAAGCAACCATCAAAATATGCTTGTTAAATCATAATCATAGCCCACATTTGATTAATATAATTAATGAGGATGGTCAATGGAATAAGGTACCTTGGTGAGGCTCCAATTAGAGTGAACTGATAATAACGCTCAAGCAAATCCCGAACCACTAACCAATATATATCAAATTTATTAGCCATACAAGTATATCAGACAGAAAGTCGTATTTCTTCACTGCTGAGAAGGAGTACGTAACAACAACACGAGAAAATTACAAGCTGAAAAATATACAATTGATTCCTTCTGACAGTACATCAGAAAGCTAGCGCTTATATATACAACTTCAACATTCTACTTTGAAACAAGTTCCAAATCGTAAAACAGAGTTAGATGTGGGTTTCTCAGCAACTTCTGGTCATGCTGTAAGAAATGCATCAGTAAAAATAGGGTTTAACATGACAGTCAACGACGTATTCATGAGAGAAGGACGAGGGGAATCGATGAAAATGCTTGGTGATGTAGGCTGTTTTTCTTATTCTCCTGTCACAGAAAGTACTTCATATGCTCATGGGGTTGTCCCTCCCTATTCGTCTTCTTCTCCTGTGTAATGTGTATCATCTTAGCAAACAAGAGATCTAGAGATCAGAGAGCTAGTAGTTAACTGCAAATGGAAAGAAGCAGCATATAATTTTAAAACCTTGCTAACTGATATAAGTTTGGGAATTATATATAAGATAAAATCAACTTAACACAAATAAGATTAGCTAGGTGGTTGCGAAGTGAGAACCTTTTCGGCACATAATCTTTGAAAATTCAAGTTAAATGAGAACAAAAATGTATATATGATAATTAAGTAGATCATAGAATTTATTTTATTTGAAATGGAAAAAAATTGTAAATCACGCCAAAAGTGATAGGATTTGTAGATTATTATCGAGCATATACAAAATAAAATCAATTAATCCTAAACTAATATGTTTTCCAAAATAAATTTCATTAACAGTAATTATTCAATTTCATAGTTTCAAACTTAACTAAAAGAAAATTTAAGCGTCTAATAAAAGATTAAGTACAATTATAAATTTTACGTATTATTCATTTTGAAGCAGCAGAAGCAATTATTAATGGCTTCTATAGAAATCCAGTGGTAGATGCGGACAGAACTTTGAGTTGGCATGGAGATTATTTTTGATACACTATTTGTGTATTACATTGGTTATAAAATTTTAAATAATTTATCTTCACTTTTTTTTTTTTTTGCCTTAATAATTGACTTTTACCAAACTTGATTATTTGGTCACAAGATGAATCTTCCATCAGGGGTTATTTTCAAATCAGAAGTAAGATCAGAGAAATACATTTTATCATGCACCCTGAATCATATCTTTGTTCTTTTCGGTAAGAAATAGTATCTCATATCTATAATTGAGGGAAAGCATGTATAACAAATAGAAAAACAACAACGAAAATATGCTCTTGATCTATTGTAGCAAAGAAATATTTATGAACATAGTGAAGTGTGTTTGTTCTTAAGTATATATATATGGATTTACTTCAATTGCATGAGATCATAATGTCATTAATGCCTGTTAGCTAAGCTGTAGCTAGTCCCTCAATAATTAGTAAGATAACCAAATGTTTTTGTCATTGATACATCACTAACCAAAACCATAAACCAAATATGTGGTGAATGAAAATGAAGCCTTAATTAGCATGATTTTGAAATGGAATAGGTACGGTCTGAGTGGTACCGTTGGTCACATGAATCCCGAATCAGATATGATACACAGAAATGGTCCCCCTAGTGAAATCTTGTATCCCAAAAATAGCATGATTAGACCATCTACACCAGCAATTTGTGTATAAAGGGTGAACAAGTGTGCTAGATTTTGGGCATAAAAGCTAAAAGGGGCTGCATATATATTTACCCGCTAAGTGGCAACAGATTCTATTAATTTGGGCCATAATATCCCCTTAATTCTTAGTTTGGGCCCAGGAAATCTCTTAATCCCTCTATAGTTTCAGCGGATGAATAATATGATTGAGACTTTGAGAGAAAGATAGATAGATAGATGATGGATGCACCACCATGTGCCTCTCTACTGGCCTTTAGCCTACAGCTTGGTGGTTACTGGTTACGACTTACGACATGAGTAATTACATCTTGACCCACCAACACATCCACCCATATATATTGTGTGTCTGCTATATGTGTTGTGTTTGCATGCACTTTCTATGGACATGTTGGGAGAGAGCCATAAATTGGCACGTTAATTTGCCATTTACAGCTTTAGCTTGGCACCTTAATTTGCAAATAATTAATTAAGCTGCAACAAACCAAAGCTTGCTTTCAATTCCCATGATTTTAAACATGGTATAGTCATACGAGCTCCTTTCTTCACCACCTCAAAATCACACAATAGATTGAGCATGCTAAAGTTAAATCAAGAATCCCATTGCAAAACATAGAATAATGATTTATATATATATAAAGTTTTTGTCACAAAATGTATTGTGCAGGAATTAAAACTAGTCTCACTTAATTTATTTAATTTTATCACATCATAACATATATTCATAGTAGGTAACTGTAGGTGGTGATGACAATTGACAAGTGATAATGGGATGGTACAAATAATGTAAAGAAATATAGTTGCCCAAAAACACACATGGCACATCCCTCACATGGTGATGTTTATGATCTGGTTTGAGGAATTGTCCTAGCTAGTGCAGGTATAGCATGTGGACTCTTTATTATAACTACCAAAACAACTGAGGAGTATGGCTATATCTTGTAGCTTTGCAGGGTAACTGCTATTGCGGGGGTGAAATTAAACTGGACCAGTATTAATTTTGGGAAGACAGAGAGGTTTATGTAGGCAGTGGTTCCACCATGCGCATCTAAAACACAGAGTGAATACTATCTATATATAATTCATGAGCTTATTTAATTTGATATAGATCGCATACAAAGAAAGGGCACCACTGCGGAGTTTGTGGTGTACTGGTTTAGCATTCATTCCTCTTTCCCTGCATTTTCCCTGCAAAATACGTAAGTCAGCGTCTCAATTTATGTTCCACCAATGCATTCATTATGGTTTGGGTCAACACTCAGCTGGCCCTTCTGCCTTAATATTTAATATCTAATTTATACCAAGAGTATACATTTTTTTATACGTTCTTTAATTAATTATAAATGTTGTTTAATTCAGATACATGCTCTATTATTGTATGTACTCATAATCAAGATTTGAATCGTGAATTATGGCCAGCCAAGATTGCATTCCAAGAAAAGAGAAACGCGTTTTCTATTTGAAATTTAATTGTTTTTGTTATTTTAATGGTAGTTCAAACTCAAAAAAAATAAAAATTACTTACTCAAATTCCAAATATAATGTGGCGTATATTATAAGGTGATAGTGTTAAACTCTTTTATATTGATAGTAGATCAAATTTAACATTTTAAACCCTAAACGAAATTTCAAAAGCAACTCTTTTTTACTAGATAATTAATAGATTTCAATTATATAGCTTATGGGCAGATTTCAATTTTTTTTCTTTACCATTAAATAAATAAAACTACTTTTTTTAATTAAAAATATTAGAAAAATAAAAAATTGAACCATCAGCTCACTTTCTTAATTTGGTTAACTTGCTAATGTCACTTTTCACAAATAACATAACATCAATAGCATAGGAAAGGAGGCCAACATTAAGCACTGCATATTAATTAAAGGAATATACTTTTTTGGTTACATGATTATTGTTAGGGAGACTTAAACTTCTAATTATATATATATATATATATATATATATATATATATATATATGAGCTATTATTTTTAAATTTTATTTTATTAATGTCACACTCTATTTAATGTCTAAATATAATATAAAATAATTTATTATCATTTAATATAAATTTTTTTAGTCAATTATAAAAAATCCCCATTTAATATAAAAAAATTTAGTCAAAATTAAAATTTTTCTATATTATATTAATTAAGGGTAATGCAGTCTATATAATATTTAGATATTAAATAAAATGTGACATAAGTAAAATAGGATAACGACTCCTTATATATATTATCAAAAAATTTATTATTAGATGATACTTAATAACTTATAATTTAAGCTATACTAATATATCACTATATAATTGAATTATTTATATATTAAAATAAAAAAAAATTATTATTAAATAAAGAAATTAATGTTTATGATAATTCAACATTTTTCAGTAGATTGAAACATGAATCTAGAGCTTTGTATATACATAATTTTTTATTTTATTAATATATTGATACAAGTATTTAAAAGTATTTATTAAGGAAAAAAGAAGAAGAGCAAGTGACCTAGAAGTTAACTTGAGTTGGTTTGAGAGTGAGGTGTCGAAGTCCATGAGAGACCTGTGCATACCCACATAAAGGACGTCATTAGCGATTATTAGAAGAAATTATGAGTAAATGGGTGATGCGATGGCAATGGTATTCACAGTTTAATTAACCCTTCTAGCTGGGCAAAGGCAAACGAAATGACGGTTCGGATTGGTAGGTGGTGGAGTAATTCCAAAACGGTAGCTCTTCTAATCTGGCTCATCTCTACTTTCATCTTCTTCTCCTTGTTCCACATGGCCCTCCGTAACTCCTCAGACACCATATCCTCATCTTCTCTTGGTAATTTTCCTCTATCTCGCTTATATTTATTTCAATTGAATGTTTTCGATTTTCATTTTCTGCCTCTCGCTGCCGGAAATCTTAGGAGAAGAAACGATAAATACAATAATTAAGATTGCTGATCAATCCATATAACTTTAATAAAGAATGAACTAGTGCAATTATTATCTTGAATGAAGAATCAATTGTGATGTTTCGCTCGGATAATTTAGCTTATATGCCACTGAGTTAGGCGTGTGATTTTTTTGCTGCATCATGATTCCTGTCTCCAGATAAGGTAGAGAATCTAGATATTTTCCCCCATAGAAACCTATTACTGCTCTATTTTTTATGACAACAAGGGAGGCTTTCTTTAATTTGTATGTGTTTCTTCAAACTGTATAGCACAAGTTCCCTTTGCAGTGTCTTTTAAACAAGGTTTTTATTCAGATTTTATTTTAGGTGGAAATATTTGATTGTGTGTGTGTTCATGCTTGAATGTGCATCTCTTTCTTTCTAAGAGAAAGACTAAGTTGGGAAGAGCTTGAATTAGATTCTCCAATTTCAAGTGTGGATCGAAGATCGAAGTTATATGAGAAGATGGCGAGAGATCTGGATGAGCATGGAGCTGCTTTCCTGAAACATGGTGAAACCTCCCAGTCATTGTCTCTTTCGGATATCTTTACACTGAAGGATGGATCTGTAACTCCTGTACTGAAGGTAACGTATAATAGTTTAAGCTGTTATTCATTGGATTCTTTAGTGCAGTGGTTGATGGCTATTTCCTGTGTGCAGCCAGCAAATCCTCCTGTACGGGCTAATGTTCTGTATTTGAGCACTGAATTCTCGGTGCCCATTGCGTAAGCATCAGATTTTAATTCCCAGTTTATCTTGACCTTCATAGATGCTTCCTTTTCTTTGTTTTCTTCTTTTTGTTTAGATTTCCATACAACCTTATACCAGGCATTTTGATTTTATATAACATAATGCAGGGAGACAGTAAAAAATATTTTTAATCCCTACTTTGATAAAGGTAAGCTATAGTTGGATCAACCTATTGCTTTATGGCAAAAGAATTTGGATTCATTCCACCGTCAATATATGTTTACATACTTGAATAGTTTCAACCATTTTGTTATCTTGTTTCATTTTATTGGGATTCTTACATGTGTGCGGATTAGCAATCTGGTTTCAGAACACTAGTGTGTACCATTTTAGCATGTTCCACGCCTCCCATCATATTTCACCTGTACCTGCCACCAAACAAGAGGTAACCCTTCATTTCAGATATCTCTGTTTCTTCTTGGAAACACAATGACTTAACATATGAGCATAATTTATTTTCAGATAGAAGCGGAAGCAGCTGCTGTTCAAGCTGTTGCAAGAACACTCTGCCCTTTGAACATTGTTTTGGATAGGGTGATTCTGACTTCAACAGGCGTACTTCTGGGTTGCTGGCAGGTTACTTCCCATAATCCAAATGCTTTTTTTTCTAGCCTTACCTATATCACGTGTAATATAGGGTATGAGTTGCACCATATGGGATAGATGATTTTATGATGTTAGCTTCCATCCTTCCCTTTTTCCTCATCTCTTTCCCTCTCTCACTCAAACACACATAAAGCAGCATGATGTAGTAACTGCTCTCAAGTCAGAGTTCAGAGCAGTGAGGCTTGGCCAACTTTAAAGAGTTATAAATATTCTGCTTTAAGTAGTTAGGGTGTGCTTGGAAGAGCTCAAAGTGGGATGGTTGAAATTGGAATGCTGGAAGATTTGGATGCAAATTACTTTACTCTTCCTTGGTACAAGAAAAATGAGGGGCGGTTGAAAATGAGATGTGCCTTATTTTTGTTTTGCACCTCTCTACCAAACACCAAGAAATGAATATCAAAACCTTCCCATTTACACTCTTCTCCCTATTTTCCACCTTTCCTATCAAGCATACCCTTAAGCTCTGTAAGTTTTTAATTCTAAATTAAACTTAAAAGAGATTTCTAGCATTTTCAATTGTATGATTCATTTTGTATTTTAAGGTTTACTGTGGCGGGCAATTTTTTGGCTGTATAATATTTTACTGTGAGAGGGAAACACCTAAGTCTTTTTTGTCATTCATGCTTTCAAGTCAAGCCTTCTGTTGTTTTATTTGTGAGGCCTTCTCTTCTGTGAATTAATCATTAATGGTGTTACTTTTGTTTAGTTATTTCATAAGTTTCTCAACCAATCATGGGCACTTTCAATCTGTGTGTCAATATATCTAGTAAACCATATCTATGAATTTGAATAATTACATTGAAATGCATTTCTTTTAGAATTCCAGACAGCATTCACAAGCCTAGGCTGATGATTCAATGCTTATTCTGTAGGTCGCCTCTGGGACAGATCCCATAACAATTCGTGCTAAGTTGAGGAATGCACTTCCACATGCTCCAGAGAAGCAACTAGTAAGAAACATATGAATACTTAGTTTTGTTTAAATGTCACTGTAAGCAGGATGTATTTGCCATTGCTTGAGGCATGAGTACATCATAAAGTTTCAAGAAGTGATTGGAACCTTTCCTTTTGCCTATGGGGAATGTAGTCGAGGCCATGACCCTATATGAATCTCAATGTCCGCTTTAGACGAATTATGTAAGTCATAAGGGATCCCTCTGTTGGCTCCAACCACGGATCTTTCACATGTTCTAGGCAATCAGTAAAACAGTAACGTAGTCCAGTTCAACCTCCCAAAGAGGAAATTTAGGTGTCCATTTCCTCTCTCTCTCTCTCTCTTCCCCCTTGCAGTGCAGTGACTAACAGTACAGTGCAGTAACCCCATCTTTGTTTCCGAAGAGGAAATTTATCTATCCCTTTTTGTTGCTCTCTATCAAGATTAAAAAAATGTTGATATCCTAACAGTACAGTGCAGTAACCCCATCTTTGTATCCTCACATATTAATTACTTATTATAGTATATGATTGGTTTATATTGGATGTCTTCTCTTCCCCAGTTTAGATTGTAAACTTTCCCTGAACAAGCTAAGTGATGATATGAAATTAAGTATGCCGCTGAATTTGCTTAGCTCTGTGGTGCTTGCTGATCTGGTATTATTTCTTCTGCAGTATGATGCTGCGATTCTTCACACTTCATTTGCAAGGCTTTTGGGTCCACCTAAAGCATCGCCTATGGTAGTATAAATCTTAAGGATCTTTTCAACTTTGTTACCTATAGTGATTAACACATTGGTCTCGTATCAGTTGTCAAGCAGTATCAGTTGAGTTAGTAATGTTTCAACTGAGAAATGTCTTTGTCTGCGATGGTTTAGCATTTCAATTTTTTCATTGCTGATCAAGTTTCCAAGGGAATATGTCCCGTTTCTCATGTGATGGGAGAGAGATAGATTGTTAATCCCATCTTTTCCTTTGATTATTATTTACTCGTCGATTCTTGTTATATACAGGAGCTGCATAATACCTCAGATCAACTTCAGTTCTTCCACGAGCTAGTGAATCGGCTTAACAGTCAGATCCGTGGATTTAAGGTATGTGGTATATATCATATCACTTGGAAATCAAATTTTGTAGTCAAAAAGTTAAAATTGAGCATTTTGTTGGCAGTAAATACTGGAATTGCTTTGTCTGTTGTGTTAACTAAGGGCATGATTTTTTTTTTTTGCTAATTAAGGACATGATTAGATGATGACATAAGCACTAGTTCAGAAAGCTACTTTATACATTTGCATATAATACAACTCACTTTGAACCACCCCACACTGTTTCACGTAATGATGATTGTGATATTATTCACAAAGAAGGAAGAAAGTAGTTTTACGTTTTCTTTTTTTCTAATTGCTGCATACCATGTGAGCACATACAAATCTCTGTCATCATTACATTTCAATACTGCATTACGATCGTACCTTTATTTAAGTTCGCTTGACCTTTTTTTTGACAAACTGTGGCATTTTCTGCGAACATATATGCAGGCAGTAGTGTCAGAACTCTGGTACGTTGAGGAATATGATGTGCTTGCTCTTGCACTGAATGGAAGAATGAATGTTCACAAGTTTACACTCGGCTGCTCAAGAACATGAAGTTGAGAAAGATGCATATAAATTTTACTGAAAGCAATGATTACTCGCGTGAATGTACAAGGATCAGTGAGTACCCAGAAAAAGAGCATGTAATTGTAACAAATTGTATAATCATAGATCCCTAGTTACCTAAAAGATTCCTAGTTATTATAGGTGTATGTAGCCTATACAGAGAGTCCGACTATATATTATTACACATTACTAAAATAGGATTAGGAGAGAAAACCTGAGTGGGAAAACTAGTTGAAATAGCAAGAGATGAATGACGTGGAAAATGTGCGTGAGAAGGCCAACAAGCACCCAAGATTGTTGGAGGCCACACGCTTCCGAAAATTTAAGGGCATGAAAGCAACCCTGCCCTGTCACCTCAGTTCGTATAAAAAATGCGCCACCGTGGATGCCACACCCTTTTTATCTCTCACAAACAAACTAATCAAAAGTTATTTTCTTCTATTTTCCCCGAAATTTTCTCTTCAACAATTTGAAATATGCTTCTTCAGATTTATTTTGTTTGGAGCAAAAGAAAATAAGTTTTTATTGTCAAGTGAATTAGTTTAACAAAATAATGATTAGTCATAGTTTTTTTTTTTTTGGCCTTTAGTCATAGTTGGTAAGCCTTATTGGAAAACAAATAAAAGAATATATTAAGAGTATAAATATTCTCACATATTTTTTTACACCAAATATGGAGTTCAAATTTGATAAACTATAATTTTTTACTGTCAAATTTTGATCGGAAATCTAACAAATTTAAAAATTGCATAATAGAACATGTGTAATAGTATCCGTTTCTCTATTTTAATGTGTAAAATGTTTGGGGAAGTAAGCAGAAGTTTGAGCTTCAACATTCAGTTTCTTCCTAACGAAGCCTAATAAAATTTTTTTTTAACGATTTGTTCATTAGTAAAATTTGCCATCAATACCTTACCTAAAAAAGAAAAAAAAATGGCATCAATAATGCGACAGGCAATTAGGCTTTCGTGCAAGTTTTTTCATTGTGGTTAGGTATAATGTACATATTAATGTCTTTTTCTTGTAAGAGAAAGTGACGAATTGATATTATCATACTTATGATGATGATGACGTGTCCAGCAGTTGCCGTTAACGTTAATGGTCAAGAGAGTAGGAGTGGTTTAAAGAAGAGAGAGAAGACAAAAAGTCCCGTGGGCAACTCATTGGTGGTGGTTCGTCGCAGCAAAAGAGCACGAGCTCCCCACGCGCCTTCCCATGAGAGCTGCTCTCCCGCCACACTCTCTCTATCTTGAGGCGTCTTACAAGAACAAAACAAAATCTTCTTCCCCTTTCTCTCTCTATTGCCCTAATTTCCTAGAAATTGTTCCATTTCTCACCTAAAACTTGTCAGTGATGAATTTTATGCTTCGACGTTGATTCAGAATATATTCTCTTATTTTAGAATTGGCTTTGAGGAGGTAAGAACTTGTGCTCTTCATGCGCTTGCTTATTTTTTTCTTTGGGTGTGATCCATTGAATTTCTTGATGCTCTATTTGGTTGCCGAGAAATTTCCATTGAAATATGGGGTTACAGGAATGAAATTTGGGAAATTAGCTTATTGTATGCGTTACTTTAAGAGTTAGAAGAAGATAAGGGATCAATTCGGTTTTGCTTTGCGTGCTCTTGAAACATTGGTTTAGTTGGGTCCTGGAAGTAGAAAACAAAAGTAGTTATTGTTTTTCATATTTCGTTAGTACATTTTCTTTTTCGTTTCTTGCTGAATTGAATGTGACTGCTAGTTATCGTATTTGTAATCTGAATTAATAATTTAATAATCCTTCGTGAATTATTCCCAGCCTTTCGGTATCTAAAGTACTTATAGTCACAACGCACAATAATTAAAATCGTTTCATTTGATCAACAGGGTTTTGCCCCGTTTCATGTAGAATGTGATTTATGGCCTTCGATTAAACGGAGTGGTTTTTTTGCTCTACTTTGGAAAACTGTTTACAGGCAGAATTGAATCATTTCCTTTGTTGTACCAGCGTGGGATCAGAGGCTCCGGCTCCATTGGTTGAGAAGGTCAATATGTTAGAAGAGACATCAGAAAACAGGTCAGTGATTGTAGTGTCTTAAATTTTTTCCTTTGCTACTTATAATGAGATGCATGTCAATGGATAACTTAATTAAATATTAAATTTAAAAAGTTTTGTTGTGAAATTCATGTTTTTTCTGTTGACCTCTCCTTCATTCTAGGATGTAAAGTTTGATATACACACACAATCTAATATGTAGTTTTGGACAGATTGTTTGATCAGATATTAGGTGCATTTTGTGGCAAATTCTATTTTAATGTAACATGTCATGACTCATGAACCTTTGAGATTGAAATGTTGTTACACCATTGGACATCATCAATAATGTTTTGCTATCTGATGGTTTATATGCTTATGAATTTGAGGGATATATGGTGTCATTGCTCAATTCTTCGATTCAAATGCCTTTTTCTTTCCTCACTCATTTCATTGATTGATAAATGGCTTTATTACTCTTATAACTGATGTGTGACACATGAAGCCTTCTTCATTCTGGATCCTTTGCTGCTTAATATAATATCATTTGTTTTTGTTTATGAATCATGTTTGTCGAGGCATATGATTAAATAGGCCTACTCTCATTATGTGCTTTTGGCCAAAATCCTTTCAAACGCGTTTAAAGCATTGAATGTTTGACATTGGGAATGTAAGTTTTTGTTTTTCTTTGCTTTTAGCAGCCTTAGTTATTTAATCTAGTTGTGCTATTGTTTCCACAAATTTAAATCTTACCCAAACTACTAATTGAAAGAAGTGGTAGCAGTAATACACACCTGGGTGGCTTTACATGAACTGCTTATGTGGAACAGTAGGTGCTATATCTGGATTGAACTTCTAAAAGCTACATGTGCTACAGATCTTTTCCTGGTAAAAAGAACCAAGCAAAAGTCCCTAAAAGGATTCACAAGGCTGAGAAGGAGAAAATGAAGCGTGAGCATTTGAACGAACTCTTTGTGGATCTTGCCAATGCTCTTGGTAACTTCTGTTGTCACCATCTCATATTTTGAATATGTTGGAACTTGATTTTCATCATGTTTGCTCCATTCAACCTTAGAATTACTTTTGGTTTTTACCTTTGTAGACATATTGCAATATATAATAATTGTGTGTTTTTCCTTTTTTGTTGGGGGATTGTGGGTTATAACAGAACTGAGTCAGCAGAACAGTGGAAAGGCATCTACATTGTGTGAAGCCGCTAGGCTGCTAAAGGACTTGCTGGGTCAGATTGAGTTCCTCAGGAAGGAGAATGCATCTCTGTTATCCGAATCTCATTATGTAAGCATTATTTTTATTGGAAGGATTTTTATCATTTATTAGGTGAAATGGAATTCTTTCTGTCTAAGCAAACTGTATAGTCAATTTTTCAACCATCTCAAACCTGACATTTTGATGTCAAATAATCAATGCACGTCTGTATTTGGTTGTTTTTAATGCAAGTGCGTTTAATGGGCAGGTGACCATGGAGAAAAATGAGCTGAAGGAAGAAAATTCTACCCTTGAAACTCAAATTGAGAAGCTTCAAGGTGAGATACAAGCAAGAGTGGCCCAGTCTAAACCTGGCCTGAATGTACTTCCTACTTTGGAACTTCAGCCACCAGAGCAGACAACAAATTTTGTAGGAGAAAGCCTCCAATTGCCTACCTTAGAGCCTACAGTGCAGCAAGGGTCTGCAGTCTTAGTTGTCCCCTTTCGTCCTCACCTTCAATCTGCTTTTTCAGCTCCTAATGCTGCTGAGCTCTCGTTGAAGTCTTCCTCTAATATCAGTAAACCACATGCAAGGTATCCCACACCAGCAGATTCGTGGCCTTCACACCTGCTTGGGGAGCAACCAACTTCGAGTTAAAAATGGAGAACATGTACATTTCTAGTTTCACTAATAGGTCGTTGTAAGTTGTAACTGCAAAATAATTTTCCTAATAGCAATTATGCGCTCTAGTTCTCGTATATAAATTATATATTGAATCATCAATTTCCTTTTCTGGTTTCACAAAATTGTTTTTTACCATATTTTCCTCAATTTAACATAATGTTTAAAGTCACTCTATACCCTTCTTAGTAATGTAACTCTTAAGAAATAATTTTTTTATATAATTCAAACAAAAATTTAGTATTGCAAAATTAATTATCAAATAATATATCTAAATATAAAATATTTTGTTTTGAAAATCTTTTCCATACCAATCTCATCCAAAAAATGAATTTTCTATATAATCTAATTTTTACAACTAATCCAAATCGCTTTACTTTCTCAAATGAGTTGGTTGACAAGGCGGACGTGGTCACGGATCATTCAGTTAGGTGTAAAACGAATACTTGTTTGATGTTTCCCTCTAGACTCGACTCAAAACCAAAAGAAAAAGAAAGAGAAATGGCAATGAAATAGCACAAAGAGGGAACAATAACAACAACACTAGGTTATGATTTTGAGTCTGGAACAATTTCACTGTGATATTCTTTTCTTTTGTGATAAATATTCAGAGTTAAATTTTTTGGTTGGGATAAGAGAATCATAAAAATTGTTAGATATTTCATCCTTAAACCCAAGCTTTCACCTCAAAGTGAAAAGAAAACAATTCCAAGCCAAGCCACATATAAAAGAACCGTAGTTTAAAAGTTAAATTAAAACTGCTTTTCCTATTCGTAATCCCCAAACATACTCGGAGGAACATACGAGAACGTCGGCAGCGGATAATGTGCTGTTGTTTGTTATTGGGTTCGGGTCCTTAACCCAACCGAACCCACTACCCTCCGAAAAGGATTCACTGTACTCTAATCATGTCTCTACCCTTGGATGCAAAATCATCCTCCTTCATCCACGGTGTGTCTCAAGTAACCCTTGCAAGTACAAAAATCTGAACCGTTAATAAAAAACAAAAACAAAAAACTCTTTATGTGTTTCATAACCACTGCCGCTTTTCCCACACACCTGTCTGCTCTCTTTTCTTACAGACCAGAACCCATTGTAATCAGTACACACTCTCTCTCTCTCCAAAATCATATCCGGTTAGAACTTAGAAGAAGAAGAAGAAACCCTAGACAAGTACACCGCTTTTCATAGATCGGAGATGGGATCTGGGACCGGAAATTTCCTCAAGGTGGTTCTCAGAAACTTCGATGTTCTTGCTGGGTAAGTTTTTCTCTTTCTCTATCTCTCTCTCTAAATTTATGTACCTCCATCAGCCTCAACTACCTAAACACTGTATATTAGAACTCCACGCTTAGATTGGTATTGCTATTATCTGAAGCATAGTAGAATCAAATCAATTTTATTCTACTATAGGCTTCACACTGTACCGGGATTGTAAAAGTAACCAACTTTATTCCATCAGCCCTTTATTTCCTTTTTGAAGATTTATTTTTGAGATCAATGTGCTAGGGATGTGCTTGTTATTTCTCTCCGAACTAATTATTTTCTACGTGTTTGCAGGCCTGTGGTTAGTCTTGTTTATCCCCTGTAAGTACAATGTTAATCCCACTCTCTTTCTCACACATAATCATATATTGTGTACCGCAAAATTTCTTGAAAACCTATTCTAACTTTCAGTTTGCATTTATCATGATGCTTTCTTATGGATGACGCTAGCGATTGCATGATTTATATCATGAGAGTTTGAGAAATAGATTGATATAAATTAGTTATGTGGTTCCATTGTTCCTTTTATGACAGATATGCTTCAATTAGGGCAATTGAGAGCAAGTCCCCTGTTGACGACCAGCAATGGCTTACTTATTGGGTTCTGTATTCCATGATCACCCTATTTGAACTTACTTTCTACAAAGTCCTTGAATGGTAAATTTTATGCCCTGCCCTCGCAATCACTTTATGTTTATTTCACGTTTCCTTTATTGTTTGGGAAGCCAAATATTTGTCTATCCCTTTGCATACAACTATACAGGCTGACTTGGGGTGCCTGTCCTTCTGGATACTTATCCATACTTGACTGAATGTACTATTCCAATCGCTATGAGAAGATTCATTAGATAATATTCTATTTTACATGATTCCTTTTTGAAAAGCTCCCCCTTGTATATATATTGTGGCCGTTTGTGTGAGATGCATAATCAATGTCTCATATTTTCCATTGCCATTGTCATTGACAGTATTGCACAATCACAATCTCAAAGATTAAAGTAAAGGGGCTTGGAGGTATCATAGAGTGCAGCATGAAAACTCTCTACTGTATTCTTTGTAATGTTGAGATCTACATTGGAATCCTGTAAAACAATATCTGCATTTATCAGCTTGGTGCAATATCGCACGTGAAGACTACATTTAGAAGAAGAAACAAATGCTATATTTTTCAGTTTTGGTTTAATTTTCTTGGCCCTTATTTCAGGATCCCTATCTGGCCATACGCGAAGCTGATCTTAACCTGCTGGTTGGTCCTCCCTTACTTTAGTGGTGCTGCCTATGTTTACGAGCATTATGTGAGGCCTTTCTTTCTCAATCCTCAGACTATTAACATCTGGTATGTCCCAAAGAAAAAGGACTACTTGGGTAAACCAGATGACATTCTAACTGCTGCAGAGAAGTACATTCAAGAGAATGGAACATCAGAATTTGAGAATCTGATCAACAGGGTATTTTCATGTGTAACGCTTCAATTTTTTTTTGTTGGAATTATGATCTTTTTCATATCTGACCTGCTGTACTAATGCACTACCACCTCTGTGCAGGCGGATAAATCAAAGAGGAGTGGCGGCCATGCAATGTATGACTAGAGCTATGGATATTGAGCCTTGGACTTAAATGCTATGGACCGCAATCTTGTACCTTATTTTTACGTTTGCTGTTGGGAGAGGATTCATGTACATGTTAGTATGCTGGGAGATACTAATTTTTTCTGATAGCTAGTATTAATCTTTTACTGAATTTTTGTTAGTGTGTAACTATCTGATTTTTTAGTCGTTTTGTTATGTCTTATGGCCACCTATGGTATGTAGATAATGAAGGTGCTAAAGCGGAAGCTTGTTGATATTTTCCTTTCTTGGCTTTATGTTACTCCCATAAAAGTATTATCTTTTTCATTTTCCTTTGATGAACATTAATGTTCATACCCCCACCCCTCTCCATTATTATGAGAGCAATTTATTGGGGTGCAATTTTCCTATGTTTCTTGCTGACACATTGCAATAACTCCAATCTTAATGTAGGCATCTGTATAAAAGGGGAAGAAAAAAAAAAAAAGGCATCCGCACCGCTCAACCTGATATCCAATTGAATTGACACATTATATTTCCAAATTCTTGAAGCCAACAGGGGTTGGCTCGTAAGATTAATTTGTGTCCAAAAGGTCTTCAGTTCGAATTTTTAACCTATCTCCTAATTAAAAAAACTCAAATCACGTTAACAAAAACTGTGGTGAGAGTTATAGATGGTTGGTTTAACATGATGGGGAGCATTGATCCTCTCGGGGGTATTACAGATTGTGAAGAAATCCATATTATAATAAACAAAACTTCACTGCCATGGACATTTACGTTAATGTCTGGCCGAATTACTGCTCCATGCTTGAATACTTGTCAAGCAATGCCTAGGTGCAAAGACAATCAAACAAGCTCCAGATTATTCAACGTGTGGAATCGTAGTCTTTCAAGAATTCCTAGAAGCGATTACTCTGCATTCCCAATTTTTGAGTTTAACTATAACATGCGTAGTTGTGTTTATTATGTTTTAAAGAATACCCTCTTTTTAATTTGTTTTAAATTTTGTAGCAGGAGGGACTAGACTCTAGAGTATAAAGTGGGGACTCTCAAGTCCTTGCATAGTGCAGACGCTGTTCCATGTCAACCTCAAGTAACTCGCTTCTAGTCACAATTCTTTGGAAGGCAGTGAATACGGAATTACATACCCCACATTTTTCAATCAATATAAACGATAAACAGTCGAACAAGTACAAGATAATTTGTTAAAGGGACATGGAAATTGATGAAGAGACAGAAGGGGAAGGCATGAAAGGGAAGGCAGATGTGTAAATGAATTCAATTAGGTTTGCTTTCATATCAAGGCAACCTTGGACTAGTAAAGCACTCTAAACATAACAGTAAGCTTGGCAATTAACTTTAGTAAAACAACTATGGCCATACCACTTCCATTTCTAAAGAAGTAGTTGTCTGATATATTCTTATCCAATAGAAGAAAAGCGGATGATGAGAATAACTCTAGTTATTGCAAAAATTCAGTCATTTCTCCTCTGTGATCAACTATCCAGCACTTACAAAGAGAAAACAAAAGCACTATATAACTATTAACTCTTCACTAAATGTCACTCAATGGCCACAGCACGGGGAGGGACCACCAGTTTCATGGCATCACAGCCCTCGGGTTTATATAACAACGAGCCTAAAAAATATCTAACCAGCCAGAGGCTACTTTTGTTAGACATCAGGTGTCAATTTCTGCTTCTGCTTCTTCTTCTTCAGCTTCAGCTTCAGCATTCAAAGTTTGGTTAAGGTAATCCTGAGCTTCCTCTAATGCCGATTCCTTTGCATCAGCAGCATACAAAATCTTCTTAATTGCTACAGACACCTGCATAGAACACATAAACAATTGCATAACATTTATTTCATTCATATTAAAAAGTTTCAAGTTTATTTTTTAACAACCACATTCAAATATTGACCACGATCTTGAATGCTTTTGGGTTGACAATCTCAGTTTAGGAATAGGACGTTAGTAAATATGGACATAACTGTAAACAATTTGTAACATTTATACAAGCACCATCATCCAGCTTAATCAAACCAAAGCAAGGATATAAAATATCAATAATCACTATTTTTTTGACAAAAGAATTCTTGAAGATTAGAAGTTAAAAGCTGATCAAATCTCATCCAGTCCACTTACGTAAGACCAATGAACTATTTTAAACATCATATGTCAAAGCAAAACCAGAAATTTTTTGGGTAAACACTTCTATGTGCTCATAGCCCCCATTTCCAGTCAATCATAAAAGGTATTTGGAAATTCAGATAAAATAAAAAGCACTGGCTAAAACATGAGAATACGATATGATATATGCCCAAGTGCATAAAATTAGACATGACCCCAAGCACAGAGGAAAAAAATTTCCTCAATCATTTTGTCAAAAACAGTAAGTAAAACTGCAAAAATGAAGTGCAAGCCTTCATGAGAATTCTTACAGGGAGGTCCTCCAGTTCTGAAGTCTGACAAAGAATTTCTATATCCCGTAATTTTGCAAAGTAAAAGTCCCTTTCTTTTTCCAGGAGATCCACAGAGAGTTTGAGATCAGCAACCTTTGCAATAGAAGAATAAAGAAATGAACAATGAACATACTAACTAGAAGGCAGTTTATTTAAAATAAATAAATAAAATTTCAACGAATAAACTTTCAATGGCAAAATGCCTACAAGAACAAATTGATAGTTAAGAGAGTGGGAGCACAAGTATAGTACATAACCATTTGCAGCACTCTATAACTACAACTATCCAAGGGCTGCTTTCACAATGTATCTAGAGATCCTCCAAAGCAAGAAGATGGAGAATTATCTTTTACATCATTGCTACTGTTATTACAGACATAGAGGGTTTGACGTTCCTACCTCCTTGGATAAAGCCTGAATCTCTGCCGAAGAATTAGCACCACCTGCTGTTCCACTTGACTTTACTTGCTTGTTCCCTATACCCAAAAGACATTAATCAAATCCAAGAAAAAAAATGGATAAGAAAAGGGAAAAAGTGACATGGTGAAACCAACAAACAAAATACATAACAAATTTGAATCGGAAAGGTCAAGAAGCAAACCTGAGGTTTTGTTGGGACTGAGTGTGTCGCCAGAACCAGGATTGTTCATAGTATTTGTTTGCAGTGATTTAGAGCTCTTCTGAGAATTCTTCAGATTTCGGTCCTTTCCACCCCTACACCTTCGCTCCACAGGATTATAGTTCCTAAAAGAAAGGAAAAGATTTGATAAAATATACAGTTCAATATGAGTAACATAAATGTATGGCATAACATCATGTCTCTAAATATACATAAAAATATATGTATGGCTGTGGACATGTGAGATCCAAGTAATTCTACAATAAAGTATTCCTATAAGTAATAAGGAACAGATATATTGATAATCAAAGATGCAATACTCAGAGCAAGGAGCATACTCATTCATAATGCCTCCGTTTACAGAATCGCAGTAGCGTTTCAGCCATTGTAGGAACTCCAAGTTGTCCAAAGGTCGGCCTTTAACAAGCCTGTTAACTTCAATGTGCTGCCACATGGTAGTCATGTTAGCACAAAAATGCAAATATAAATTTTTTATTGCATCAACCAGTACTTTCTTATGCGAGTTTGCACTTGTAAACTTTGAATCTTGATAATCAAACTATTAGCCAATATGCTGAAATTTTATAGCCAGTATACTATTCCATAGAAAACTCCGAATAAAGGCAAGGCATACTACACCTGAAAGTTATAATAAGCCATCCCATTCCCAGCATTATTCAATTCTTTCATATTCCTTATAGCAAAAATCTCTTCCAAGTATTTCCCTTAACCTTGTATTATGTCTGATTACATCATATTTAAATACATGATAATTATTAGTGGAAAGGACATGACAATGCAGCTCAGACATGAAGCAAATGATGATGCTAAAGAGAGTGGTGTGAAGTAACGGATGTTATGCAGGAAGTATCTGTGCTTCCCTATCTCTAAGATGAAATTACCTTATCAATTTTCAACTTGTTGAATACTTCCTGCAGAATCTTGTAATTCTGGATCATATCATACTCCGACTTCGCATCAAAATTCACCTAGAATAAATCCCGGATTGCCAAAATCAATTAACTCATGAAAAACATATGCGAAGCAGGTAAAATGAAAGGAAAAGAGGTCATATTGCCACCTTGTGCATCGGAACAACCGCTGGATATGTCATGTCCATCATCTGGCATTGTACAGCACCAGATGCAGCCTAGCCAAAGAATGTATAACATCAGAGCCAAAAGAAGATAGTTGAAGATGAATAAGCAACTTTAGCATACCAGCCTTATAGATGATGAACTTGAATCACTAGAAAGAGTAAGAGAAATAAAGGAAGGAAAATGAAGGCACGTGATCTAATAAGATTTTGATGCAAAAACAATGGCACCCACATTGATGTTGACACCTAAACACAGCATTAGCAGTCGGTTGAAATAATTATCAGTTTCCTGATAATTCTGAAATTCTTTTGAAATCCATAGCAAGAGGTACATACTATGTAGGCATAACAGAACTACAGTATTGGCTAATTTGTTGTAATTAGAGAAAAAAAATGATTCACTTGTTTTACAAAAAATCACTGTTTCTCTTTAAATTTGGGAAAAAATAGCAGTTCTGTGAAATGCTAAAAAAGTTCCTAAAATTTAACCCTTTTTAACCTTGAGAAAAGCTTCAAAAACGGGCAGTATGTCAAGCGACGCCATCCAATGAATCCAGAAACAGGGTAATTGAAAACGAGAATCATATCTTTTTAACATTCCACTGTATAAGGTGTAAAAGCCAACAGTGCCGACGGTTTTCAATATTTAAAACAGACAGAGTAAAGAATTGCTAGGCTTCAACAAATCAGAAGGTAAAGTTTCCAACGTCAAAATCAAACTAACATAAGTTTAAGATTATCGGATATAATTATTTAAAAAATCTCGCTTGACCCTTCAAGATTTTATTTTCACTCAGACTATCAGATAGAGGAAAGGAAGCAAGAGGGAAAATGTATTACGAATATAAGCAGCAGCAGAACAAACAAAAGCAACGCAGTTCAAAGACGACAAATTTTCACTCAATTTAGCAAGGCATGGGATAAAATAAAATATAAGGAGGAGAAACCCCTCTTTGAAAAGAAGGCCTAAGCAAAAGAAGCCGCAGGTTTACCTCCTCAATGCGTGAGAGATTGAGCTGAAGTCTGTTGTTGATCCAATTCAAAATCTCATTCCTGCCGACAAAGTATGCACTGTCCATCATACCTATACTCGACGCCATTTCCACCAAGAACCCAGAAACCTATATTTGGAGGGGCACTGAGAAAGAGAAAGATGGAAATGGAGGAAGAAGATTAAGAGGGTATTTGAAAGGAAGGATCAAGATTTTGGGGCGAAATCTTAGGGAGGTTCCAAACAAAGTTTTGATTTTTATTTTGGTAATTGTAAAACGGAAGCAGGGAATTGAATGGTGAAGGATTGATTTTATAAGAGAAAAAAGAAACTAAAACCGAAACCGAAAGAGGACACAAACTAAAAGAGACTCACTCACTCACTCATAAATGGCTGGCTAGCACCGGCTGCCAATTTATATTCACTCTCTTCGCATAACGCCTCTTCTGTGGTGGGAAACCAATTTTTTAATTATTAATCCAATTATTAACAAATTTGACTCTTTTAGTAAGTTTACAAATTTTGACTCTTTTGGTGCCAAATGTGACTGGGGATGGATCAGGATTATATTTAATTATTTAAATCATATAATTATACTATTTTCTGGAAAAAAAAAAGGCGCAAGGGGAATTGAACCCCACATTCATGTCTTTTTCCAATTGACAGATTCGCTCACCACTATCTTACTTTTTGTATATTACTTAAATAGCTTTCGTTTACCACTATCTTTATCCATTGTTAGAAGAAAAGAAAAGAAAAAAAATCACAACAAATTCCCAAAGGGGGGAAAAATGTTAACGAAATAGGCAAGAAAATGCCCTAATTAGTATCAGTAAGTCAGTAACAGTAACAGTAACCAAACTTTTCTCATTAAGCCAATAGCAACATTCTTTTTCTTTAAACCTAAACAGTATAAACAAGCAGAAAAATAAACAAGCCTGCTAAATTAATAATGTAATGGTAGACAAGGAGTTGGAGTATTTATGGTACAGAAAACCTTATATTTCTTATTAGCAAAATAAACGAAAAACAAAATGTTGTTTTTCTGTCTTTGATGGTGAATGTAATAAATGAACTTAAATACCAGAACCAAGTAGAAGAATGCAGCCTGCAAACTTTACCACTTGCTGCGTAGATGGTATCATCTTGCTGAATACAAAGTCAGAATTGACTCTATAGTCTCTGTATACTATACTCATATATTGACTAAGTTGGACCAACAGATGGAGCCTGTTTGTTGCTCACCTCTATTTTGGCAGCACTTCACTGCGAAGCAACTTCCTTAAAATGCAGAGAAACATTAGAAACATCATACATTTATCCGTTGGACCAAAATATACTCACAACAGCGACAAAACCAACCTCCTCTTTTTCCTTTCCTATTTTTGGCCATAAGCTGCTGTTATGAATTATCACTTTGCGTGCTCCTGTGAAAACATCTTTCTTCTTCCTAGAGTAGGAGAATTATTCTTAGGTTTTAAAATTTAGAATAAAAAATTTAAAGAATGATCTATAGATTGAATGACCAAAATGTTATATGATTATTTTATTAATATATAAAATTATTTTGTTCATATTTAAACACAATAACCATATGCTAAAGAGAATAATCACATATATAAATAGAATAATCATATAAACTAAATAATATTTTGGTCGTTCACTCAACAGGGTGAAGCACCTATTTAAATTTTTTATTCCTTATGTGGTCTTTTGTTTAAAGTTTAAAACTTTGGAATAATTCTTCCATAGTTTAACTCAATGTTTGAGATGGGGAGTATTTTGTTAGACCCAGATCAAATCATAATATATTTGTTCCTTAATAGTTGTGGCTTGTGATATTATTTTGTGGTATCATTGATAGTGAAGAATTTGTGTAATTTGTTTAATATCAAAGTTTTTAAACTTTAATTTCATCATAAATGTAAAAATATATATTAAATGTCCGCACTTTTTTTTTTTTTTATATATAAAAAGTTTCTAAAATAAACATATCATCTTTTAAAAAATAATACTTTAACAAACAAATATTAAAGACACATGAGTTGGCTCACCACACCATAATAATGAGTGCCATAGACGTTATCTTAAATTTGTTTATTTTAAAAAGAATTATATCACCTTTAAACTGTTATTCTCATATTAAATTATATTTTAGCCCTCAGTAGAAATAGTTTGGTGAACTTGTTTATTACTTTATATTAAATGAGGATTAAAAACTTTATAATTTTTTCATTAGAAATTATTATTTCAAATATACCTACAGCATGGGCCGAAAGGGCAGGCCTTAAATAACTGGTGTTATTGGGCCTCATTTTCATTTTTAATTTTGATAGAATCAGAACACCTTCTTTAGGGCCCATAAAATATAGGCCTTAAACCCAACACCTTGTTCCGGAACTAGGGTTTTGGGATCCTTTTAAAAGCGAAATGAGAGAGGAGATCACTTCTCTGCTGAATACCTAGGGCGCGAGCGGGGGGAGAGAAGCCAAGCAAGGTGACGGCTCCGGCGTAGAGAAGCCATGGTGCACGTTTCATTTTACCGCAACTGTAAGTTTCTTTCAGAATTTCTGATCAATGTTGTCATTTTGGTATCTGAAAAATGGAGACTGCTGAGGTTTTAATGATTTAGTGTTTGTCATCTACCTCGCTCGGTCTGATCTAGCTTTATTTCTTTAACTAAACAAACCTGTTTGAACCCTTTTGTATTTAACCTGATTTTATCGATTATTGATTTAGTCTGAGGCAAAAAGAGTTCCCTTTATTCATCTATATATACATATACATATATGTATTCTGGAAAAGGTTATTGTTCACTCATCAATTTATGCTTGCATTCGTAATTAGATGGGAAAACCTTTAAGAAGCCTCGCCGCCCATACGAGAAGGAGCGTTTGGATGCTGAGTTGAAGCTTGTGGGGGAGTATGGACTTCGCTGCAAGAGGGAGCTGTGGAGGGTTCAGTATGCTTTGAGCCGTATTCGTAATAATGCGAGGATGCTTTTGACCCTTGATGAGAAGAACCCTCGTCGGATCTTTGAGGGTGAGGCTCTTCTTCGGAGGATGTTCCGTTATGGGCTTCTGGATGAAAGCCAGAACAAGCTCGATTATGTCTTGGCTTTGACTGTGGAGAACTTCCTTGAGCGTCGCCTACAAACACTTGTCTTCAAATCGGGGATGGCAAAGTCAATTCACCATGCTAGGGTGCTCATCAGGCAGAGGCATATAAGGTTTGCTTTATTTCCCTCTCAAAGCAAAAAATAAAAGTTTGAATACTTAGCCATCTGAATGTGCTATTACCTTGACATTAGTTTAAACCCTAATATGTTATATGATGATAATGGATTTATTAATTGGGGAATATAAACACTTGGGTTCAACCCCAGACATTATATAATGATACATTATTTACTTGATATGAGATTAGTGTTCTATTTGCACCTTTTTCAAAGCTTGCAGTGGAGCTGGGAAGGCAAAGCTATAATCTCTTGCACCAATTGTTCACTTCTCCTAGCTTAGACATTTTACCATCCTTGGTTTGTGGTTTTTTTATATTAATTTTTCACTATGAGAGCATGACCTTTAAATGTTTATGTATGGTGTATTATTGAGTAAATTTTAAGCTGTGTAGCTGTGTCAATTTTATAGAGCAGAATGTACTTCTTGTCCACTGGTTATGCCATAATGGGTACTTTTTGTGATATTTACTTACTGCTATTAGAGATGTCTAGAGATCAAAATCCTCAGTTCCATGCCACCTTTGTTCCTATAATCTTATTTTGTGTTTCTATTACAAATGTTTTTTCAACTACCACACAAGTGATTTTTTTATTCTTTTTCCAAATAGATTATAAAACTTTCATGGAGCAAATTTCTTTGGCAGAAAATCATATATATACTTCAGCATGACAACTGTTGTAGTTACTACACTTGTTGCCTGGCTTCTACTCACCATGCATCATCCCGAACCTGTGTATAAATTCATAGTTAGAAATTGTTCTTGTGCATTGATCCTTCTCAGATTATCAATAATGGGTTTTGTCCCACATCCAGTTTAACTCTGTTCAGAATTGCCATTTTTTATCCACTGTGGGAAAAAGGCACTTTTTTTGGGTATGATAAATTCCATGCCGTTCAAGATTTAGCTCCGCACTGTCTGCATCTTTGAGAAAACAACCTTAAGTCATTGCTAACTTTCTCTGTATGATGACTTAGCTCAGGTTAAATCAGGATACTGAGTTTAATATAATGGATGTGTCTCTTTTCTGGCTTGGCAGGGTTGGAAGGCAGGTTGTGAACATCCCATCTTTCATGGTGAGGGTTGATTCACAGAAGCACATTGATTTTTCACTTACAAGTCCTCTTGGTGGTGGGCGTCCTGGAAGGGTGAAGAGAAAGAACCTCAGGGCTGCTGCTAAGAAGGCATCTGGTGGAGATGGTGACGAAGAGGATGAGGATTAAATTATGGATATATGTCTTCTGCTAGTACTCTTAAATCTTGTGTCAGTTTTTACTAGTTTCTGTAGTCTGGTTAATTTTCTTTCATAAACATCAAGTTTTATACTTTTCCGACATTGAATCATGTTGTTTTGGAACTTTTAGCTGTTCTAAAGTATTGAGTTTTGCTCCGATACCATTTGGCAGTCAATTGTTTTATTCAGTGGCATCCACTGACGCTAATATGTTGCTGCTTCTTAATTTATATCTCTCTCATGTTCAAGACTCTTGATGAATATTCATAGATGTCGTGTGCGGCTTGTTATTGTTGGTGGATATATAATCACAGAACCAGTGGTACCGGAGTTCATTTTTGTGTTCGTATGTGGAAGGCCTTCGTATATCCTGTGTTGGGCATTTACTTGTGATGATCTATTCATGCTCTTGACTCGCTTATCATTTTTAGCCGAAAATAAATTGAAAGAGGACGGGTTGGGTTCATGTTAGTAGCGGATTAATTTAATCTAAACTCGATTCGCTTCGTTGGCTCTTGGATCATAGGAATGTGGAAATTTCTCGCACAAACTAATAAAAGTTACATTTACTTATTTGGCAGGAGCAACACTAAAATAAAATATAATCTAAATTGATATAGTACTAATGAAAAAGAAAATGGAAGTGGTCATATATTATCTCCCTTTGCCACAGCCCACAGCCCGGGTTAATTGACCGAATCTTAAATTGCCAATTTCACAATAAATAAGCTATTTCATTTTGATTATTATTAAATTATAGGTTTTTGAGTAAATTATTATTATATGATTTTAATGTATGCAGAAGCCTTGACCCAGACGCTTGATTTTGAAACCCCATCACAAAAACACGGTTTCGTGAAAAATGGAAGGCCTATTTCATGTTGGCTTTGCCTTGTGGTTTAATAAATAAATAAGCAGAAGGTGGTACGAGTCCTAGACACGCCTGATTTTGACGCCCAAAGAAACAAGAAGCAAGAAGCGATGGAGTCTTTCAAGTTCTTGAAAGGGTATGGCAAAGTAGATGGTGATAATCTTGAAGATCAAGCTCTCCAGCAGCAGCAGGGCAGGGCCAATCATAAGCCCCTTATCGCCAGCATTTCTATTTTCGCCATCCTCTTCCTAACCGTAATCATCGGTTTGATGCTTGGAACTCTGATCACCGACTCAAAAACCGAGTCACCCCGTACCCAAACCCCATCCAATTCCTGGGCCAACTCGGTCGAGTCCATCAAAACGGTTTGCAACGTGACTCGGTTTCCCGCGTCCTGTGTCTCAACCTTATCCTCTTCACTCAACCTCAACAGCCCCGACGACCCAGAAGCCATTTTCAAGCTCTCTCTTCAGGTCTCCGTCACCGAACTCTCCAAGCTCTCATCTTTCTTCAAAACCCTGGCTTCAACCTCAAACGGATCTGCTCTGGCAGATTGCAAGGATCAGATAGATGACGCGCTGAGTCGACTCAATGACTCGGTGTCGGCAATGGAAGTGGGTGAGGAAGCGTTGACGGATGCGAAGATCAACGACATCCAGACATGGATCAGCGCCGCCGTAACTGACCAGGATAGTTGCCTGGATGGATTGGAGGAGATGGAGTCAAATGCTATTGGGGAGGTGAAGACCAAGATGCAGAATTGCAGGGAGTACAGCAGTAACAGCTTAGCCATCATCGCAAATATTCGTACCTTGTTACACCAGTTTCATATGTCGCTCCATTGAAATCTCCAATTAATTTCCCTTTTTCTTAAAAAAGATATGAGCGATTGTATTGTATATACTATGTATTACATTCTTCCCTGTTTTCTCGTCTTAGATATTTGTGATTCCTTTCACGCGATCTTAATTGTAATGATACTTAAAATCTAGAGGCAGTTTCCTCCTGAATAATGAAAAAAGTAGTAGTTGATTTTCTTCTGCTACTTTACCTCTAATGTTTGGGACATTCTCTATCAAGTAAATATATTTTTAGCAAAAAAATTTAGTTTTATTCTGTCAATGGAAAATGTGTTGGTAAGTTGGTAGTAATGGGCAGCTAATATGTTGGACTTCAATTCATTAATGATGATAAAATATTTTGCCTCAGAATCTCTGCATTGTGTCCTACGCAATCTACGTAAAATTCAATTAATTTCTTCTTAGTTTTATTCAAAGTTAGACTACAAAATAAAGATACTCCATCTTCTCTTATAAAACTCTTCCATCTACTCTCTATAAAAAAAAAAAAGGAAAAACCAATCATCTGTAAATTTACAAGAAAATCCGACCTTAAAATTCCAAAATGTCTATGAACTTGAGAGTATCATTTTATTGTTGAGAAAGCAACAAATAAATATTGTTATAAAATTTGTTGGACAACAGGATAAAGATCTCTCCCTCATCGTAAACATGCTTGCGTGCACACACAAACTAAAAAAGTCAACCCTTTTGATCCATTAAAATAGGATAAAGATCAGCATAATCTGTAATGCATTATGCATGACAATTTTATTATCAATAGCTAGGCTAGATTTTATTTGTTGGGAAAATATGGTTTGTGGGTGTTGGGCTTAAAAATAAGCTTGGCCTTGAAAAGAGCCTTTCTGTGTCTCCCACGAGGCAACCACACCAGTGCACCATGACAAAATTAATCCATTTCAGAAGTAAATATTAAAATTTGACATTCATATACCTTAATTTGGCTAATCTCTGAGCGTTTTCTTTCTTGTTTGTTTATTTTTTTTCGTATATCTTATTTAAACTTTTTGCACATTCGCAGAGCATATTGACTTTTTCGTTCGTCTTAACTCTTAACTAAAGTAGTTTAAAACTTTGTTTCTGCAAGCTTAGATTTTGGCATTATAATACTTGACCACATCATATTTGGATATAGTCAATTAGTCATAGACCTTATAAAAATGAGTTCGAATCGTGTTTTATATTAATTACTAGTATTAACCACAACTTGTAGCTATAATAAACTCTCCGGAAGATTAATGAAGACTTAGATTATAGTCTGCTTTATGATACGAACCTTAATTAGTGCCATGAGGAAAAAAAAAAAAAAAACCCAACATGCAGAGGTTTATCGGATAGAATTCGGTTTTAGTCTTGGCTTTCTAATCAACTTGTCCTTTCGATGTTCATTGTGTTTGATGGTTATCTTTTATTTTTAGTGTAAAAAACGCTGTTGCATACCAAAATATTTGGTGAATGAGGCATCAGAAAAAGTCAACAAACGCCACTTCATGGAGTCTTGTGGAGCTTAATTAATAGTCCCTATCTTATTCAGTATATTCTAATATTGATTTGTTCAATTGATATAAGTTCTTTATTTTTTTTAAAAAAAAAGAAAACAATATAACATATTTAATGTTACTTACTAGATATAAAGGGTTAACATATCTAAGAGAGAATTCATTAGCCAATAAACCTTAAATAGGCCTAAACAAGTAGAAGAAACTTGACTGAGGATTAAAAGAGATTTCCCATGCCACTTGGGTTTAGCCAATTAAGTGATAATTAAGAGGAACTAATAAAATAGAAGTCTTAAGTTCAATTCTCTATTTAGAGAAAGTAATAAACTAAAAGAGATTCCCCATTAGTAACCGCATGTTATGTATCTCATTTCACGCATGGGAGCGAAAACATAGCAGTTTGATTGGTCACCCAATGATAGTTCAAAGAAAATATAGTAGACATTACCTCTAACAACAAAAGGGAGAAAAAGCAAGAGGGTAAGGTGATGGGTAGTAGGGCCAGGGAGCAAGGAAAAAGACAAGATTTGTTATTGTTGCAAAAATCTTCTAAGAGTCTCTTCGTCAATATCACTGATATCCGCAGAATCCATTAACCCTGAAAGCCTTTCACTAAGGTCTTCTACCTCTTTCTGTAGCCTCATGATGTGACTACATGTTTCGTTCAAAATCTTCGACACTGATACCTGCACACCAACCACACACAAAACTTCGTTTTATATATGATCAAACATAGTCTTAAAATTCCGTCAAATGCAATTATAGTATATATATATATATATACCGAAGCAGAGCATGCAGAAAAATAATGTTTTTGTTTTAAACTCTTAATTAGAAAAACCATACCCTTGAATTGGTTCTTTGGTTCAGTTGTGGCAGTAATGCTTGTAACTTTGAGACAAGATCATTAATCTCATTCTCTGTGAATTTTGAAGATCTGGATCTTCTTCCGCTAGACATGACTCAAGGGTTTTACCTTCAATTTGAAGTTTGAACTATCTCTTTTGCTTTGCTTTTCCAGTGTGTTGTGGGATCGAAGTTGCACTGAAGAGGGGACTAACAAGCAGTTTAAATAGAGGTTGGGGGGAGACACTGTTTGCTACTAAAGTTTCTTGAAGAGACTAATTAGTTAGAATAAGACAAGTTGCTGACAAACATTGATGATTTGATTTGTTTTAATCAGGGCCCCTTTGTCACCCAATTTGTGCAGTACATGACCCACAACTACTGTTGTTTGGGGATCCCTTGGATAATAAATCAATACCTTATAATATAACTCCATTCTCGACACAGATATTGTGTTTTTAATTGCTTGCCTAATATTCCTTCAAAGAAGTGTTGTCCGTTGGTTCACTCTTCACAGTTCCGTAATATGATGCTTTTGTTGGTTGAGAAATCAAAATCTAAGCCAATCTAGAGGGTAACACATTGGAGACTCAAGAATCAAGATGATTATTGAAGAATGATTAAAGAATTTATGGCCCACGTTTGCAGCGTTAAATACTGGACCGATAATAACCTTTCCATCTTTAGCTTAAAAAACTTGATTAGTTTTCACTTTATTCGAAATTTTTTTAGTCACTAAGCTTAGCTAGTTAGCATTGGTGGTTCTTAATTATTGATAAGCGAGAACTAGTACAAAAAATATAGCAATCCCTTGTCAATTTAAGACAGAAGCTTGGTTATATTGGTTACAACTTAAATTCAAACACAAAATTTACTAATTATGAAAATAATTTAAGTATTATTTAGCCACAATCTATTTGGTATTGTTAGGATTATACTAATACACTACCAATAAACTTATTTTTTTTTCTAAGTTCTTGAGTCCCTAAGCTCAAAGGTTGATGTGACGAACCATGCGCAACAAGATGAACGACTAAACCACACAGAAACATGACTTGAGAAGGCGACAACCGGAAAAAAGAGTGGCTACTGTCTACTACTACTACTACTTCTGGTGACCGTGTCTGCTACTGGCTGAGGCTGAGACAAAACCAATAATTGGAGGTTTGGCATTATTTACCAAACCTCTAATTTGGCCTAACTTTGCGGTATCATAATGAGGACGCAGCTATATAGATACCACGTGGCCTTTCAAGATTTGCCTAGCAGCAGGGACTAGGCGTGTCTAGTACTGCCCTCTGAATCTGATCGATGTGGACACACTCTAACAAAAATTCATGGGCTTTCCACACTCCACTTCCTCCTTCCCGGTAATTCAGTACATAATTCACGTCAAAATCTTCACTTCAAAGGTAATGGGCCTAATGGCAAAGATTTTGTTGGATTAATCTGGAACTAGCTGCCTAAATCCTATCATAAATAAAACTTGTTGGACCCATTTTTTTTTTTTAAGCAACTGCAAACTGTTTCTTTTCGTATGTGGATCGTGGCAAACTTGAAGATGGTATTTTTTTTGAGAGTAAAATTTTATTTTTAGTCATTAAAAAATATAATTATTAATAAATTTGTCTTCTAAAAATTTTTGGTGACAAATTAGTCTTTAAATTATTTTTTTGTCGGACAAATTAATTCTTAAATGTCACTAATAGGATTCTACCGAAAGATTAATTTATTCGACGAAATAATAATTTAATGACTAATTTATAAAAAAATATTTTAAAGATAATTTATCAATAATTATATTTTTTAAAAACTAAAAAATAATTTTACTCTTTTTATAAAGCGAAAGTCAATCTGTAACTGGAAGCTTCTGCTTTCACTTCTTCACATGGTACTACTACTGATGCTAGAACTGTCCAATCAAATGGGGTCTTCAAGAGATCAATTATCAAGTTTGTGAGGGACCTAGGCTCTCTTCTATTCTTCACGTTGCTCCTCTAAACAAGTTGGATGGTGAAGCAATATTATGCAGTCCTGACTCTAGACCTAATGCTAGTGCTCTTACAAAACATATATCTATCTAATGAAACACTATGGTCTATGGGGCAGGAGGCAGGCACCACATACCCTTATAGCCCTCTGCTACAACTGCTAATATCGTGTAGGGAACAGAGGATCTTGGTATGATTCTAGCTTTTGTCAGCTAAGGTGCTAAAAGATTGATCTAGCCTTTTCGAAGCACGCTTACGCAATCTGTTATTGCTGTTTCTTCTGGTCCACTTGCCTTCAAATGAATCAATTTGGGAAACGACATAATGCCTCTACACTGTACATCAGTGAAAAGCAAGAGAACGTAGTGCATGGATACAAATTGGGTGGCTTATATCTTACACCATTTTGACGGTGATATAGTTACATCTAAGTGATTTTAGTATTGTATTGATTTTAATTTGTATCATATTAGCATAATTTAAATATTATTAGCTTGACTTTTTTTTTTGTATAATCAAACACTAATTTAATAAAATTTAAATTTATACTAACTATATTAGTATGATACAGTGAAAAGAAAAAAACACGTAATATGACTTGTCTCAATATCAAAATTATGTAGGAGAGCAAGCACCTGAAAATAATAGTAGTGAGTGCAACTTCCAAAAAGAGAGCAAGGGAGTATTTAATCATAAGGTGAGCTAGGCACAAGGTCTGCTTTTTCTTTTGCCTTTTTGCCTTTTTTCCTCTTTCGGCCATAAGGTGAGCTCGCTCTGTTTCATCAAAGTTGGGGCTGCCCAATTGTTAATAGGCAATGGTAAAGTCTCAGCTCGCAGAGTCGGTGCCCACTGAATATCAGTTTTTTTCTTTTTTTGGCTGGTGCCTTTCTCTGGAATCATCAAACTCTCTGTAAAGAAACACAACAGTCGTTTGCATAACAAGCACATGCAAGATGCAACCGACAGAAGCCTCTTACAAAGTGAGTGGCTATTGGGTATTTGTTTCGTTACCGAAAAGTCAAATCTGGGAAAGACAATTACAGAGAAGGGAGTATTCTAGCTTCATGTTCATAACCCAGAAAGTGAAAAACCACTATTCTTCTTCTTCTTCTACCAAAGGTAAAGGCTATGGTACCACTTCCACATGGATGCGCACCGGTGCCAATATCGGATGGCGCAATGTATGCCATTTATTATAACTCTATAATATAAACTGCATAATTAATAGCGTTTGAATTTGAGAGAATTCATTTTAGAGAGACCAGATAAACTTCAAATTTGTTTGTAGGCGTGATAGCCCTCAACTCTATCAAATGGTTCCCTTACTAACAGATGAAAAATGGTACAAATATTTCCTATATTCAACATCAACCATGTAGCCTATAGAAATACCTTGACAGAATATGGAATGAGATACATGTGCATAGACAAAACTCTCATTCGTCTAGTAGGCCAACTCTTTTAAGCTGTGTTGAACAAAATCTTTTCATTCCAAATGCCATAAAAATAAATGATAGTTATATGAATTGGCGGAATAGTTTTCCTTAATGTACATTTACATTATACAGTGTTATTAACATCCAAACGTAGTGCATATCAATCTTGCCTCATATTTGAGGTAAAATTATCCTTAACGCAACGACTGAATATTCTGAAGGGAAACAAGTATTATTGCGAATTTCCAAAATAAATTGAGTCGGTTCAGCGGGTCCACAGCCATGTACACCACGAAACTCTCCCTCTAAGCATTCATCATTCCCGTCCTTATGCCCACTCTACTGTGCATGCACTGAATAAAGCCAAATGCAAGGGCTTTATACCAAAAACTTCAACTTATGAACACTCTGCTCTTCACGATCTTCTCTGCCTCAGCTACTCTCAAATGCCTAATCCCATTCTCCTTCAACCACCCGTCGCCCCCTGACAAACATTCTTGCACTTTGTTTTCACCGATTTTCAGCAACTTAAGACCTTCACTTACTTTCGGGAAGAAACCTTCTGGCCTCAAACACCATGCCCCAAATACCCCAAATAAAACATCCAAGTCACGACCAAACCTTTCAACACCACCATTATGAAATTTGACATTGCTTATGAGAATACCCAAAAAAATTAATCGATCAATCCCTGCTGCCAAACTTCTCCAGACCCCAACAAAATCCCTACTATTCAAATGTACTTCCACTACTGACATTTTAGCTTGCAGATAATCGAGAGCCTCAATTAGAGTCTTAGAGACAGTCCAGCCTTCTTCACCCTTCTCCTGCCACTGCCTCCTGTTCTTCACATAATCTCGAGAACGAGCATCAAATCCTCTCAAGATAACTAGAGATATCTTTTCAACCCACTCTATTCTGAACTCCTCAAACTTTCTGATCTCCTCATCAAAGATACCCCTCCTGGGACTCTCAGAAAACCCTCCACTATTTATATTTGTATTAATTGACAATTCCACTTTATCATCCAGATCCATCCCCATCTCAAGGAAAAAAACATCCTCGGACCATTCCTTTAAAACGGATTCAAAGTAATGAGCAGCATTGATGGAGATTACAACTTTAATTAAGGCATCATCATCAGTTAAGGCAGTTAATCCTTCAGCCTCTTGGCAGCGGACAAGTATGCAATCAAAAAATTTCCTTATAATAGGCACACCTACTAATCTGAGAAATCTTGACCTCAAAGTAACACTAGGCAATGATCGACAACGATCAATTACAGATGCTAGATGCCGAAGAAAGGCACTGGAAACCAGAGGAGGCTTGTGATCATCAGGACATGATGAAAGAGCTACGACTTCAACCTTCTTTCTCCAATTCTTCTCATCATCTGTGTTAGGTTTCAACTTATCTAGAGCATCGTTGAGCTCTATTTCTGCCCATAAATCAAGCCAGTCTGGTCGATCACAAAAAACAGATAGAGAAGAAATTTTCTGCAGGATCCCATCCTCCTCAAAGGAAAGCAATATTCCAGAATGCTCTACCAGAGACTTGATCTTTTTGTCAAAAGATATCATCAAGTCAATAAGATGCAGCCATGATATTCTAGCAGGTGACTGAACACCTGTAACACTCTCCTCATCCAGTTGGCTAATGAAAACAGGGAATATTTCTTTTGCAAAGTATGTTGATAATGAGGTTACCATTGCTGAGATCCATTCTTCTCTGCAACTATACCCAACTAGCTTTGCTTTGTCAACCAATGGCTGCAACAATTCATCTGTTGAGTCAACATAATCTCTTGTGATCTTATACACAAGAGTAAAAATAAATTCTGGCTTGTCAACCCATTTTGAGAAATGCCGTTGGGATGCCAATGATATGGGGTTCACAAGCTCTTCAATTGCCCAAAGTGGTTGGTGCAGAGCTACTTCCCTATCATGGCCCTTGAGTTGCCTAGTTTTCCTTTGTCTTTGCAACTCCTGTAGGTTGCACAGGGCAAGAAAGTTTTCAGAATACTCAAGTTTGAGATCTGCTTGCATACTCGATAGAGGATTCAAGACTTGATTTGCATTCCTAGCATCAGAATTCAAAGCAGAAAGAGGTGGGGGCCATCCAAGGGAAGCAAGAAGGGCGCGATGATCAGCAATTGCATGAGGTCTTAAAATGGCCAGAGCTCGATCTACTCTATGATCAACTGCTGATACCAGATGCTTCCACTGAGGGTGTCTCCTTGTAATTGAAGTTAATATTTCTTCTGTCATTTTAAGCGTTCTAATAGCAAGCATACGCATTTCCTGCAATAGTTGAGGATATATTAAGGAATATAGCGTGTATGACTTGCAAATTGCAATATCATCTGGTTCTGATTAAGAAAGGAGGCTCACTTCTGAATTCTGCGTAGAAGAATGCTTCCTTAGGTTTTTGTTCATAGTATATGATACAGCATCTTCAATATCGCCAACTAAAGTATCAAGTTTTAGAGCTGTTTCTGAAAGACATAGAAAGAAGTTTAAGAAACCAATGAAACTGATGAAACGTAGTATGAAAGAAATCAACCAATGACTATCTTAAGAACACAACCTGCCCGATAATAGGGGAGAATGGGAACTGAAAGAAGTCCAACCAACTCATTTTTTAGAGCAAATTGGTTAAAAAATTATTACATGAAAGAGACTATCTTTTACAACTTAGGAAGAAAGCAGATATCAACTTCGGTGAGGATAATCCCAACTCATAAAGATAGTGCTTGTGAGAGCCATAAATGATAAAAAGTCCTTCTTGATGAAGTCGTTCCAAAATGGGCTTTGAAAAGGCATTTAACATCAACAAAATTATTTAACTAGTTTATGTAACCATCATCCTTTTAGGCTTTTCTGACTTGCCACCTTCATGCAGTGACTGGATAAATGCTTATATTTTCCCAATATGAGTTTATACGTCATAAAACTAATCATGTTCTTATTGGGAGGTACAAATAGGCAGCTCAGAACCCTGGTTCTCTATTCCAACTATGCTCTTACAAGGGAATGCAGTATCATTGGAGACATAGTTTATTGCTGCAAACTAATTGCTAAGGTCCATGAAGCATGTGTTGATCCTTTAACTTTTAATTCCACCATTTTGCCCCTATCTGATGTCCAACCATTTCCACTGCTTTAGCACCATAGAAGATCAAGAAGGCCACATCACAAGCCCTATGCTGCCAATCCAGCATCAGTTCCTTATCTCCCTGCCTTGGCCCTCTTTCTGAAGTAACCACAACCATCATCCATGACCACCAGAATCTATGAAAAAACTAAGCCCAAGAGGTCACTTTCACTTCATCAACACAGGTGACTCCTCTAAATCATTTTCCAATAAAAAATTTATCACAAAACTCAGTGATTGCCTTAATAATCATAAGGAAGCGGAGGGAATGAAGAAATTAAAGAATAAGAATGAACCTAAATGAAGATAATATTACCAAAAGAGAACACAATATTCAACTTCTTATGTACCATTTACAAAAGAACAACTCATACCAGAACGATGAAAATGTAAAGAACTATTTTGAAGTTAGTTAGTTTTAACAGATTACAGTGTCCTATAAGTAAAGATGGCAACATATCAGTTAACCAAGAGAAGATAAAATTGAAATCTTACATAACGCACATTATTATATTAACGGGTATTTTTATAAATATATCACTATTCAATAATAATAGTATGTTGTATTTTCCCATGACGATCAAGATACTAGTTCCATTTGTATACTTCAAAACAAGCTGAAGAGCACTCACCTGCATAGACACGAACAGTCTCCAACTTCGCCACTTCTTTTGCCAAAGCCGGAAGTTCCTCTCTGAAAATCTTCCCTGCCTTGCCATTCTTCTCTCCACTTGCTCCGTCTTCATTCAATACCAACAAATTCTCAAATTCTAACACCAAAAAAGCAATAGACACAGAAATGTAGAGGGTAGGAGAGAAGCTAATCGAACCTGAGATAGTGCTTGACGAGCAAGTGGACGATCCAAGATCATTCAATTTGGCATTGGCATCGTTGAAGAGGCCATGGATTTGGCCTGAGAACGAAGCATAAGATACAAGTCCCGCTCCGAGGCTCCGATTCAATTCGACTAAAGCTTGATCTAAATCAAAGCACTGGGTTTGCAGGTCCGAAACCAAACTCGGAGCTTCGGCGACACTATCTTTGGTGCGAAATTTGTCATTGAGAAAAGAAAGTGCTGAGGGCGAGAGGTCAGATGCTGGAGGAAGGGTTTGGACAGAATCCATGTTTTCAAGCCATGAGAGTTGGGGAAGGGAAGGGTAGGAAGCAGGAAATTTGAATGAAGCGCGAGGGTGTTTTAGGGTTTTGAAAAGATGTGCGAGGCCGAAGACTCGAAGCTGCTTTGCTTCCGTAATAAGGTTCTCGGATTCAGAGTCTCCGTACAGTCTAAGGATGATTGATTCGAATCTGAGCGTGTTTCGGGTCAGCCCGGACCCTGATCACATTGGAATAGATCCAATCGCTAGTGTTTGGACTTTAGGATTTGCTTCCTTCTGTTTGGATCAGTACAATAAGGATTCATTTATATGCAATTTAGAGGATCAATTTTTATTTTTTTTAAGAAAAAAACACATTAAACATATGTTTTTAAATTTTTTGCTTTGAGAATTCTGGCATTTGAACGGATATTATAAACCCAAAAACATTGTTAACATATAAAAAAACAATAATTATAATGCTCTTGTTTGAAATCTTTCGCTAAATGGAGGAATCGTAAGCCCTTCTTAACTCTTTGTTTTCTTCATTAATATTGAAGAAAAGCTCAAAGCTAATGCCTTTCTTCTCCTGCTATCCTTTTCTTTGGTATATCAACATGGTCTAGGACTTGGTGCACCCAAGCATCTATTTCCTCTTCTCTTTCGAGCTCTCAAATGTAACATAGAGGATACTAAACTTATAAGTATTCTTCTTCTGCCGCATTTTTTTCCCCTAGTTGGTTAAGTTACACAAGAAGACAGCTGGTCCACAAGCAGAAAGAAAGAGATGGGGAAGAAGCCAAAAGAAAGAAAAACAAATAAGCATGACTGCATGAGATAAAAAGTCTCACGAGACCAAAAAGAAATTTAAAAAAAAAAAAAAAAAGTCTCAATTGTTAGTGGTGTTTTAGTGGGACAATTGATATATATTGGGATTTTTCTTTTTACTCTGGAGGATATCAAGTCATATCAACAAGAATTTGAATGCTAGGTAAGTGAGATTTTCATGTGAATATGCATACGAACCCCCAAAGTGCAATGGGATTATTTTTCCTCTTCTTTTTTTTCTTTTTCCTGATCGTATTTCGATTGAAAATCTGAAATGGAGAACATCCCAGGAAAGTAGAAAGTACAGATGCAAGTACAGTGAAAAAGTTGAGTTAGAGTTAGAGGTGCAGAGGGCAGCGTTAAAAAGGATGGATGATATGAAGCACCCACCCACGTGAGCGCTATAACTGTTTTTTTTTTTTTTTTTTTNTTTTTTTTTTTTTTTTTTTTTTCTCATGGGTCCGTGCACATGTAGGTGGGTCACTCATCACGATCTGTTTCTCATTGTTGTTTGTACATTTTGTACTTTCCATGCTGTCTCCAACAAAGATTCATTCATTATCTTGCAAATAACTGAACCATCTGCACCCTAAGCTGAGCTATTAGGACCACTCCCCCCCCCCCCACAAAAAAAAAAATATGGCTCAATGACGCCAGTAATCATCCTTCAAGAATAAACCAGGATTGTTAAATAAGAGAAAGAGCTAAGTCCCATCAGATAAATATCAAATGAGCATTAGATAAGAAATTCTGCATATTCTGAGAAAACGAGATCTTTAACAATTAGCAGCAACTTCTGATAAATTGCTTGAAACTTTTTTAAGGACCACAACTCGTGGATCCGGTGAAGAAGAACAGGTCCTTTTTCAACAAGAAAAGAAAATCTGCATTATGCTTGCGTTATAATTAGCTCTTATATGCATACAAGAGTCATATATAATACAGAAATGGCTACTGTCACTGATACGCATATTTCCACCATAATGAGGACCGAGGAGAAAGATCAACCTACAAGAATCAACAAACATGTATAATACAAAGACACTATCCACATCTCATATACCCAAACTAAAAAGATTGCTTTAACTTCGTCTTCTTGTAAACCCAAACTCAGTCCATTTTCCCAGTCAGAATTGCCAACTTCCATAAGGTTGTGCAACTGCCACAAGAGAATATGTGGCCAAGAAATTTACATAGCCATCAGTGAGAAATTGTTGGAGTGTTGAGTAACTAACAGCACACCCACTAAAACAAACTCCATGCATCTCAAGCACTACTCCATGCTAAGCTTTACAGAAGTGCTTGACTCACCCAGCCCAACCAATGGATTCCATGATGTACCTGGTTGATGCGAACAGATATATGGTATCAACCTGTTTGTTAATTTCAATTCACAGGCATTGTTTTAAGTCTAAATCCAAGAGAAAAACCTATAATTTGCTTGCATGGATTGCTAACAGTATTTTGTGTCTCCTTATGCCCTCAAACCAGCAAGTTTACCATATAAAAGATTGAAACTTAATTCTATCAACTCATACACAATTGGAAAACATCAATAAATTCCAAAGTTGATCAATAGATAACATAGAAGAAATATGCATTGATATATACAAATTGGTAGAACTAGATAAACTATTTCAATTCTCATTCCAAATCATGGACCTTTTTCTGTGTTTACATCTTTTAAAGAAAATAATTCCTTGAACAGCTCTCATCTTGATTATTGGTTATAAAATCAAAGTTGAAGGAATCCAATCCTCATATATCTTAATTCCCGCAAACCAACAAGTATACAACTAAAAAGAAATAAAACTGGACGCTGTCCATATAAACACAATGAAAATCATACAATAAATACCAAAAAATAGATAACAAAGAAGGAAGCCATGCACCCATGATATTTTAAAAAGTAATTAAAGTAATAAACTATGAAAATTTTCACCAAATCATAATCAATGTTATCAAGTGCATTATGTAGGAAGAGTCTAGTCACTGATACTACATCACACAATTCCATAAATAATATTTATGCAGCCATCAAGTTTTAATAGGACCTCAACAAATATATATGGCCAATTTGACATTTAGATCTGTATCAATAACTGAATAAAAATAATTATCACTATGATAATATTGGCTCCACAAGATTACTTGCTGTAAATGTAGGCAAACAATGGGTTTGGGAAGAAAACAGACGTAATTATGCTACAAAAAGTAAGGAAATCAGTATATGATAATGTCAAGCAAGAGCAACATGCCAACACTCAATCTCATAATAGTTCAAACACCTGCCACACCACCCCCCCCAAAAAAAAAAATAAAAAAAGGATTTCTGTTTTGGAGGGGGCGGGAGATTTGTAGGCCCTTTATAATTAGATGAACTTCAGTGATTATATCAGAGAATAAGCTAGGGAAATAAGAGAAATACATCATTTTCCATTCACATACTAATATGATTTCCTTTCTTCATGCTTCTCATATCTAGTATATCTGCCAAAGTTTCTTATTTAAGCTCACATATAATTCCCTTTCTTCGTGCTTGTCATATTTACTATATCTGCCCAATGTTTTTAACTAAGCTGACATCTTCGCTTCTAAATAAAACCACATACTCTTAATACAATATAGATGTGGAAATTATATGATTTATCTCCACACACAAAAGAGAAACGAAGAAAACAAAAATGTGGGTACACATTTACTCTTCAAAGTCTCAAAACATACATCTTAACAAAAAAGAAAAAGGTGTTTCCACACAATTTGCACATTAAATTACAAGCTTTTGTGCACTTATGATTTTGGCTTTGCTTCATACTGGTAAGAGGTAAAATGTTGAACCAAATAGAGAAAATTCTAATCACTGGCCCCATTATGGTTGATTAGACTGAAGTCATTTCCTATCATAGATTTACCAAGTTTTGCCAGAAATGAAAAACTTCCATTGGAATAAAGAAAAAGATGGCTATTGGATGATGCAATTAAACATTCTGTATAGAAATACCAATGAACTACTAAAAGAAAAATATAAAGACAAGGTGAAAAAAGTTGCTCCTGCTTTCCTTTCAATCTTATTGTTTTGGACATGGGAAGGAGCGGGCTAAGCTGTGAGGGCATAGGCAGTGCCAAAGGGTTTGGGAAGATTGGAATAAGATTTAACATTCTTTATAAAGGGAGGAAAGAGAAAGTAAGACCAATTACAATTTTGCATTGCTTCAATTAAACTTATGAAAATGCTCATCGCAACCCAACATGTACCAGGAGCTCACATTATTCACCTATGCCTACATGATGCCAACATTTGAAAAGCTCTCATGGTAATTGAAAGGAAAGGACTCAAAGCAACTACAGAGCGGGGGGGCAAAAAAAGAGATATCTGAACCTTCTAAAACTGTATCTATGACTCTGAATAGGACCTGAAATTTCCCCAAGAAAGAGGGCAGAGATTACCCATGAGCCGGAATCCATCTCCTTGAAAAGTAAAGATTATTATCCATTGAGAAGAAATCCATAAAGCACTATTTACCAAAACCAAACACCTCAGCATCCCATCACTGCGCAATTATACACAAAATTCCCTCTTCGCTTCCTGGCAAGCAGGTTCCACTCTGCTGCACCTTCATTTGGGACCCAAGCATTGACCTCAAGCCCCCCTCCATCCAAACCCCTGGGGCCACCAATAACAATTAGCCAATCTCCACAGGCCCGAAAGGCAACTCCCCAGCCATTCATTGAGGTTGCCCTCTCAGGCATTCTTCCAATTATGGCCCATGAGTTCTGGACTTTATCATATCTCTTTAACTCCGACTGTACAAAATCTGCAGCATACAGCACATCATTTACAACTGCAATGAGAGGAGGTGCCTCAGCAGTAGCTGGTGCCTCATTCACCCCAGCCTCCACATTACGTGCAGGGAACATGTTGGGTATCTCACGCCATCTTCCTGTCTGGAGATCAAACTCCTCCCCACATGTGAGTTGCATAGAGTTGTCAACTCCAATCCCGCCAATGACATAAAATTTCCCATCCATAAATACACCGGAACACATTTTCCTTGGTGTATTCATGCTTGGTAGAGTCGTCCACGTTCCAGTTTCTGAATTGTAAAGCTCAGCTGAGCTTAAGATGTTGCCACTTGGATGACAACCACCAGCTACTATAGCTATTGCTCCAAGGCTGGCAGAAGCGAACAAGCATCTGGGAGTATTCATTTGCATGCCAGATGACCATGTGTGAGTTAAAATGCTATATCGGTAAATGATTGGAGACATTTCCATTCCAAAAACAAGAAGCTCTGTACCAACGGCCAATGACTCCTTATCTGAACACATAAAGCATTCATTAGAAGTCATTTGAGGCAAGCACATCCATCGACCGCTGTATGGATCATATGCTTCCCATTCAAGGAGATTACAAGAGAAGTAAACCCAATGTTCTACTATACCCATCATCCGCCTGAGCTTATACAGCTCTCCAGTCCGAATGATATCTCGAAAGCTGCTATTCAATGCAGCAATCGAGCCATAATCAGACCTTGAGCACCGAAGGAGACAGTTAATTGAGATGTCCCGACCAAGCTGGATAATAAGTGAACTAGAATCAGACTGATCCCCCGCATGATTTTGGTCATTGGTTTGGCTCTGGGAAAGGGAAAGATCATGGACATTGATCTGTGAACTCCCTTCCCCAGCAGCATCTGAAAGTTTGCACGACTTCACTAAAACAACTCGTTCCTCATCATCTTCCAGATGGCGCCTTTTGTTTGAGAGCTCCATCACACGATGAGTGTTGTAAATCCACTTGCTCTCCTCTTCAACCGAGCTTGGTAAGTCCCTTGAAACGAGATAGGATGGACCCTCCAACATGTCTGACTGCAAAGAAAAGCCTCGTTTCTTACACATTAAAACAAAAATGAAACATCAATTAGTCAGTAGCATAATAGGGATATCACTCAGCTATATCAATCACACAAACATATACGAGAAAAGAAACAATGCCAGTTTTAAGCTAAACTGTAAACAAAACATGCAAATGCCATATCAACAAGAAAATCCAGAAAATAAAACATCTGAACAATTCTCTCAGCAGGAGATTTTCAATTTATGTCGGGAGAAAAATGCATGCAGATAAATGTCTGCGTCCTCTCAGTCAGTCAGAATTTGGCAAAAAAAAATTAGCGCATGCAGAAAAAGATGAGAAACACGACTATGAGCATCGAAGTGGTGATACCAGGAATGATAACCAGAATTAAATTTTTTAAAAGAGTGATATATAGCCCTAAAAAATGAAAACTTCCGAAATCAGATCTCAGGAAATGGCCCAACAAAGAATCTATGAATAAGAAATGGGAATTTTGAGAATTAATCATCGAATAAACTTTAACCAAAATGATAGCATGCATAACCAAATCCAAATAGCGCAGTCATTCTTAAGCCTCCAAAAATTTTACAAAAAGAGATCATTTATAAATAGCATTGGTAGCAATCACATATATCTTCTCCCCCTTTTTCTCTCCTGAGATTGAAAAAAGGTTAGCCGCGAAAGAAAAGCTCAAAAAGATAAATCATCAATTAAACCGGGAAAAAAAAATGAGAGAGGCTTAGGAGAAAAGCTTACGAAATTAGAGAAAGAACTAAGAAGGCGCAACTGGGTTTCTCCCACTTGCTTCAGCTTCTGATTCCCTCTGCAAATCACTTGCAGAGCCAATATTCGCTGTTCTCAGTGAGAGAGTATTGGCTTCAATAGTAGATTATTTATAATGAAATTTTTTAAAGAAAAGGAAGGAGAGAGAGTGGGGTCCACTATGGGTAGAGTCGCCGTTTGGGATTGCGGCCAAGGGAACCGAAACCGCTAACGGCCGTTTCTGCACGTGTTACAAACTTATTCTTGTATAGCTGTTCCTCTGTTTTTATCTGCTTCTTTTTTTAAAAAAAATTTCCCCCCCTTAATAAGAGTTTATTTAATCTTTAAACTATTTTTATCTTTACTTTTCCCCCTTACTTCTTTTGTTATTTCTTCTGTTTTACCACCCGTTTTCAAGACTAAAATTAAAAACATTATTATTATAATTAAAGGAGAAGAGGTTATCCTATGTTTATAGATATGCTTGCTTTCTAATTTAACACAAGCATAGTTTTAATTAGTAGTATCAAATAAATAAGAAAGTTGAAAGTCAAATTAAAGAATTTTGGAAGTACTAAAATATAAGTTCGTTATTTTCGTTATAAGTTATTGCATATGTTGATTAGGGTTTTTGATAGATAAATGTTCATTTCGTTAAATCCAAAAATAGCTCATGTAAACTACGTCCCATTTAGTTAAGCATGGACATAGATTTAGGTTTTTAATACATGAATGTCTATTTCGTTAAATTCAAAAATAAGTCATACAAATTACGTCAGGTTTAGTCATGCATAGGCATCATTTTAGGTTTTCAATTCATAAATGTCTGTTTCGATAAATTCTAAAATCTTCTATGTCTAAAGCATCTCATGTTTAGTTAAACATAGATTTTCCGTACAACGGTCGCAACAATTGCAATCATTAGTTGTATTGAATTACCTTTTTTTTTTTTTTAATAAATCACTAATTTTACAAAATTTGTGGAAGCCTATAATTAAAATATAAATAGATGGATACTAAATATTTTTTTTTTTGTTTTTCATTTTATCAATCAAAATATACAAATAAAAAGCATCCTGTAATTAACTTTTATCTCAAAAATGTTAATATCAACATATATATCTCATTTTTCTGAACAAAGTATATGTTTACATATGCAGCCTTCAGGTTAAAGAAAAAAAAATTCATGTTTTTCTCATAGTCGCTTATTTTTCAAATGGCCTCAGTATAAGATTATAAGAACTGATTCTTTGAGTCAATTATATATATCATACAGGAGAAATTATAAAGTTAATGAAATAAAAAGATGGTGTAAAAAAGGAATAAAAAAAAAACACGAGATGAATTAAAATTGATCCCTTGCTAATGCAATAATTAAATATTGACCTCCTTATTAATTTTACTCCTTGAAATTTAAGGACAAGCGGTTTAATTTGTCTACATATATTAATGAAAATTTGCCTTTAAATTTTGGAGGTTGGGGTATTGTCCTCATATAATTAAGGTGGTTCCCCTATTAAATGTTTAGGCTTCAAAAAATGAATCCCCTATTAAATATTAAGCAATATTGTCCCTTGCAACTAAATTCTGGAACGATTCAAATTTATTTATTCAAACTCTATCGGTGGATATTAATTTTCTTAATCAAATCCGGCTCATAAATTAATTATATAAATGAATATGTGTTCGTCTCTCTCACTCTTTCTGGATAGAGCTTGAAGAACCACATGTATAGTATCCTACAATTTGCACTTTTAATTCATCTTTTTAATTTCCTTCCTTTGCTGAAGCTTGTACTTGCATATTGGTGATTAAAAAAGAAAAAAAAGCAAGTATTGACGTACGGCAGAAAATTAGTTTAAACATAGACATTTTCCTACATTATATATAGTTTCCATTTACTTTAGGTGCGATGCACATTAAATATAGCTTTTATTTATTTATTTTTGGTGTGGATATGATGTGATATATACGACCATTGCTAAGCGAGAGGGTTCAAAAGAATCCAGTTCGCACCGCATGGGCAAGTTTGACGTTGTAAGACTCAGAAACGTAAGTTTTGAATTTGAGGTGTTGTTGTTTTGTGAATTCACTTAAATGTTTTATCTGTCTTGTTATGAGGAAAGGCTTAATTGCGTAATATAATTTGTTTGCGTTCTTATATATACTCCAAATCAGTTTCCCTATATTGCTCAATGCTCAACAGCTCAACCATACATGCACTCCTCCTTCTTAAGCACTCAACACCTCAGCCATACATGCAATTCTCCTTCTTAAACACTCAACACCTCAACCCTACATGCATGCATGCACTCCTCCTTCTTCTCAACACCTCAACCATACATGCAATTTATCTTCTTTTGTGAACAAATCCAAGGTACGTAATTTGACATAAATAATGCATTTAGACAAACTATTTATACAAATCGTGTATATTTGAAATTATTTACGTAAAAGGATCACTTTTGAATTTTTTATTAATATCTCAATCAAAATTAAACATGTTTTTAATTTGCATGTGTAAAACATGTATGAACCAAACACGCTTTAGAGTATTATATCTCAAAAGTGTGATCACTGTTCAAGGAAGAAAACGTGAAAAAGTGTGAGAATGAACACGCTTTTGCTCAATGGTGTTTTTCCTTCACTTAAAAAAAAATTATTTTCCCTTTAAATTTTCTTTTATTAAATTTCTATTGGCCCATTAGCAGGAGAGAGGTAGGGATTTGCACCGGGGGCGCATCCGCTTCTCTTCTATGGTCGAAGAACACGCTTTTGAGAATTAAAATTAAAATTTGAGAAAAAGCGTATTCATTTGGAACATGTTTTTAAGCAAAAACGTGTTTATTCTCACGCTTTTTCACATTTTTTTTTGAACAGTGGTCACACTTTTGAGATAAAATATTCTAAAACGTGTTTGGTTCATACACGTTTTACACATGCAAAAGCATGTTTAACTCTAATTGAAATATTAATAAAAAAATCAAAAGTGCCCATTTTACGTAAANAAAAAATCAAAAGTGCTCATTTTACGTAAATAGTTTTAAATGTGCACCATTTACATAAATAGCTTGTCCAAATACATTATTTCTGTCAAATTGCCCAAATCCAATATTTTGAGCAAATACATGATCAAAGAAATAGCCAAAAAGAAACCCAATATATGAAATGAGAGGAGAGGAAGTAGAAAACTAAAGTAAATATGTAAATTCACGTGAAATTTCACTCTTACCTCTCATGGACGACAAATTTATTTGTCTTTTTTGAGGTAAGCATGAAACAATTGTGAGTATAATTTTAATTAGTGATTTGTTTATAATTAGAAATAAGTAAACTGTGATGCTGCATGATCTGGCAATTCATAGAAACATGAGAATTGAGAATTCATTTGGTTGTATTAGAAGCTTAGAACATGAGTTCAATGCAATCACGAAACTCTTGAGAAATAGACAGTGTTGTGATTTGAACCATACATAGGAAAATAGTTTTAATTAATATTGCTACATATTATTAAATTATACCTTTGAATTTTATATATTAATTTTTGCACTTTAAACAGAAGAGAATCGGATATAGATATTAAAAATTAATAAACTAAGTGCTTAATTTGTAGAACTTTAAATAATGCCCAAGTCACAAGAAGAAAAAGAAGCATATAGTATATATACTTAAGCATGAGACATAATGGACACATAACATGGGAAACCAGCCAACGAGGAAGCAACTGAGCATCTTACGTGTTTGAGATCAAAAAATGAAAGTAAAAGGTTTTTTTTTTTTCTTTTCTAATCCAACTTAATTAATTGATAGTTGGTACTATATATATGTATAACATATGGTGCAAAAATTCACTTTGTTATATATTCTTCAAGTGCATGCCTATTGCGAAAAAGAAGCATATTGTCTAAATAAGATGGTGACGGCTGTGACGTTCAACTTAGTTTTCATGACCCAAGAGAATAATAAGATGTCATGTATCTTAACGCTAATTTACCAAAAGGAATAAATTTTGCATTTTGAATATGGTTCCGTATGGGTGATAATTTGATTATGACATTGCTTTATCAAGGTTCAAGGACAGTATAAAGCCAAGAGATTGAAGTTGATACTAGCTAGGTGGCTTCAAAGCCTACAATTATTATCTGCTGGGAAACTAGAAAGAGAAAAACAGAGAGGAATTATTATCATTAAGAATAAAAGCATCTTATCCTCTGTACCCCAGAAAAGAAAGTAACATCGCAAAGCTTCTTTGTAGAGCATGCTTGCTTACACACAAAATCAGAATCATAAATTAGCAAAGCTCTCAGGATTTGACACCATGATTCTATTCTACCCACCTTTCGTTTATCATATATATCAAACAAGTAACCAATAACGATCCCCAATTGCATTATGAAATCAGTGTTGTTGATTAGTGAACGTGTTTCCTTATTTGGGTAGAGGATTGTTAATGGACAAAAACAAAAGATAGATCACATTTGATTATTTTATATTGGATTCTACTAGAAAATCATAAGAACAAAATAGTCACCTTTTGGCTATTGGCTATACCTTTTTCAACTACTTGTTTTTCGTAGGTCACATTTACTATTTGCGCTACCTCATAGATCACTAATCAATTTGTACTAGAAGCATAATGGTTAATTAATTAATATTAATAATAATAAAAAGCCCATTATCAAGCTGATACCCGCGGGAAGTGAAAGTAAAATTAGATGAGTCATATGGTGGTCTTAGCATTTTGATATAGTGTACACTAATAGATTCCATGATCACAACCCACTATATGTACTATTGCCTATTGGTTAATTTATGATCACATGGTGACATTTCATTTAAGNGATCACATGGTGATATTTCATTTAAGATGATAGTTTAAGCCTAACACGTTTGTTTAACTTAATTACAGGGGCAGGCTGCCTTTCCCCCACCCCATGCCTCTCTTTCTATATAAAGTACTTTTTTTTTATTATAAGAAAATTAAAATTTTCCAACTGATATATTGAAAGAATACAAAATAGAATCAAACATCTCATCATTATGATTGACTTTTTTTTATATATATATATATACAGTTCGTTAGATTTTTTAGTTAAAAATATTAAAAATAGAGATTCAAGCTTGAATAAAAAATTTATCATGTAAATATATCGTATTTTTATTATACGATTTTTATCATATATATTATTAAAATAAAATATATTAAAGAAAACGAAAACGAAAAACAGAAGCACAGCCGTAAAGAGTCATTTGACTTTGACTGAGCAAAATGACTAGTAACTAATATCATGTAACTTTGACTGAGCAAAATGACTAGTAACTAATATCATGTATATTATCAATTAAAAAAAAGTGATATGTTATTAAAAACGGAAATTTTATGATATTATATTATATTAATGTGATAATGTAATTTTTATATTTTATTAAATATTAAATATATTTTATTTTATTTTTTAAAATAAATTTAAAAATAATTAATTTATATACATATCATTTATATATTAATTATTTTTATATAATATCACATACTACATAAATATTAAAAATATTTTAAAAACCTCCTATTAAAAATAATTTCTTAAAAAAATGTGGATCCCCGATTCTCATTATTTAGAACCAGCTGAAAGTTTAAAGTCGTGAAAGGTGAAAGTGAAACTCTAGTCCACTCCCAACGACAAAGAAATAATAAGGGTTATCCTCCTCCTCTCGGTTTTAATAAAAAAATATTAATTCTCATAAAAAAAAATTAGTTACATTTTTTAAGAGAGAAAACAACGATTTCCTTATAAGTTTATAACAATATTCTTTTTAGCAAAGTTATAAGAATTGGAACACGTCTTTAATTTGGGCAATTTAAATAAATAAATAAATAAAATAGATTGAAGTATAGGAGCATGTCACTTTTTATATGACACAATTTTTTAAATTATGTCACTTCTATAAGTGTTGACATAGATTTAAGTTTATTGCATCATTTTTTATAATAATGCTATTTAGATATTGTGTTATTATAAGAGTAATGTCATTTTTTAAATAACGTTATTTTTATGGTGTTGCAATATATATAATTACGTCATTGATATTTTTTTACAAAATAAAAATTAATGTAGATATAAAAATTATTTAAAAAAAATGATATTTATAGAATTAAATTTTCAAAATATATTATTAAAATTATTTATCCGAAGTATTGGACAAAAAACATAACACGTAAGAAAGCATCATCAAGTTCTATGGGAAAAGGCTTGGAAAATGGAGTTCCACCATGATTCACCGGAGTCGCAGTGCATATAAGAATAATGTATTTTCCCATTGTAACGGCGACGTGCATAAAAGTAACATTATCTGATCCCGATAAATAATATTCTTGGCTAAAGCAAGCAGGGGCCTTTTAGTAAAATTGATCGGCAGCTATTAGTGGTTTATCCATGTAATAAATAATCTTTGCCAAGAGTGCTAACTTGTCCTACATGGATTCATATAGCGGCTCAAAAGTGGTTATTTTTCTCAAATGCTTATGCTATGTATTCCATTTTTTCAATTTTTTATATTCACATATCACTTTTTAAATTTGATGACAAATTGAAAACTGTTTCATGAATGACCTTCTGCACAGTATTATTATTTATGAATCAAATTATGAGACAGGCCTCATTATCATCATTTTTTCCATAGTATGATTAAATTAGAGAAAAATTATGCATTTCCAACAAATATTGTTATCACGTGAAACATTCACTTTTTTTTTTGTTTGTAACATATTATAAATAAATTTGTAAATTTTATTAAAAATGATAGATTTTACAAATTAACAATATTACATATACAATATAAAAATAAATATGTAAATAAATTAAGTTGTTATATTTTATCATGTGTTGTACTTGTTAACAATTAGGTAATATATACAAAATAACTTATAACTCGGAATTAAAAGCTACAAATAGAGAAAAATGCATAGTATTCTTAACTTTAGAAATTTGATAAATAGATCCCTTAACTGATGATTGTGATAATTATAATCATTATTAAAGTACCGAAAAACATGTAAAGCATATATTCTAGAACGGAATGCATGAATTTCTGTCTGTTTTCCCTTTTATTTTCAGCCGTTGTTGTAGTTGTAGTAGGCCTCCCTTGTATTTGTCCTTTGGCAAACTTTAGAGGACAGAGATTTTTACGGATTTTGATGCAGTACTCACTCATTTCACCACTCTGCTCTCTTCTTTTACCAAGCTTACCATTCTTTTTTTCTTCTTTTGCTGCCAAACACTATCGTAAGCTACAGGTGAAGGGTAAGTAAGTAAGATGAAGGTCCAATAACCAATGAACAAGTTTTATGTAGCAAAAATAAATAAATAAATGTAGCGTTGCTCTTTGGTCTTTTGGTCATATTCTGTATCCTGACTCGACTAATATTGGGTTATAGGGTTAGTTAAGTAATTGTCCAACAAGTCTGATTTGCTAGTCCAATCCTTCATCCTTGTTGTTATCAGCTAGGCCCATACACCATTGATCATTATTGGGTTGAGGGTTCGAGAAAAACTCATGAGTCACTGGCATCCCATGGATCAATATCCAATGCATGGACATTCAAAGTTTAAATTAAACCTCTGTCAAGTATCAGCAACAAAAAAAGGAAAAAGAATGTCAAGAACTAAACCTTCTCAAGCATTTCTCATTGAGGTTTTAGATTCTACTTCTAGTTATTAAAAAAAAAAAAAACAGTTGAAGGCCTGGCCCAAGTTTGATAAGATAATCCGGACTCAGCATGTCTCCAGCGTTTTTATTTTTATTTTATTTTTTATAATTTTAGCTAAGATTTTGAATATTCAACATTTATAAATAGCCCAATCTTCAATCAGATATGTGCTTTTACAAGAAAAAAAATAAAAAATGAGACATGCCCGAAGTTTTAGAGCACTTGAGTTCCCTTGGCTCACGTCATCACTTGCGTTTTGGGCATGTTAGTAGTGATGGAGATAGAGTTGATAGTTGAAACTTGGTAGCAGCCAAGGTCATAGGATGCTCTCTGGAAACAAAATGTTAAAACTATAGTATATCAAGATTTTATCAAAACATCCTGCATGCATATCTGTAATCAGTTTGATTATTATATTGAAAAATAAATCAATAATTAAGGGGAAATAGGAGAGAATGTAACAATCGATGCTCTACCTAGTTATCCATTGCATAATTTGCATTTACCTCCCAACTTCCTTTTCTTGAAAATCAAAATTAAAATGAAAGAGGACATCGATCCCCTATTTCCCCGTAAAGAAAATGCACTTTCCATTGCCCTCCTTAAAAAATGTCAGCTAGTAATTCCCTTGATAAAAAGAAAAAAAAAAATCGCTAACAGTGTGTTTAGTACACATTTTAAAGAAATGATTTTGAAATTCTACCAAAATTGGTAATATTTATCAATCCTAAAATATCAAATGCAAAATGGTTTGTAAATTAATTGAATTCTTAAGTTAATATAGTTCCAAACATAAAAAAATTAATTCTAAAATTTTGAATGTTGCAAATATACGTACGGTTATAGTGATTAATTAAGTGTTACTTTCACCAGTCACCAAAGAAATTAATTGGAAAAAAAGAGGAAGAGGGAAAACTGTGTGAGTGAACTCTCCATTCTATATTTGCTATATATATATATCATCACCAGCAATGATATGATACGGTAGATATGATGCAGATTCCAGGGAAAAGATTGAATGTTTCCCATTTTAAAGAAACTACAGAAAGTCCCACCGAATCCCAGATTTAAAACAACCAATTACATTGAACTGTTGGCGTCACCATTCAATATTAATTTGCAATATCTGAACTGCAAGTTGAATCACTTTATATTTACTTACTAATTAACCATCCAATGCAGGGTTAAGAGGCCAAGTAACAAGAGTTAATTTTGCTGGAATTTTCACCATAAACCTTATCATTAGCACACCTTAATACATTATTTTTTTCATGGTGGCTAAATATTTATTACATAATCTACCTATTCATCCAATCTATGCTACCTCTTCAATTTCTTTTATTCAAAATCTGACTTTTATATCAATATTAACCCGCCCACTGTGTGATCTATAGGATAAGTTTTACGAGAACCTAAGTGGGATTTCCATGCAAAACATTTAAAAAAAAAAAAGAAGCTAGAGCACCACCCAAAGTGTGTGGCTTTAGTCAAGCCTAGAAACTCGTCATATACAAAATTGGTGGAACTAATGTTTTGTTTGTTTCTGGCTCTGCGTATTTTGATTGAAGGAATTCAGAGATGAATGAACATTTTACCTTTTTAGAAATCTTAAAAGCTTTTAATTCCAACTCTTTGTTTGTATTAAGCATTGTTTTATTCCCTCAATGCATGGAGGGAAGATAAAGATGCTCCTCCTTTGGAGCCAAAACACGTGCATTCGCTTTCAACTATTGTTTCTTTATGCTCCTCTCCTATCCCTTCCACTTTTCCAACGACCACCTTATGCTATGCGTTTTCTTAACGTACTACATTAATGCTATGTTTTTATTTAACATAATAAATCATTTTTATGCTAAACAACTTATATATTATAATCCTAAAAAGTGTTAAACCCGCAACGGTGCATGCTGTTTTGCCCTAGACCCCAGCCTTGTCTATAGATTATTGAGTATTTTTTTTTCTCTCTCCATCTCATTTGGGGGGAAGGCTTAGATATTTGTGCACAATTATCTACAGTTGACATCATGAAATTAATTACGAAACAATAGAGGCGGTTTCTTGTCGTTTGACTGATCTGCAAACCCTAAAAAGTTCATAGGATTAATGCGCATTTCTAAATCACACGTACAGTAAATTAACGAAATAAAACTGTACTTGTCGGATGTTTACTCAGTTAATTTTGAGGCCAGGTTAAACTAATCAAAACTCAAAAACAAAGGTAGCTAGCTTAGTCTTGGACTTTCTTTACAGCGACAGAACACCGACTTGAGCTTAATATCTACAAGTCCGAGGATTAATTAATAAAAAACGAAAAAGATAAAAAAGAATTTTGTGAATAATAAAATAGATAAATGGTACAGAAGGCATATGCTAAGAGATCATTATGTATCTTTTTTTTTCTGGGTTTGATTCAATTTGAATGATAGAGAAATAAAGAAATGAGGAAGCCTCGTGAGCATTACCACGGTTCTCGCTGTTAACTGGATCTAAGGTCATGTGCCCCGAGATGCACGCTGAGCAATCTCATCTTCTTGCGCTAGCTACTGAGTCATTCCTCTCTCACCTTCATATCATTTTCCTTCTCATATGTCCAATGCCATCATCAGTATTCATCCTTTTCTTCTACCTTTTATTAGCAATATAACATTAAACTTTCATAATGTCATGTGCTCTCTACTATAACAAGCAGCTGTAAAGTGTTTGTTAATATCTATTTTAATTTACGTACATGCAATAAAATATAACCTAAACTAAACTATTACGTTTGCTAGCTTCAGACTCAAATTAATTAGTTTCCGTATGTTCTACAAGGTTCTATTATTATTATTTTTATTTAATATATCATGACAATAATTTTAAAACTTAAAATTAAGTTTGTTCAAATTATTCATTAATTACTACATTTAAAGAGCTTATTTACAAGGGTGAATTTTAATCTCTAATTAGTTTATATATTGTTCATAGTCCATTAATTCACCTTCTTATTGTCATGTCAATTGAGGGCTAGTTTATTGTAAGAAGTATTGTTGGCAGACAAAATAGTTTTGCTTAACACATTTAATAAACATACATATGACGATAACTATATTCTAATATGGATGAAATTAATGATAGCTATAGAAGACAATATTACACCTTTTCAGAATATATATATATATATATATGGACTAAGTTAATACAATTAAATGTTCAATTAATAGGAATCTAGCTTAAACAATAGTACCAAATTGTCTTTATATGCATTATTGGTTTTCAACATTGTTCACTATATATCATGCATGCAGTTTTCATCCTATCTAAATTGCTATAAGAGTAGGTATTGTTAATTTTTTTTATATAAAAAAGTACCCAAAAAAAAAAAGCTTAGATATATAATAAAATTATACAACTAAAGCCTTCCCGAGATACTACCAGTGATTACTGAATAATATATACAAAGTATATATATACAATGCGAAAGCATCATACTGTATTAACCAAAAAGAAAAACTATAATTGAATATTTAAATTAAATACAAATGGAGTATGCCAAAAGAAAAGCGCAAAGCTTAATTTTTAGACGTTTTGTCGGGTCACAATGCACGTGTTTATGGAAAATTATGTTCAGGGTGTCCATATAATTAATTCAACGAAATGTCAAAATTAAATCTCTCATAAACTATTGACATGCCAAGTTGTCAACTTGTCCATTTTAGTTATTTTGCTATATAAAAATCAATAAATAATTGATAGACTTGAAATTCAGATTCATATTTTGTGGTCGTACATAAAGAATAAAAAATCATGGTAGATACTATTATATATTATTCCTTATACATACGTTTATAAAAGACTATGATATGATTGCATTAACAGGTATGCATATAAAAACGACAATTGATAATCTTGTGGTCGCTGGTTTTATGCCAATCAGATTGTTTCTTTTAGATTGATGCCATTATATAGCTAAGAGAGAGGAGAAAAATCCCAATATATATACAATAGTAATATAAATTTGGATTGCCACGTCAAAATTCAGATGTTTTCCTTCTTTATTTTGATTATTATTAGTCTTATAATCACTGCTTCTGCTTCACAACAACTTCAGTTGTTAATTATCTCCTTTACTTTTTCTCCCCTTATTGGCTGTGTTTGATAGTGTCGTGATGGTAAATATCTATTTTTTGGTAGAAGGATAGTGATAGGATTTATATAATTATCATAATTTACACTTAACTGAGTCTACTTACATAACTTTAGATTTTATCATTTTACAAACAAAAAAAAAAAAGAAGAAAAGAGTCATCAATTTAGGTAATAATAAGCAGGTAATGTAATCGAAAGAGGAGCAGGCAGAGGCAGAAGAATGGCCTGGAATCCGGGTCGGTGCAAGGGATGGGGCATCCGAGATGCCACGCGGCGCACTGTGTAAGCTGGTTGGAGCTGGGGTGTTTGGTTTGACTGGTCAACCGAGTAGCCCTCGGTCACGTTACCATAATCTTGCTGTTCCCCCACCTCCTCCGCCGATTTTTATTTATTTATTTGTTATTAATGATAATAATTACTATTGCTTTTTTATGAATATCTCTTTTGATTAAATTTTTATGAATAGTTTTTATTGATATCTTAAGTTGGTACCTTAGTGACTTACTGAGTTCTTGTTCAGATACCGATCGACTTAAAAGTCTTCCTGCAGATACGAGTTTAAAGAGCTGCGAAAAAAATCTAAAAAATTAAAATTTGTAAACTGAAAAACAAAGTTAATTCATAAAAATTCTGGAGAAGATAATTGTAATTTAGTGTCTTTTATTGTAAACATATTTAGAAATATTTAGATAACATGGTATTGCGTGAAGAGACTCTGAGAGAGAGAGAGAGAGAGAGGGGGNGAGAAAAGTGAGAAGGAGTCAAAAACAAGAATCTCTCTCTCTCTCTCTCTCTCTCTCTGACATAGCACATAGGACATAAGACATAGCAGAAGCACACAAGGAGATGAGAGAGTAGAGAGAGTGGAGTGAAGGTGAAGCTCAAACCCCAATTTGGGAACACGCTGGGACGACAGTATGGCGTATCTCTAGAAAGCTGATTCTCTCTCTCTCTGGAAACCCTATTTAAATAGGAGCATACCCCTTTTCTTTCTTCCATGCACTTGTCTTTCTCCATTTCTCCACTCCCCAATAACACCAACAACAATATCCATCACCATCACCATCACCATCACCCACTACAACTAGCTACTGCACTCTAATTAACCACCCTCCTTCTCTTTTGTCTACCTACTTTATCTTGCTCCAATTAATCCGACTACACAAACAAAATTGATCTTCTCACACTTGCTTTTCTCACCACCTTTTTCCCTGCCCATTCCTAGTTCTCTTTTTTCTCTCTTGATCATATTCATATATATACATCATTCACTGTCCATTCGTATTTCAGACAGTGATTGATTTATCAACTAACTATAGCATCGTAACCACAGATAGTATATTATATATATATAGTTTAATTAAGATGTCTAGCAGAAGGTCACGATCAAGACAATCAGGTGGTTCGAGGAATATCACCGATGATCAGATCAATGACCTTGTCTCCAAGTTGCAACAGCTTCTTCCTGAGCTTCGCAATAGTCGCTCCGACAAGGTACCTTCTTTCTAACTTCTCCCACTTAATTATTGTTCTTAATTTCCCTTTATAATTTTTAGTGCAAATACGAAATTTAATGAAGATCCCTCTTTGTAGACAAGGGGTAATAGGAAGTGTTCTGATCATATTAATTTCAGCCCCAAGAAATCTTAATTTCCCAACCCTTCCCAATTATCTGAAACAATTTTTTTAAAAAAATATCTCAGAAGGAAGAACACAAGAGAACAAACAACTTGTAAAGGAATGATAGCCATTTTCTTTCTCAGTTTTCTGCTGCAATTTCCATACATTTTTTAGAACTACTAGCTAGCTAGCTAGCTAGGTTTATGATTCAAATGACATTCGTGTGTATGCAAGGTGAATGAGTAATTTGGGTAAGTTTTGTGAGATGTGCTCTTCAATTGTTAAATATATAATAACTCAGAAATTTGTGCATTCAAAGGATGAGCGGTGTTTTGCTAAAGTGGAATTAATTTGAATGGGTGCAGGTTTCAGCTGCGAAGGTGTTACAAGAGACATGCAACTACATTAGAAACTTGCACAGGGAAGTTGATGATCTAAGCGAACGCTTATCTGAGCTGTTGGCGACAAGTGACACTGCCCAAGCTGCAATTATTAGAAGTTTACTCATGCAATAGACTTTTTTCTATCACATTAATTCTTAGTTAGCACTTTGATCACTTATGAGCGAGTACACTAGTCTCCTCATTTTGATCTCTTTTCTCGTACTTCACAAGTTCGTGTACTAGCTAGGACTTGTCACTAGATATGCACGATTATTTATAACTTCTTTTTCTAAAGCTTTCTTTAGATATTAAATAAAAGATCTTCAGGGCTTGCTAGCTCCTGTATTTTCTCTATCACTTTTAACATACGTATATATATATATAAGATGGAATCACCACAGTGCACTTAATTAAGGCATGAAATGATGGAATTTGATCTGGGCAACAAGCTAGCTGATGCTAAAATCAGATAAGGGAAAACTGAAAGTGCTGTTCTACTTCTTTTTGCTGGGAGCTAGTGATGTTGGAGGTATGGGTAGCTCGCCAGAAACCACGTCCTCGCTCACGCACCGACCTAAAACAAGTACAATATCTGCTGAGACTTAGACCAGAAATAAGCAGCATTGACTTTGGGATCTCCACTCACATAATTAAATATTACATTAATATCTATTCGTCCTATATAAATTCATATATTATGCGCTCAAAATCGAAAGCATACATTGAGATGGTAGGCCTTTGTAAGGAACCAACTATTTAAGTGGTTACAATTTTAAGTTTAACAATAACTTGAAGTTTAAATGAACTAATCTAATTTCGAACAAAAAAAAAAAACTATACAATTGTGAATATAAGTTTTGTCTAGCTAATATTACTTCATTAAAAAGATATGGGATTGGTGTAATTATAGAAACGGCAATATGAGTGTGGTGCTGGGAGAATGTTCCTCTCAAATAAAACGACACCATAACTGGGCATGGGTCGCCAACGCCGGGCTGGATTGTCTTTTCCTTATAGACGACACCGGAAAGCTTTTACGTATCCAGGAATATGGGCCTTGATTTTTCAGTCGAAACTGTCAGTGAATCCAATTGGGCTAGAGCAACAGGGTCCAACACGCCCAAAGGAGATTGAGTATTAATACGCTACCGTTTTTGCCAAAGTTGGATAGTGTCAAACGTTTTTTTAAAACACAATCTAGCAGTAATTAGTTTAAGAATTAAAGTAAAATCTAATTTTTTATTGATAGAATTTGACCTTTTTTTTCAAACCATAAGAGATGGAAATGCACTAAAAAAATATTGTTGGGAGCATCAAAACCAAAAAATAAAAAATTATTTCTTTATTTTTATAATTTTGTTGGGGACGAAGAGCTAAGAACTAAGAAGGCTCTCCGTTTCGCCTGAAAACGAAATTGTCAAAATTACCCCTCCCAAGTCCGAACCCAAGTTGGACCATGCATGCATGTCGTACTGTACGACCGGGGAAGGCTACAGCATAACTTAAATACAAGTGTCTCTCATTAATTAGTTTCATCCCACTATCTATTATCTAAGCTTTGTGGGTTGTCTTATTTACCCTCAAACTATTACTCTAGCTTATAATTATGGTGATATATTGAAGGGCATTTAAGTAAAGGAGCGGCGTTTATTCACCCCCTATATTGGGTAGTGGTTTGTCTTATTTCGGATCATGAAAACTACTGAACTCTATATGTTGGCGTCCTTATCTGTATTTTCAAATGTTTCCTCGGTTTTGCATATAATAATGAGAAGGCGAAAACTAGGATCTCGTTCTCTGTGACTCTGTCTTCATGTTCTCCTCTGAGAGCGAGAGCGAGAGCATGGGAGGAAGCAAAACATGCCGGAGAACCCAATGGTAACAAATTAAAAATAAACCTGGAGATTGATATCTACAGAGAAAAGCTGGGTTTTCAAGAGGGTCCCTTCCTCTCATGGGGAATTGCTTCGGAGCTCGTGCTCATTTTCGTTCAAAGGTTGATAACACTCTTAGCTCTCACCCTACTTCTGCTTCTGGTACGTCTTTTCTCGTTTTCTTCCATTACATGCTATCCATATGCTCATGTTTTTTCACGCTTCATTCTGCTACGGAAATTGGCGGTGCTTCCCAATTCAGTGTTTGTCTTCTTTCAATTTTTTCATTTTGTTTTTGTTTCAGGAACTACCTTATACAATTTTTTAATGTTACTTGCCAGTGAGGATTCTTCCTGTTGGGTTTTGTTTGGAAATGGCCGTGCATTAGATTCAGCATTTCATTTGTTTTATCATTATGTAGATGAATTCAAATTAAAACTCCTGTTTTTAAATCAATTAATAAAATTCTATCAGGATTTAGCTGTTTCTTATGTACCAGATGACATCTAATAGTAATGGTTTCTCATGCTCTGTAACTTGAGTATGCAGGATGATACAATTTTATTGCATCAGGGAACTAATATCACTCAATTCTGCAGGGTTTTAGATGAATCTTCTTTTAGTTTCCAAATTGGGTGTATCACAATTTATATATTCGGATTTGTTGTATCAACATGGTTCTCGTAGATAAAATTTCTGCCCTCTCACGTTTGTGTTGACTACAATGTTTCTACTTAATAATGGGTTTCACTGCTGTATTTGAAAGTAAGCATGCATAAAATTTTTGCCTTTATTTGTTAATATGCTTTTTGTTGACATATTGTTTGCCTATTGTTATGTGAAATTCCTAGGACTATAAATAAATAGTAATAAATTTTCATGCTTTTAAGCTTATTTCACCTTGAAACTGAATTGTTCAAGGTTCTTCATTACATATTAGCTAGTTGATAATTAATAAATTCAGTACATGACGATTTCACACCTGTGGTTTGATATGATTCTGCTTGGGGGTGGCCAAAAATTCCTTTTTGGATCATTTTGACAAATACAGATTGTATTGGGGGAAGATAAATTACTTGTTCATTTGATGGTAAAGAAGGAAAAGCAAGAGTCAAAAGCCAGACATTACTGCATAAGTGATTATGATATAAGGTGAAAATTGATGCCATTATTTTGGTGATGGCAGTTAGGAACAAACTCACATAACAAGCCAATAATATAAGACTAATGACGGAAAACTTCTATACATTTTGAAATGAGATTGAGCAGTGTAATTATGGTCCACCATCAAAACTAGGTTCTGTACTTGAGGGTTACTAGTTTTAAAATGATTGTTTAACTGGAGCACCAGAGTTTAAAGCCAGCACTGAAGTCTAGTCTGATGTCAGGAAGATAAGAGCTTTCTAGAAACCAAGGGCCACTAGTTTGACAAATTTATGATAGAACAATAACAATGAGGGGACAGTGAGTATCCATGGAAGCACTTATTGGGGAACTGAAGGATGGAGGCAATAGATATTAATGATGATTAAGATGATGTCTATGAACTATGAAGGAAGAAGGAACAATGCTTGGGTTTGCTAAATAATGGGATTAAACTTTAAAATGCTTGACAAAACCTTTAATTACGATTCTGAAGTTCCTATCCACATAAGGCACAGACTTCACTTCAAGTTGTCCAAGACACTTGTAATTTTAATCTTAAACCAGAAGGTTAAAAATCGCATAAAGCGATAGTTATTGCATTTGCTAGATCATATATATATAGTAAATGTTTGCTTCATTACTGCATAGTGAAATGTTAGAATGATATTCTGAAAAAACTAGCTGTTTAACGATGGGCCACCTTGAAAAGGAAGAATAAGTGGTCACTGTCATTATATCTGACATGGTATACAAAAAGATGACCTTGGAACAGGATTAATTAGTTGGCTTAGGATTAATTGATGTAACAGATGCTGAAAAAGTTGGATTTTGAGGGGCTGTTGGCTGAGCCCTTTCATGGGGGACATTGTCAAATCTTAAGTAGTCTTTTAAGTCTTAACTGAACTGTCTCTGTTGGATTTATCTGTAGGAGACCTCTTCCTTTGTCTTCTTTTTGGGGGATTCAATACTCAGATAGTCACAATTTTTTTCCTTACCTGCTCAGCTTACCGCATAATGTTGGTCTTTTCTCTGGTCTTGATTTGTTGTGCATCGTCCCAATGATTTTTGGAGATGTTTTAAATATTCCTAGAGACAGCTTGTCCTCTATCTTGTGCAAATCTTTCTCTCTGTTTCTGAAATAAAGTTTTTTGTTTATTAAAAAGAAAAGCCTTCTGCAGATGATACAAAAGTTGCCGGTACAAGTGTCGGTTCCTTTGCTCATTCAGGTGCAACAGTGCATGGAAGCAGTGATAAATGTAAACGTGAGACTCTCCCCACTCCAAGATCTGAGGGTGACATACTTTCCTCCCCGCATTTGAAATCCTTTACATTCAATGAGCTAAAGAATGGTACTAGAAACTTTCGTCCTGATAGTCTACTAGGACAAGGAGGGTTTGGTTATGTGTTCAAGGGGTGGATTGATGAGCAAAGCCTTGGTGCTGCAAGGCCTGGATCTGGAATGGTTGTAGCTGTGAAGAAGTTAAAACCTGAAGGTTTTCAAGGGCATAAACAGTGGCTGGTAGGTTGCTTAATTTCCTCAAATTAAGCTGCTTTTGTTTTAAATATATTAAAGCCTATCTATCATAGGTTTCTGTATTAATTTACAGTCTGAAGTCAATTATCTTGGCCAACTTCATCATCCCAATCTTGTCAAACTTATTGGGTACTGCCTGGATGGGGATAACCGCCTTCTAGTATACGAGTACATGCCTAAAGGCAGCTTGGAAAATCATCTATTTCAAAGTATGTTAATTGATGCTTTTGATAGCATATTAGCTTTCACAGAATAATATACTTGTAGGCCAGGCTCTATTTTGATTAACACTCTGTAAATCAAGCTATTAACTATATGTGTTAATTACCTATACTTGCTTCATCAACTCTGCAACTGTTACTTGCAGGGGGTGTACAACCACTTCCTTGGGCAACAAGGATCAAAGTTGTCATTGGCGCTGCTCGAGGTCTTACCTTTTTACATGATTTTGAGCAACAAATTATTTACCGTGATTTCAAGGCTTCTAATATTTTATTAGACTCGGTATGTTGGTTAACTTGAGACGTAACATGCATTGTTATAGTATTTTGGAATTTGGTGAAAAATTCGGATGGATAGAGTTGGCAATAATGAAAACGTAAAAATAACATAAAGAAAAAATAGTGAAAATGGAGAATGAAGTATAAGCAAGTTGAGTTTATTTTAAGTTAAACAGTCCTGTAACTCTTGCAGGAATTCAATGCTAAGCTCTCAGACTTTGGTTTGGCGAAAGCAGGGCCCACTGGAGATCGTTCTCATGTTTCCACTCAAGTCCTGGGCACTCAAGGTTATGCAGCTCCTGAATATCTTGCTACAGGTTTGTTTTACTTTCATGGTTTTAGGTGTATAAAAATGTGTAGCATCTGATGTGATGCGTATAAGTAATTTAGTTTGATGGGGCAGGTCGTCTGACTTCAAGGTGTGATGTATATAGCTTTGGGGTTGTGCTATTGGAAGTACTAACAGGAAGGCATGCTGTTGACAAAACAAAATCGGGAATGGAACAGAATCTGGTAGATTGGGCAAGACCCTATTTGGGTGATAGGAGGAAGTTATTCCGGATTATGGACACCAAGTTACAAGGGCAATACCCACAGAGGGCAGCTTATACAGCTGCAATACTTGCATTACAGTGTATTAGTGAGGCCAAACTCAGACCACACATGTCTGAGGTTTTGGCTACTTTGGAACAGCTCCCACTTGCCACACATTCACCCCGCAACTCCACTTCAACTCATCCCATGCCAACCGGACATTCTCACAGGACTGCATATTCTCTTCAAGTCGAAACCTAACTCTACTTTTTCCTTCTTTTTCTCGCTCCTCTTTGCTCATAGCCATCCAAAACGGAGTTTTGTGCACTCTTACCTTTTTTTCCTCTAGATATACAGCTTTGTTCATTAAAGACATAGATATCATTATATCCATTCTCTCAATCAGGACACTTGGCTTCACTTTCTGTTATCATGGGGAGGTTTAGAGTTCATGGGAACCAACTCCTTTGCCTTGCTCGCATGCTTATCATGGACAGACTGTCCAC